>JAYJMJ010000329.1:300703-312367 GCA_036873875.1 Laminaria ephemera
CCCCCCCCCCCCCCCCCCCCCCCCCCCCCCCCCCCCCCCCCCCCCCCCCCCCCCCAGACAGTACAGGAAACACATACACCCAATTTTTTGTGTTGCTCTTTGTATCCCCACCGGAGATCTGGTGGTGTTCTTATGGCGGGCGATCGGTGGTAAAACCTCCAGTTAGTTCGCTTTGCGTCGGTGGCTAATGCTTCTTTCAGAAAAACATATGATCAGCCGCCGACGTCCAGTCAGCTTTACCCTTTTACTTACGGCTGTAAGCTGTCCGGACTTTACGGGTAGTTATTGTAGTTGGGTGGCGAAGTAAGCCAACAAACTGACTTATTACCAAGAGTATTTTATCAGCAAAAAACACACGTTGAGCCAGAAACGCGCCAGTCAGATACGACGACGCAGAAATCTCCGCAATTTCTCGGACGCAACTAACTGTAATGCCTAGCCAACTAATGCAATAACTAGTCGGCGGTTTATAGTCAGACATCGCACAGTCGTTTGTGTGTGTTTCCCACGTGCCGTCAGTACTGTTGAACAGCACCATACGGTGGGAAACACACTGTACAAACCATACGGTGCTAGAATTAGTATTACGGAGGACCATAGTAATCAGGACCCACGATATACACAAAAACCTATATATTCCACTTTTTTTCTAGCCATATTTGGTCCTAATTATAATTACTATGGTCCTCCGTAATTGTGCGCAACAGCACTTTCTTAGTTGAGCAATTGGGAGTTGAGAATAATTGACTCGACATTTGCGCGAAACATGATACCGTGGTATACCCACTTTAAGACCACCTCGGGACAGGCCACTTTAGTGGCCTTATCTCCATGTTTGGTCGTGTATTTTACAACTGGAAAGTTCATCCCCCACTAATTGAAAGTCGTTTGTTCTCAAGGGACAAGCCGATTTCCCGGGTCTTATCCACGGGAAAGTCTTAAACCAGATGGTCTTAAGGGGGTATACAACTGTAAAACCACTGTGTTATACTGAAAATAATGTAGGACACACCCTCGCACGAAAATTTGAGCCTGACCCAAAATACGAAATAAGCAACCCTCCTTGCCGCGTCAACGACCCCGCCCTTTCCACCTCTCGTCTTCCGCCAAAATGACACACATATATACGAAATGTGCAGCAGCTCCCTAAGAAGCCGGCGGGAAAAGCCTATGACGCCACAGAAACGGCCAAACAAACGCCCGCGATAATACGTATTTTTTCGCTTTTTTAGGTCGCTATACCTGCGTCCCTATTGTAATAACAAGCAACCCTCCCTCCCTCCCGCGTCGACGACCCCACCTAATTGATATCGACCCCACCCTTGCTACCTCTCGTCTTGCCTCAAAATACCACACCGTTGTACTATACTGGTATGAGCAGCAGGAGCCTAAGAAGCCGGCGGGAAAAGCTGATGACGCCGCAGAAACGGCCAAAACCATGCCAGCGATATGCCTCTTTTCTCGCTTTTTAGGTCGCTATACCTGGGTCCTTATTGTATTACCAAGCAACCCTCTCTCTCTCCCTCCCTCCCGCGTCGATGCCCCCCCCTCGACATTTGACCCCACGCTTGCTACATCTCGTCTTGCCACAATTTGCCACACGTCTATGCGAAATGAGCAGCAGCAGCCTAAGAAGCCGGCAGAAACGGCCAAAAGCATGCCCGCGAAAGCGCCTCCATCGAAGGGTCCTGTTAAGGCCACCCCTGCTAAAACCGCCGCTGCTAAACCTGCCGCCAAGAAAAGCGGTTAACCCCTTTAGCACTGCTACCACTTTTTGGGACAATCTACTTGGAGCTAGTGTGAGATTTTTGTTTCCGGTAGTAAAAATGATGTCGCGTACTCTGTATTAACAAGCAACCAACCTCTCGTGTCGACGACCCCACCCTTGCCACCTCTCGTCTTGTGTCAAAATGCCACACGTATATACGAAATGAGCAGCAGCAGCCTAAGAAGCCGGCGGGAAAAGCTACTAACGCGGCAGAAACGGCCAAACATATGTCTGAATAATACCTCTTTTCTTGCTTTTTAGGTCGCTATATCTGGGTCCCTATTGTATTAACCAGTAACCCTCCCTTCTTACCTCCCTCCCTCCCTCCCTCCCTCCCTCCCTCCCTCCCTCCCTCCCTCCTTCCCTCCCTCTCTCCCTCCCGCGTCGATGACCCCCCCCTTGATGTCGACCCCACCCTTGCTACTTCTCGTCTTGCCACAAAATACCACACGTCTATGCGAAATGAGGAGCAGCAGCCTAAAAAGCCAGCAGAAACGGCCAAAACCACGCCCGCGAAAGCGTCTCCATCGAAGGGTCCTGTTAAGACCACCCCTGCTAAAACCGCCGCTGCTGAACCTGCCGCCAAAAAAAGTGGTGGTATCATGGGGGGGTGGAACTGGGGCTTCAAATCCACGGCTGCGAAAGCGAAACCGGCGGAGAAGGCTTCGGGTAGCGATGCTAAAACGGCTGATGGAGGGAAAGAGGAAGCCGACGCAGCGGCGGAAAAAGATAAAACTGCCGCTGCCGCCGCCGCGGCTAAGAAGGAAGCTGAAGCGGTGGAGGAGGAGGAAAAGAAAGCTGCTGCTGCTGCTGCTGCTGCTGCCAAGGCTGCAGAGGAGACTAAAGCTGCTGAGGAAAAGAAAGCTGCTGAGGCTAAGGCTGAGGAGGAGGCTAAAGCTGAGGAGGAGGCTAAGGCTGCCGAAGCGATGACGGATGCCGAACGTTCCGCGAAAGAGTCCGAGGAAAAAGCTGCCGCTAAAGCGGCTGCTACTGCTGCTGCCGCCGACGCTGCGGCTGCCGCAAAAGCTGACAAACTCAAGGCAAAAGAGGAGGAGGCCGCCCAAAAAAAGGCCTCCGCTAAAGCTGCTGCTGACGCTGCTGCCGCCGCAAAAGCTGAAAAAATAAAAGCTAGAAACGAGGAAATCACGCAAAAGAAAGCTGCTGCTAAAGCTGCGGTTGATGCTGCTGCCGCGGCTAGAGCCGAAAAAGCCAAAGCTAGGAATAAAGAAATCGCGGAAAAGAAGAAAGCAGCAGCTGACGCTGTTGCTGCTAAAAAAGCTGAAAAAAACAGAGCTAAGGAGGAGGCGGCGGCTCAAAAGAAGGCCGCCGCTGATGCTGTGGCTGCCGAAAAAGCCGCCCAGCTTAAAGCGAAGGAGGATAAGATTGCTGAAATTAAGGCGGCTGCTCAAGCTGTTGCCGATGCTGCTGCTAAAGCTGCTGCCGACGAAGCTAAAGCTAGGGAAGAAGAAGCCGCCAAAAAGAGGGCTGCTTCTGCGGAAGCTGCTGCTGCGACGGCTGAGAAGGAGAGGCGCGCTGAGGCCATCGCTGCCCTAGCTAGGGGTGACGAGCCCAAGGTACGTGGAAATAGAAAAGAGTATTAATAGAGCTGTGAGTCGGCAGGGCTTAAGTCACCAACTAGTTATTAGTCAGACTGAGTTAGTCGTTTGCCGGAGGTGCCGACTATCCGACTTATTGGGTTTCCATACTTGTAGGAAGGATTGTTCAATGCAGGATGCTTTTTTTCGTTTTTGGGCGGGGCCCCTTGGCCTGGGGGAGAATTGATCTGACTTAACTCCTTTAGAACTGCAAATATTATCCCACACTAGTTCCAATTCATGTATCTCCAAAAACGTGGGTGCAGTGCTAAAAGGCAAGTCGGCTGGCCATCAGCTCGCTTCGCCGGCCGACTTGCCAACTGAAGTCAGTTGGGTAACGGCACCTTCCGATTTGTTTGTCAGTCGTGAAATCCTAGGTGTGCGACGATCGGGGTAGCACTTTTTGGCTATTTACGGAGGACCATAGTAACCATAGTAATCAGGACCTACGATATACACAAAAACCTATATATTCCACTGATTTTACCAACCATATTTGGCCCTGATTACTATGGTCCCCCGTAATAAGGGGACTGCTCAACTAACAAAACTACCCAATATCGTTGGAATCCATTTTTTTTTACAAAATTAAAAATGAATCCAATCTGTGTCATGCAATGGTATTCGTTGTATGATACCCAGGCCATGGGATTGACCATCGGGTTTAGCGTACAGTATTTCTCGAAGTTGGTTTTTGGGTGGGGGTATAGAGCTCCTCAAGTGAAGAGCCTCAGAAACAAATGGCATCATTCACTCCTACCGCGGCATGCGTCGACATTCGAAATACATTGCGTTACCATTCCTCTAGTAAGAAACTGGGACACTCGCTGAGGCTGGAGTTCTTATTTGAGAAGTATGAAATAGAGTACGGCACCAGCCCCCCTACAACGAATCGGCATCTTGGGCTAGGCTAGATTTCTTGTTTGAGAAAGAGTGCGTTCCACACTAACTTTGGTATAACCGCTCCAGAGTTTCTTATTTCCCCGGAAAAGTCAGGCTGGGTTTCTGATAGGCTCTTTTTTATGAGCAAGACGGTAATGTATGCCGGGTGTCACCATGAGGTACATTACGCTACAGCACTGTCTTCTTCAAGACTTGATGCAAATTGGCGTAAGTTTTGCACGGAAACATTAGAAAAACCTTTTTTAATACTGAAATAAATGAAGGGCACACCCTGCCTCACATGATAGCCTGGGCCTGACCCAAATATAGAAATTAAGTTTCTTTAGTGGTGTCGCGTACTGTTTTGGGTATTGGGACATTACCCCAGGGCTTTCACTTGCTGTCGCCCCCCCTATATCTCCTCGTGCTATCCACGAATATTGAGAGGCTGCTGTGCTGAGCGTATTTCAACATGCTTGGGCTTTTTTCCTTGTCGTTACCGTGCATGCGAGGGTTTCATCTGTGTCATGTTCGACACTGTGTTGGTCATTGCCGTGTTTGACAGGGTGTTGGTCGTTGTCGTATTCAACAGTGTGTTGGTCTTCCATCGAGTAACACACTTACTTACATGTGATCTCAAAAGTGATTTTTTTACGCGCTTTCATATTTTCTCAAGGCCAGTGTTTTTGGGGGGTATAGAGCTCCTCAAGTGAGGAGCTTTAAAAGTGTATCCCAAACGTATAGCATGCGTCATGGCTGTGCATGGCAGATTTTGGTCGTTGTCGTGTTGAATGAACCATGTTGATCGTTGGCGTGCGTGTGAGGCTTTTGGTCACTGACGCGTGATGAACCAACAACAGGCTGAGATAGGGGTGCAGTCGATGGTTAGTCGATCTAGAGCCCTCCGTATCTGTCACTACGTACGATGCTCAATGCTATTTCGAACCCCAGACCCCTGGCTTGGCCTACGTGGATCTTTTGCCGAGGCGGCTGTCGCACCCGGCACCCTCCACACCGAGAGTGTTGCGTGCTGTTGCTGCTGCCGCTGCTGCTGCTGTTGCTGCTGCTGCTGTTGCTGCTGCTGCTGCTGCTGCTGCTGCTGCTGCTGTTGCTGCTGATGCTGTGCACGTCACAGTAATAATAATACAGGACACCTATTAATAGGAAGAAAAGAAGAATGCTGGCTCAGGCTGGATGACGTGTGCTACGATAGAGATAAGAGGTAGCACTTTTTGGATGAAGTATGATTTTTTGTTTGTGAATGACAATGGACAATGACGGGGCTCCTTAACCCCAACTCGTCGGAACGTCATTCTTGTTCTGCGATATGACTCTTTCGTAGACCTAGGCCATAGGTTTTGTTCATCGGGTTGCACTTTCATTCTTCTCAAAAATCAGTTTTTGGGTGAGGTTTAGAGCTCAAAAAGTGAGGAGCCCGAGAAACAAAATGGTGCACCTCTATATCGTAGCATTCGTCGGATTTCATTTTTTTTTAATTATTTCAAGTGCGTTAGCTCTGAGCTAGACCAGTTGAGTTGAGTGTTCTTATTTGAGAAAAGGGTGCGTTCTACACTAACTTCAGTACAACGGCTCCCGAATTTCTTAGTTTCCTGTAAATCCCAACCTGACTTTCTTATTACCCTGTATTGTATGGTACGGGGTAACCTGCGCTAATCGCCCCTACAGTTTGGCGCGTTTGCTCTAAACCATCGCGGCACACCTGTTTCATATAACAGGTGGGAAAAGCTGTGAAGTCTTTGTCAGTGTTGAACATTGCTGTGCACGTTACGTTATGAGATGACCTGCGCTGATCGCCGCTACCGTTACGCGATGTTGCTCGATAACATTGCGACACACCTAGGTGGAAAAGGCGGTGAAGCCTAAAGAGGCGACCCTGGCTGCTGAAGACCAGGAAAAGGAAAAATCCGATAAGAAGGATGAGGCGAAGGGCGATGCCGCTCCTGCTGCTCCTGCCAAAGATGTTCCTGCTCCTGCTCCTGCTAAGGCTGCTGCTCCTGCTCCTGCTAAGGCTCCTGCTAAGGCTGCTGCTGACGCTCCTGCTAAAGCTGCCGATGCTGATGGTGTCAAGGATGTGGCTAAAGATGGTGGTAGTGCAGATGCCCCAGCTGAAGGCGAGGGGGGAGCTGCTGAGAAGACACCTGAGAAGAAGCCTGCTTCGAAGGGAGGGTGGGGTAGCTTTTTCGGTGGCAAGCCGAAGGAGCCCAGCAGTAGCCTCACCTTGTCCAAGCCGGAGACCATCGTGGTGAGTCAAATCAGTCCAACCATCGCGTTCCAACCATAGCGTGCCAACCATCGCATTCCGATTCGTCCACTTCGAAGTTGTAGTCTTGCCTCACGATAGAAGCATTGAAGCAGTGTTTAATATTGAAGCTAGCCTTGAATCAAGATTGAAGCGTGTTCACGGTTCAAGCAGTGTTCGTGATTTAAGCACTACTGTTCATGATTGTTTCAAGATTAAAGGTGTTAATTGCCTTGAATCAAGATTGAAATTGTGTTCATGGTTTTTAGCAGTGAGGGTGGGGTAGCTTTTGCGGTGGCAAGCCGAAGGAGCCCAGCAGCAGCCTCGCCTTGTCCAAGCCGGAGATCATCGTGGTAAGTCAATCGAAGTACAGTAGTGAGCCCCTTTTAAGGCACCCCGCGATAAGGAAAAACGGTGTATAAGGGGCCTCAAATTCCTGCGCATCGTGTTTTCCCACTTTAAAGGACCAGGTTCCTTGAAATGGACGCAACACTCAGTAGGAGACCCCATGATCCCTTAAAATGGGACGATAGACTGCCTGCTGGTTGCAAAACACCACGTACATGCTAGAGAAAGAGTTATGTGCTCCCAAAGTGCCAGATGTGCCAAATCCGACAAGGGACGTCTGTACCTCTCCGTCCGGACGCACTATGGTCCCTTAAAGGGGGCCACTTCCTGTATAGCCTTGAGCCAAGATTGAAGCATGGAAGGAGTGTTTATGATTGAAGCTAGCCTCGAACCAAGATTTGATTCAGTATTGACATTGAAGCTTTGAAACAGTGCTCGTGAGTCATGCATTGTTCCATGATTGAAGCAGTGTTTGAAGCAGTGTTTGAAGCAGTGTTCGTGATTCAAGTTGGGTTCACGACTGAATCAGTCTTCATGATTGAAGCAGTGTTAATGATTCAAGCAGTGTTCGTGATCGGTATAAGTTCGTCCCGTTTCGCTTCGTTTCGTTCCGCTTCGTTCCGTCCCGTTCCGTTTCGTTTCGTTTCGTTATTTGGTTTTCGTTTATTTATTTATTTATTTTGTTCGTTTTCGTTTTCGTTTTCGTTTTCGTTTTTGGTACTGTTTTCATTCTCGTTTTCGTTTTCGGTGTCGTTTTCGTAATCGTTTTTGTTTTCGTTTTCGTCTTCGTCTTCGTCTCCCCGTGTTCGTCTCCGTCTTCGTCTCCGTCTTCGTCTCCGTCTTCGTCTTCGTCTTCGTCTTCGCCTTTGTCTTCGTCTTTGTCTTCGTCCGCGTCTCGTTTCGTTTCGTTTTCATTTTCGTTTCGAATCGTTTCGTTCTCGTTCCGTTCCGTTCCGAATCGTTTCGTTGCGCGTGAATCTTCCAATAGGTGGTTACTGGCGCCACCGGACGTGTTGGACAACTAGCGGTTCGCCGTATCCTTGAGCTGTACCCCAAGGTGCTCGTCAGGGCCGTTGTCAACGACTTCGCGAAGGGTTCGAGGCTGCTCAAGGAAGAAAAGGACACCTATGGAGTCAAGCTTGAGGCAAGTTTTTTTAATGTATTTTGACGCCTTTTGTTTTGGTAGATTATTTTCTTTTTCATCCAGCCGATGACGCCATTTGTTAAGGTATGAATCCGTTATGCTACGGCATCAAGCTTGAGGTATGTTTTATGTATTTTGATGCGTTGGATGCATGGGTGCAACACTACTATGGTATCGCTAACTTTCAGGAGAATAGAGGATCACGCTTGATGCAATAATGTGTATTTTGATGCCTTGGGTTAAAGGAAGAAGATAACATTTATAAAATCAAGTAGCTTGAGGTAAATTTATACTTGAAGCACTTGAAGCACTTTTTTTATAAATCTGATCCAATCGGCTTTTTTTCGCTGTTACTTGCAAGTTGCAAGACGCATGTTTAATTATGAAAAAAGTAAACGACAGCTACCGACGTACAGTCAACTAACTAAAGGTTGTCCCACGATTGCCCGCAATAAAAACAGCACCAGATCTCCGGCGCGGATCCAAAAACCATAAAAAACAACGCAAAAAAATGCATGTACGAGTACGGTACACATATTTATGTTTCTCATTGCAGAAATCGGTAACCCTCCTCATACGACCGTCCGGCCTAAGTAAGTAATTTAGCAGTGCACTGGGGAACAGCACGACAACGCTTATCGTTGGCGTTGCATTACGTTTTGTACTTGAAGTATTGTTTTATGTTTTTGAGCTCAAGGAAGAAAATGACACCTACCAAATCGAGCTTGAGGTAAGTCTTCCTGGTATGTGTTGTGATGCCTTGGTTGCAAGGGTGCAACACTACTATATACCAGGTAGGTAGCTCTAGCTTTCAGGAGAGCAGAGGATCAAGCCTCAGGCAAGTTTGTGCGTTTTGATGCCTTGAGTTGAAGGAAGAGGACACCTACGAAATCAAGCTTGAGGTAAATTTATACTTGAAGCATTATTTTATAGACCTAATCAAATGGGCTTTTTTTTCGCTCTCACTTGCAAGTTGCAAGACACATATTTTACGCTTCTTATTGCTGAAATTTGCCACCCTCCTCGTACGATCGTTCGACCTAACTAAGCAATTAAGTAGTACCCTAGGGAACAGCATGGCAACGCATGTCGATGGCGCTGCATTTACAGTTCATATTTGAAGCGTAATTTTATGCTTTGGGCTCAAGAAAGAAAAGGACACCTACGGAATCAAGCTTGAGCTAAGTTTTTATATATTTTGACGCACTGTGTTGTGGTATGTTATTTTATGTTTCGTCCTGCCGACGACGCCTTTTGTTGTAAAGGGTTAACCAGTTATCCAAAAAAACTATGCCTTATAACACTCAAACCTGGGTGCATTGGTGCAACGCTGAAACTCTAGCCTTCCGGAGAACAGAGGATCAACTTGAAGCTTGAGGTTTGTTTATGTATTTTGATGCCTTGGACTCAAGGAAGAAACGGACATCTACGGAATCAAGCTTGAGGTGAGATTATACAATCCATGCGTTGTGCTTTGCGATCATTTTATGACTACGCCACGGGTCATCCTTTCCTAACACAAGGAAGCGTTACGAGAGGCTCCCTGTCGACGCTTTCTTTGCGCAAAAACGATCTCGGTTCATTACATATTACCTTATCTTCCGTTTTGCTGTGATGGTGTTGTGCCCCGTTCGTTTCTCGGTTCGTCTTTATCGATTCGTTTCAGACAATGTCGGCCGAGCTTTCTAGCGTGCGGTCGGCCTCGAGAGTGGTAGAAGGAAATGTGACAACATCATTGTCATTGTCCTGCGCAAAAACGATCTTGATTCCTTTCAGATGACCTTCCTTTCCGCTGCGATGGTGTTGTGCTCGGTTCGTTTCTCGGTTGATTCCAGAAAATGTCGGCCGAGCTTTCTAGCATGCGGTCGGCCTCAAAAGTGGTGGAAGGAGATGTGACAACATCATCATCATCATTGTCATGCGCAAAACCGATCTCGATTCCTTTCAGATGACCTTCCCTTCCCTTCCGTTGTGATGATGTTGTGCTCGGTTCTTTTCTACGTTCGTTTCGCTCATTGCTTGTTTCAGATATTGTCGGCCGAGCTTTCCAGCATGCGGTCGGCCGCGAGAGTGGTAGAAGGGGCGTCGGCCGTCGTCTTCTGTGCCTCCGGTTACGCGCAGAACCTCTCCCCCCTGCAGAGGTATGCTACTATCATGCCATCATATCCTCACATCCTCACGTCACAACACCGAATTAATCGACATCACTCCCTGACGACGCTGAAGGCTTAAAATTGCAATTTTTAGCGATGAATGATTAACTAATCGACATTGCTTCCCCCTCCCTGGCGGCGCTAAAGGTTGGCAAACGCGGTTCGGCTGACGATCAACCCTAAGTCTGTGACGGACGCGACGAATGATGCACTAACTGACACTACCATTAATACCCCCTTTTTTCGATGATGAATCCAATTTTATCTCCGCAATAGGTTCGTACACGTGCGGAGCCTTGTACTATTTATTTTTTTGTATCATAAGCAACAAACGAATGACGAACTAATCGCCGTTACTACCCCCTCACGACGCTGCAGGCTGGCGAACGCGGTTCGGCTGACAATCAACCCTAGGTCTGTGACGAACGTGTAGCGATGAAGGAAGAACTAAGCTGTCTAAAATGAAAGATGAGCTATTATAGTCTACCTACAGGTACTAATTATGGCGATGAACGATGAACGAATCGACATAAAAAAAAATAACCTCTGCTTTACAATCGGACGCTTCAGGCTGGCGAACGCGGTTCGGCTGACGATCAATCCCAAGTCTGTGACAGACGTGGAAGGGGTTCGAGACGTGGCCTTAGCCCTCAAGGCCGCCAAGAAAATCGTGAACAAGGCTTCTGCCGCTTCCGATGACAAGGGCAAGGGCAAGGAGGACGACGAATCGGAGCCTCAACCCCTCTTCCCCGACTCCCCCCGGTGAGGATAAACAATTTTTAAGCGTGCCCTGACGTTGACCGCTTTAGAAGTGCAAACTACTTGAAATTAGTGTCGGATACATTTTGCAGTATTACGGGGGAACATAGTAATCAGGACCAAATATGGTTAGTAAAAACGGTGAATATATAGGTTTTTGTGCTTGTCGTGGGTCCTGATTACTATAGTCCCCCGTAATAGTAAAAGGTAACCTCTTGAGACTTTTAGAGCTTTAGAATCGCACGTATAAGTATAATACGTTTTCGGGACGAATTTTGCTTGTAAGTTGGAGTTGGGTGCATGTCCTCAGTCGCAAAAAGTTTAATTAAGCTCTTGTGCATATCCATACAATATTCCATGCCATACGAAGCGTGCTATTGTTGCGATGAGGGCAAGGAGGAGCACGAATCCGAGCCGCAGCCGCTCTCCCCCGCCTCCCCTCGGTAAGAACTAGCTAGTCAGGACAAAGGAAACATTACCCCTTTTAGAACTGCACCCACGCTTATGGGGGCAAATTACGGTACAGGTCCCTCTATAGTGCCGGTTACCCGCTATAGTGCCTGTGGAGTCGCTTGGCACAGGTGGGAAGAACCAGTAGTGTCAGTATGCGGAGTAGTGCGGTTGCCGTTAATAGTGCCGGTGTTTCCGGCTGGCACATACCGGCACTACAGAGGGACCACTATTAGTGTGGGATACATTCAGGGCTTTTCACGGGTCGGGTCGGGTGTCGGGTCGGCCCGGCCCGCCCCCCCCCC
>JAYJMJ010000329.1:347307-357450 GCA_036873875.1 Laminaria ephemera
AATATGGTTAGTAAAAAAAGTGGAATATATAGGTTTTTGTGTATATCGTGGGTCCTGAATACTATGGTCCTCCGTAAATACGATGACACTATGATGACAAACAGGATTTGGCGAGAGCGAGGGCTACCTCTGAGGCATTCTCCGGTAGAAATCACGCGTGAACAGCTCAAAAGCGTCTCTGGAACAAAACTGCGCACCTTCGTTCATTTACGAAACACCCCACCCGCCACGTGATATTGTGATATTTTGTTGTGGTAAGGAGGAAGCAGAAGCGCTCGCGGCGGAGAACGGCGAGCCCTCCACCATCCCCAACAAAGATGGTCGCCGTATTGCCATGGGCGACAACTCTCCCATGGGATGTGAAATGCAGAGTACCCCACGCGCGGTTGGAGCTAACGCCATCTACGCCACCGCAGCCCTCAAGGCCGTCGATGAACCTCAGGGCAACTTTCACCGCCTATCGTTGGGCGGGCCAATGCCTTTCCCCACGTTGCAACGGCGGAACGAGCACGACTGCGGATCAGGTGGTGTCGTGAACGGCGACGGAAGCGCAAGCCGAAGCTCGGCAGGAGGGAGAACCGGCAGTGGCAGTGTCAGCGTCGCTGGCAATGCTGGCAGTGTCACTGGTAAACGGAATTTTCCGGGAAAATTCTCAGTCTCAGTGCCACAGGAAGAGACTGGATCGGCGGGGGCACCGGCGACAGCAGAAAGAGAGGAACAACAATTGATGGCGTCCATCGCTCGGCTAGATGTGCTCCTACAAGACGACAGGGCTCCTCCTCCGGCCGGCAAATCGCGTCCCTCACGCAGAATTTCTGCTGCTTCTAAATCAAGCGCGATATCTGGAGATGTTACACAAACGGAAATATCGCAGGGTAGTGGGAGGGGGAGGAAGCCAGCTCGGTCAGGAGGGATCGCTAAGACGAGAGTTAGGAAGGGCAGCAGAACGGAGACTAAAATATCTGATATGGCGCAAGCTGAGCCGGCGGTCCCGGCGGATAGCTTGAGCACTTCTGCGGTAGTGCCGGCTGCAACAGTGCCGGCTGCGATAGTGCCGGCTGCTATAGTGCCGGCGGCGGTACCGCCGATAACAGCGACGCCAGTGGCTGGTATTTCCGCAGCGATAACGGGGGCCCCCGTTGTTTTCCCCCCGCTTGTAAGGGGAGAGACAGTGTGCTCGGGCGAGACCACAGAGCAAGGACGCTATCTGCCTGGCGTGAACGGCAGTAACGGCAATAACGGCAATGGACATAATAATGGAGAGGCCGACGGAGACAGCCGAGAACACTGTCGTGAGGACGGCCGCCTACGAGAACCGTTACGGGCATATGATCGTGCTCCGGTTCCGACGCGGGGGGTTCAAATTACCGATGAAGGGCGCGTTCAAAACATCGGCGAAGGACGGGGTTGGGGAGGAAGGGATCGTGAAAACTTGGAAGCAAGTGACTGCTGCCGACCGCGCGATGTAGTTCGACCGTCGTTCGCGCCCGGCCGTCGGGCGGTCGAAACCGACCAATACGGTAGCAACGGTGAAGGGTGGACGGAGCCAATCCCATCCGCCCCAGCGCGGTATCGAGACGCGAGATATCGTGATGATCGTGTGGACACGAGATGTCGCGATTGTCGTGGGGGGGTGATGGGCGAGTACCCATACTGCAATGACTACGATCCGAGGGAGGGGGGGGGCAGAGACCCGGGGGGGGAGGGCGGGAGAGATCCGAGGGGGGAAAGGGGCAGAGCTAGAACTTACCATCGACGCATCGTAGCCAGCCCACGAAATATGTGGGAAGCGCGGACGGAGCGGGGGGACTGGAAGGGAGAGTCGCCACGGGAAGACGATGACTTCACACCTGATCGGAATAGAGATGGCCGAGCAGACTACAACAGGTGCCGTCAACCCCGTCTGCTTTTACAGGGGAGGTTTTTGTGACCAAGGATTAGATTGTTTTTGCGACCAAGGGTTACATTTCAGGGAAATCATCTAACGTGAGAACACCATCGTCATCGTCACAGAAAATCGTGCTCTGGGTGTGCATTTGTCGTCGACGAGTATGCAGCAGCGTCGCGTCATGCGACCATGGTTATCTCACTAAATTCTCAGGTATTAGTACACCATGGTTATCCAACGGAATTCTCAGGTAGCGCACCACGATTATCCCACGAACTCTCAGGGTAGGCTCGGCGTGTGCCGTCCGGGGCATGGAATAGGTGAAGCCGCCACAAGTTTACATGGAAGTGATGCGTACGATTTCGCGCAATACATTGCGGTGTAATTCTTACTATATATGTACAGTGAAACACTGTGCAACGCTTAGAAATCGTCAACCGCAGCAACAATACAATTATCGTGCTGACTTCAGACGTCCCCCTCCGCGCTTGTGCATGACGGCCCTCCCTCCTATTCCGATTTGCGTTCTAGGCGGGATGGAGGGCGATATCTGCCCGCACACAACGAACGAGGATACTCTCCGGGATAGGGCTACAAAACGCAGCCAATTGATCCGATTCAATTTCACGATTCAATCGACATTAGGAATCGTAAACATGGTTGCAATTGTTTTGCGTTCTATTCTACACGCTTTTTACCCGCTATATTGGCCCCCTCACCCGCCGGAGAGGGGGGGGGAATGATTGGGGCTCGTTTGATTTCTCTCGAAATTCAAGCGAGCCGATTTATTATATAAATTCGATTTATCGGCTTCTCATAAACCGATTTTAACTAATCGAGCTTTCCCTTCGATCGACACCCCTATCGATGATACCTACTCCGGTATGCAATACCAACGCAACGGCGAGTTGAAGCAAACAAAGCGCAGCTCTCCACCGTCTTCAGTAAAGTAGAATAATAATTTATCGGAACACTGACTCATGATTAAGACAGTTTGCACGAGACACGGGACCCTGACATGTTGAAAGCACAGTGTGGCTCGACTGGTAAAATTCACATCTGCCGCGCGTGGATGTGAAGACCCAAATGCACGTTGATTAAACACCACTTATTTCCCTTAAAAACAGATGCGGCCATCTCTACGACTCGAAACACCTTCAACGTCACGTTGTGCTTCAAAAACTCTATAGCGAATACGAAGGGCGTGAGTGCGACTACGACTCCGGAGAACCTCCGGTTTTGCACAGCTCGCCGGCACGTTCTTCGCACAAACGTCTCCACAGCAACCCAAACTAGACACTGGAAAAGGATCGACAAAATTCGGCAACCATTCTATACACCGCTTTTTTGGTAACTAAGCATGTTAACCTCGACAGCATCAACCCACCTAGATAAGCGCTCATCACAGACAACGAAACCACACGTTCAACCTCGCCGATATCAATAGATTGTCCACTTTAACTCAGCCGTTTGCTCCTTGTCAATTTCCTCGTTCGTCACTCAGCAAGCAATAAGCTCAGTTATCACCGAAAACGGCTCAATGAGATAAAGCGTTGATCACGGAAACCGAGACTAAACCTTCCGCTCGGCCACAACGCACCAATTAGAACGGTCGTAGTAGCTCTTCACCACTCGTAGACCATCAACGCTCTCAACCAACCCTTCCAGTTCCCCCTCAGCGTACATGTGGCAATACCTCTGATACACCACGCTACCGCCCGCCCCCGCCACCCCGTCTATTCGCACGCCATGTCGCGGCGCTGTAGGAATAGGTGCGGAAACACCGCCGGCGTTACATAATACATTAGCGCTACTTTCATGCCCAGTACCCTGCGTACCTACGACATGAGTGCTACTTTGATTCCGAGCAGCCTGCGTGGGCGGCGCACTGGTACAACCCCCCGCGCCCACAGCGCTCCCAGCGGTAGCATGGATGTTTTCACACGTGCCCGCCGCCGACGCATTCGCGGCCGGTAGTCCGGCCGGTGCAAATTGAGAGCCGTTTGGGGCCTGAACGTTGTCAATACCCGGCGGCGGCAGTGTAGGGGGTGGGTGGTCTTGGGCAACCCCACCATGTGTGGCTGATGCTGGTGCCGTCTGATCGGTTTGGCAAGTTTGTTGGTCGCTGACGTTGTTGGTCGTGGCTCGATTTTGGGGGAGATCAGTATGTTGCTGGTGGTTATGCTGGTCGCCCAAGTGCCATGGCACAAGAATGTCCTGCGCGGCGAAGCTCCTGCGACCACGCAAACCCACGCAAAAACAGTACACACGCGCGAGGCAGAAAGCGCGCCGGTCGTCCAAAGATACCCAAAATTGCGTCGCGAAAGCAAAATGGATCCAATCCTCATTTGGCCATGATGGCACAAAGTCGGACACAAGACAGGACAACTTTCGAGATGGTATTCATAGTGCAAACGCTTCATGATAACATACGGTGTGCGCGCATCAAGCTGTGTGCAGAGATGAGTGGATGGCGCCGGGATACAATCCAGTAGAAGCGTTCTGCACGGGAAGGGGGGTAGAGATTGAAGGGGCTTCGAATAGCGAGCCGCACGGTATCAAGGAGGCGTTACCCCTTTTAGGACCCACGTCTGGCGGCGAAAAAAAAGACGAGTGATAAATTATCAAGCGTCTATATAGGAAGAGCGTGCAGCAGTATGATATGATATGATAATCACCATAATGCGCGCGTGTCGTACATCTCCCTGCGTTGCACCCCCTACCCCAGAGGCCCGGGCTGCTTCGTGTGGCCGATAAACAAATCGTCATTTACCTTCGACAATTCCGTGAGAGCCGGTCTAACGTAGTGTGGCTGACCGCAACGGCTGTGGCGAGCCGTGATGCGCACAGCAACACTACCGTAACCCCGCACGAGCTACGAGCACGACTTAAGGGTGCCGCCTTTCGGATTCAACACACCGAGCCAAACCAAACCTCAGCTACAACCTTTACGGTGAGCGCGTCGGCACAGTCCTTCAGAGGGTGCCGGTGCACTGTTCCGCTACACATAGCAATATGAGTATCACGTTCACACCACAAACGCCTTTCCGGACAGAACAGGAGATCCAATGTACCGATTAGAACCGGGAGTACAGCAGCATCATCACGACCTTCACGTTAATGGCAAAATACCTACCAACACTAAATTACCGGTAGTAGGATGTATCGCACACCCCAACGTGAACGAAATCAGTGCAAATACTCGATGTTGCGCTTTGGCGAAGTTGCAATCGGAGGAAGCCTCGCCGACATTCTGCACCCAAACCAAGAACACGACCAGCCTGGCTCACTCACCTCCTTGAGTCTTGCTCCTGCTCGATCCAACACGCACAAAGGATAGGTTTGTCTGGAAAACGTAGTTATAATACGGCCTCCGCAAACTCAGTCTATCCCTTTCACTGCTACTGTAAAAGTATCTCACACGAATTCCACGTGTTGCGTCTCAAAACGTGGGGACAAAATGTGGTTTGTTTTGCAGAGAGCATTAGGTATGTCTGCGTTAGGGATCTGGGTCTGGCTCACCTCCTTGAGTCTTGCTCCTGCTCGATCGCCCACGCATACACCAACACAAGACCCCCGGGTTTGAGTAGTCGGCACAGCTCCGACAGAGCTCTCAAGCGTCGCGCCTACGAAGGGATTGCGAGACAGGGTGCCCGCGAGTGCAACACAGCGCGTGCAGCATTAACATTGTGAGAGTCGAGTGGTACACAGAGCAACATGGCAATTTCTGCCCCTCCGTCGAACGCCGACTGAGTCTGTAACAAACACGTGCTAGACGCGCTGATGTAGAACGCAGGAGTGCCGCATAGTAGACTTGAAAGGTGACCTGTGGATACTGCAACGTGACTTATCCTGAGCACGCAACTACTGCGTCAAAACGTATGCCCAAAGCCCAGTTCGCTGTTTTTATTTTTTTTCCAATTTTCCAATTTTCCAATCTTACTATTTACCGCCGCGGGCTGTAGGTAAAAAAACTCCATACGTGTACTCGTACAGTAAATTTGGAAAATGAGAGATTTAGAAATCGGGAAAATAAAAAAACAGCGAACAACGCTACTACTTAAAAACAGACAAGACCACGACACGCCAACGCAACGCCACCTGAACAGCCTGCCTCTACTACAATAGTGGCGCGTCTCACCTCCGAGGAGAAATTATGCAAGAAGGCGATGTTTATGGCCGCGTCGAACACTTCTAGATTTGGAATATTGGAAAAAGCAACCAGCGAAAAGGGCTTAAAAACGGACAAGCCTGTCTCTACAGTACTGTAGTTACTATTAAAAGCTACGCGCCTCACCTCTGAAGAGAAGTGGTGCAAGACGGCAATGCTAATGGCCGCATCGAAAACCCCCGAGCGGTACGGAAGCCTCATGCAGTCGCTAGCCAACACCTCCGCCTGTTGAGTGTCATATGGTCACAAGCAAAAATCGATGAAAATCGACGACAAGTGGGAATGCTAAACCCACTACGGGGTAAAAACGAAGGTAGTTTCGAGGGTATAGTATTTGGGTCAATCCCATGAGTATTACCTGGGTATGTTATCCAAAATCTCATATTTCGTATTATGGAGACAGGGATGGTATTGGGGGGCTGTACTAATGGTAACATATATCCGTTGGTAAGTCCTACCCTGCTCTACGCGGCTATAATCCAGGCACCCTACCTGGGTAAACCGGGTTATTAGGTACTGGTATTTGGCGCTATACTAAAGGCTACCCTACCCGGGGATATTTTCCAAACCAGCACATTACGTAGTATGGAGACGGGTATGGTATTGGGGGATGGTGATATTGGGTAATGTGTACTCGTTGGTAGGTTATACCCGGGTAGGTTACCCGGGTACCCCAAAGTACGTACCTTACGAAACACACTTTTGAAACTATCGTACAGTCCTACAATCGACCAGAACAAGCTGCGAAGCTATGTATGAGGCCGTGAATGGTTGCGTCCACCGCTTACCTGCGGAAACTTCTCCTTGCAGACTTGCAGAAGATTCACACTTGCGTCGCTTCCAAGCAGGCACCCCCCAGCCGCGTTGCAGCCTAGGTACTTGCCTGGAGTGACGGCCATGGAATCAACAATCCGTTATCTATAGTCAGGTACGTTTAGCGCTTTGGTGTGCTTGATAGTTTTTTCCTGAGGTATTCTTCCACACCAGATTGGTTGGGGCATGTCCTGTGGCCACGGACTTGAGTAAGGTGATGATGAATTAATGTGAGAACAACACCAACAACAAGTCAGTTGTCGAAGTCAGTACCGAAGTCAGTTGTCCATTGCGATGCAGTAACAATACCCAAATAAGCAACTGGACGCGCTCATGAGTGGCTCGGAAAGGCGTGCAGCACACGACTACAAGTATCAGCAACACAACCTTGCAGGGAAAAAAAACGGTTTATGCCTGATACCAGGTACTGGTATATTACGTGTTGACAGATTGGCAGGTATTCGCCATTTACTACAATGAGCACTTGATATTATTACCACCGTCAGCACCGTTGGGAAAAATCTACGTTGCACCTACGGTTGCAAAAAAAAGCGATCCAAACATCGTACTAGAAGCTACACACATTACGGTGATCCAGCTATATGAGATCTTCTGATTTTTGTTTTTATCGTGGATGATTCGAGAGCACGGCTTCTCGCCCCCTCTTGATCGCTCTTTCTACGCAGGGTTTTCGGTGTAGGGGGGATTTTTCCATGAAGGAACATGACCGTGTACACTGCACCAAAAGAGCAAAAAAACACTACGCCCAAAGAGCTACTGGCTATCGTTGCGGTACTTCAGCAGTCTCACCGTTTCCGCAACCGGCGTCGGCCACGAGAGAAAACGCCTCCAGCCCACGCAAAAACTCCTCCACCTTCGGCCACGGCTTGTAGCGCGTGTGGCTCCTGTATGGTAGCAGCGTACAGCCGTGCGAGTCCATGCACAAAAATATGAAAATGCCGAAGATCTGTCGTCCAAAAGACCAATCGGTACTATTTCTTTGGTCTCTCTTGCAACTTGCAACACACATCGTTCATTCTCGTTGCTGATATTGGCAACCAATTGATACGATTCCCCGCCACGGTATTATACCCCCATTTAACCTTAAAGCAGAACACCCTAGGGAAAAGAAGGACAATGCCTTTGGCGCTGCAGTAAAGTAGCAAAGATTTGTTGTCAACAAGTCCAATCGCAACACAGCCGACAGAACAGGAACGCCCGCCGGAGCAAAGCCGATGAAAATGGTCAACATGCCAATAGGGTATGCTGTTTATAAATGCCGGTAGTATTTTGCGAAATGTGGAAAAGAAAAACAGGACACGCTGCGTCCATCATATGATACATTGTGCATAACAAATGGAGCACGATTCGTGGGTCCTGAAATAATCGGCACATGAAGCATGGTCATCGCAGGCGACAAAACCAAATAGCCGACAAACCAACAGGGTTAGCTTTTATAGACCATTTTGCGAAAAGTTGGAAAGAAAAACAGTGCACGCTGCGTCCATCATACATGGTGCATGTAATCGGAAATGGAGCACGATCCGTATATTCGTACAGTAGGTCCCAAAATAGTTCGCGCATACAGCGCGGCCAGCGCAGGCGAGAAAACCAGTAGCAAAACAAAGCTGTGCTTGCACTGCCAAGCTGTCCGTGCCTGTATCCCATTGGTTGGACTGGTCGAGCTTACCAACGGTCAGCGCAGTCATAAACAACAGTGGCACTACCAAATTGTGCTTGACTGTATCCCATTGATTCCATGTGTCGAGCTTACCAGTGTGGGGCGATGGTGTCGTATACGGCCTGCACGTGTTCAACCTCTATCAACGGGGTTTTTCCGTCATCGATCGAGTCCTCATCTCTGCTGCCACTCCCGCTGCTGTTGTCATTGCCATTGCCGCTGCTCTCTCGCGCGATGTTCGTGGTGCAGTTGACGTTATTGTTGGTGTCGTTCATGCCCCCTCGCCAGCCCGAGACCACCACGGGGATGCCCGGGATCGGCCCCTTAACAGAGAAGGATACAAAAGACAAACCAGAGGACATAAAAAACACGCCACAGAAGTGTGCAATATTCGGTACAAGGGACATTTCATGGAGCTCAGAATGGTATTCATACTATTATCGTGCTGATTCGCGTTGACGACGAAGTAGCCGTAGGCTCCACTGCCGGCAGTCATTGCGATGTTGATGGGCTCGGGCGGTGTTTTTTAATCCATTTTCTTCGTAAAAGTCGCACATACCAGTAAGATTAGCACGCGGCACTTGCTCGGAATGATCTAATACCCGCTCAGGGCTGCCGAAGAGGAGACTGATGTCGAATGACGTATGCAGAATGATGCGCAACCTAATACGTTTTGCGTGAATACCAGGTAACAATAGTTCTACATTGCTCGCAAGCCGGGTATTTAGCGCCTCACGTACTTTGTCCTTGCATTCAACAACAACAACAACAACAACAACCAAAGCGCTGCACCTACCTTGTCTTTGGCTTCTTTGGCTTCCCTGGCCGCTCGACGGACGCTCGCCGCTTTAGCCTTAGCTTCTTCCCTCTCGGACCGATTACGGAGAACTCGCGCGCTGGCTTCCGGCGTTAAGGTCTGGAATGACACAACGATGCGATTCCAAGCGGCGGTTGGAACCGCCACCTGTGTACCTGCATTACGGTTTCGCGAAAAAACAGCAGTACCCAACAGTTTCGAGCACGGTTTCGCGAAAAAAGAGCAGTACGCAACAGTTCCTAGTATTCATATGGTTTCGCGAAAAACAGCCGTACGCGACAGTTTCGAGTCCAGGGTGGCGACGTAGTCAGCAGGGTGGTACGTTATCTGCTGCGGTAATTTTGTATGATTGTATGATTGTATGATTGTATGAACAGCACATGCTACGGTAGAAGGCGCACTGTACCTCATTATCCCAGCATTATCTCAGGTTCCCCGCATGAGGAGCTCGGTAAATCACCCATCACCCGATTGTGAGAAAAATATTTCGTGCCACCCAATGCCCGATCAATCTTGATCATCCCAATGGCCATGGTCATCCCAATGGCCAGACGTATTACGAGTACATTTGAATAATACCAGTGGGACTGCAAGTATGATGGGTAGTTAGTTCTTCAGTAACGGAGCCCCGCCAGCCGGAAAATGTTGCTAAAAGTAGTCCTAAAAGTACCTCAGACAACTGCTCCGGTAGGGGTGGCCGGTCGCCCCGGTGGTCAAGTGGTTACCCTCGAAGACTACTAAGGTTGGAGTCAGGGGTTCAAATCTCGGTATGG
>JAYJMJ010000329.1:357550-382383 GCA_036873875.1 Laminaria ephemera
GCGGCCACAGCGCAGATTTCGCGACAGGCGGTGTTTCTTCTCACCACTACCGCTTGGGAGGATTCCCGTAGTGTTTTGCCAAAGAGGAAATTAAATATGAACCCCTCTCCCCCCGACATCTGCAAAACTTGTGCTGCGACTGCCACCGACAGCTCGAAGCCTCGCTTCATCGTGTGGAATGTCCCCTCTTTTCTGGTTTCAGATTACTGACGTATTTGAAACAATTTCATAAAAAAAGTGGAGGCGATATATTGCAAGGAGGACAACAAGGGAAAAACGAAACGAAGGATGTATATACTGTGTTAACGGAGGATGCCGGTATGAGTGTGTTCTTCGCATGAAGGTGTCTTTTTCTATCCATCGACACAAATGCCAAACGTACAGGATGCGACAGGCAGGACATATCTATACGCCAGCCAGAAAACACGATACATTGAGAGAGAAAACAATCTCGGACGTACCAATAAAAACGGAAGTAAAATGAAAGAAAGAAAGCAAACGAGACTCGCAGCTGGGGTGGAAGATTACCAGTTGTGTGTGCGTTCTTCGTACTGCTGCACGCGTTTTTCCTATGATTAGTAGACGGTAGATAATATGGCGCTTCTTGTGTTTTTGGTCGATAAAAATGAGGCCCAAAACGGTTATACACCGTTCTTTCTACCGCGATCGACATCTAGCTCATTGAGTTTCCATGCTGATTCTTCATCCTACAGTAAGTGTGTTCTTCACATTAAACCGTTATTTCTACCCATTATTGATAGTTTTGCCCTCCGACAATGCAGCGTAGATAGATGCCGTTCCGATAGAAACCAACTACCCGTTGACACCCTTTACATCGAGTGTCCGTGCTGATTCTTCATCCTACAGAGAGATACATCCCAGAGAGATACCAAGTACAAGTTCTGTGGTCACAAACTCCGAGACAAGACATGATAATTCATCGCTAATACAGCAGTACCGAGATTTGGCAATGCAATGCAAGACATACTGGAGAGAATAGACCGGGAATCCACAAGCCGGCCTAGTTTTCTTGCGTTGTGCACACACGTCTTCTCGCTTCTTAGCTTGCAACCAGGAGATTTTCCCCCCAATATCGACGTTCAACCATTGAAAATCGTAATTTGGACAAAAAGCGGGCCATGTGCATTACCAGTAATTTAGACCTGTCCATTTTCTCCGGGAATTGTGTGAAACGGCTCGTCTGGGAGAAAGATTGCTACCGCAAAAGAGTTAAGTGATCCAACTCAAAACTCCAAGTAATATGTCCCCAAAAATAAATGTAGGTGAAGTTCTAAATGGGTTTAAATGTAGGTGAAGTTCTAAATGGGTTTAGCAGCCTGCCGTAGCCCATTCGCTGGTAGCTCTAGTGTGTCGTGTGTGCCGCGCTGCTGCTGCTACTGGCTATAGGTTTCATCGAAGTCGTAGTAGGCGTTGTCGCCGTTTGATGATGATTCGCGGTGTTTATTCCAGTACCAGACTGTGCTAGGAGTGATAGAGATCGCGAACTGTTTCCAAAGAGTAGTTTTTTTGTCGATATGGTAAGAGACAGGGCAGACCCTTCAAGCACACAGCACCAGCACCACCGCATACAGCATCACGCCGACACCAGAAACGCGTCGGGATTAATTCGAACTGGAACAAAAGTTGAAGCGAAGATGTACCAGGTAGTGCTATAGTTTGTGGATGCCAACCACATGCAGGACGGATGATGTAGGATGGCCGATGCAGCATGGATGGCGATTCATGAATGAATACCATCAATAAGCAATTCAAGTGTGTTAGAGGTACAGGAGGGGCTACGATTTAAAAGAGCTCAATTTAAGAGAAACATCGATTTAAGAGAAGAAAAATGGCTTGGCACGGGCATACTACAAGGTACATGATGCCCATTCGATCTAAGAGAAGCACCGGTTTAAGAGAGGTCTACTTGGCCTGACACACTCCTCTCTTAAATCGTAGCCCCCCCTGTACGAACTTGTTCATATTCGTGTGAAAAAATTCGTATGAAAAATCTTAAAACAATGCGGAAACCCTTCATTAGTTGCAACACGAAAGGACACGAACACATGAAACAAGGCTGCGGCCTAACACCGACCCGAAGTACTACCATACTCGCCACCACATCTGGAAGTCGTCCATCCCAACCAAGGAATTGACATCTAGCTCGAAACGATATGATACGACACGATGTGATACGAAAATACGATACGATATGATATCCACGGCGTGCCCTATACAAAAAAATATCGGGCGAAAATCAGCCCACTGGCTATGACGAGCTACGAATACCGCACTACACCGAAGTACTCGTAGCGCAACAATACCGGTACTACTTGCTGCTGCAATCAAATCGTATCACATCACATCATATCATATCATATCATATCATATCATATCATATCATATCATATCACATCACATCATATAATATCACATCACATCATATCATGCCATACGATATCATATCATATCATACGATATCATATCATATACTTGAATAATTCGGCACCGAGGCGGAGCCAAACCGCTCCTGTGATGCCTCATGGCCTCATATAGAAAGGTGCGCGTGACCGCACCGCACATACAATACCTGGTATAAATATTTCAACACTGAAATACTGAAATGCTGAAACAGCGATACATACATGACGTTGCAGCTTCTTCCAATCGTAAGGACGGCTCGTTCCCCACTCTGCATGTCCACTCGGCATCACTCTTCACGTTTCGTCTGTCATCTGTCCTACTAAAAAATCGCAGAACTTCACTCCAACAGTCCCCCCTGGAAAATCCCAGAAAGAAAAACCCTACAGAAGAACTAGTCTGCGATATTTGACATTGCTCGCTCAAAAACAACCACAACAACTTCTGGAGTCCCCAAAAAATCACCTATAGGGGACTACACCACTACACGACTCCACCGTGCATTTCTTCCAAGCCTCTCTTGCTAAGGGCCTTTGCATATATAACCACAGAATTCCACCAAGACGGAATAGAAATAGGAATAGGAATAGATAGACCAACTACTAATAACACCACTACAGCAGCCGTCCAAAAACGACGAAAGAGATGCCTCACAAGCTTCTACGTACCGTATTTACGTATGAGTACCATACCTTCATTCTACAGCAGTAGGGTAACCTAGCAGCGTACTGCAGATGCAACACAGTGGCCATGCTCTACTGTAGCCATACTACTGTCGCGATACTACGAATACTGCAGCCACAACCCAGCAGCGTGTTGTAGACGCAACGTTGCAGCTATGCTACTGTAGCCATCTATTACTTCAGCCATGCTGCTACAGCCATACCACTGCAGCCATACTACTGCAACCATACCACTGCAGCCTACTGTAGCAATGCTATTAATACTGCAGCCATACTGTGTAGGAATACTTCTGTCGACACTATTGGAGGCAGTTTAGCGTCACGCGAGGCCGTCTAGCCCCGCCAAAAAGCCCGCGGGAGGCAAGAAGGTCGTGCCGCCGACGATAACCTGCAAAACGACAACAAGCGCAATATGGGAACAAGAACATCAAGATCAAGAACAGCAGCATTAACTGCAACAATAACATGAACGCTTAACACCAAACCAACAGCAAGCAGCAACAACAGCAACAGCAGCAACACCACCAACAACAGCAACAGCAACAGCAACAACAGCAGCAACAATACACGCATTAGGTGCAAAAAGCATCAAGATCAAGAACAACAAGAAGAACAAGAACACCACTACCACCTACAACAACAACCACAACAATACCAAGACCAAGACCAACAACAGTAACAACAGCAACAATAACAACACCTGCACCATGTGGGTACTGACTACGTACTGACCTCTCGTCCGTGTGCGTGCATCGCCTCATAGGCAGATCGTATTTCCGAGTAGCACGCCCCTCCAATAACGAACACGATCACTCGAGCTGTGACGATAGGAAACAACAGCGGAAAACAAAACAAATTATTGTTTGTAAAAAAATTAAGACAAAAAATGAACAACCATCACTCGAGCTGGGGAAGGCCAAGACGACGATGGGAAACAGCACAAAACAGAACAAAACAAAACAAAACAACAACTGATATGTAAACAAACAAAGACACAAACAAGCAAAACCTAATAATAGGCGGGGCAATTGTACAGCCACAGCAGTAGTGACAGCAATGACAGCGTAGCGTGGCTATGATGTCTTGAATCAACACCAACATCAACATTAACACTAACCAACACAAACATCAAAACCAACATCAACATCAACACTAACACAACCATCAACACCAACATCAACACCAATCAATGACATATTAACATCAAACATCAACCAATGACACTAACATCAAACCTTAAACAATGGTGTATTAACAACATCAACAGTAATAGCAGAGCCTTCTCGCCGCCGGCGTAGGCTCCTGTCTCCCGTCTAGCCCCTCCCTTGCGGATACTACGTCCCATAAAACCAACATCACCAACAGCATCAAAACCAAACCAACACCGACATCAAAACCAACATCAGCATCACAACCAACATCACAACCAACGCCAACACCAACATCAACAACATAAACACCAACATCATAACCAATCCAAATGCCATCAAAACCAACGACAACATCCAACACCAAAACCAACATCAACACCATCAAACCAACGCCAACGTCATCAACACCAACATCAACGCTAACATCAACATCAAACCCCACATCAACATCAACACTCAAATCAATCAATGACATGTAAATATTACAACAATCAATATTGATAGTAGAGGGTTCTCACCGCCGGCGTAGGCTCCTGTCTCCTGTCTAGCCTTCCCCTTGCGGATGCTACGTCCCACATAACCAAAACCAACGACAACATCAACATCAGCACCAACATCAATCAAAATCAACATCCATCAATGACATATTGACATCAAACATCTATCGATGGCTTTTATTTTATTTTTGTCATCCTCATCCATCAATGCCATTTTTTTTTACCCTCGTCAATAAGTATCATAAAGCGTTCTCACCGCCAGTGTAGGCTCCTGTCTCCTGTCCAGCCCCCCCCTTGCGGATGCTCCGTCCCGCCGCTTTCTTTCCCGACGGCTGTCAACAGTATCGAGGTCATCGCACAATAGTGCCAAGGGGAGGTAATGCATTATGTTGGCTTTCTTAACCTCTTGCTTGGAGGCCTTCTTTATTTCGTGCTTAGAGGCTTTCATTATTTCGTGCTTAGAGGCTTCCACTACATTATTTCGCGCTTAGAGGCAAAGCAAACAGCCACGCCTTCCCCCCCGGATCCTTCGATTTTTGTTGAACACCAGCTATGGTCCTGTTGTTTTCCTGACTTAGAGCTAGCTTATGTATTACAGTAGTGGTCCCTCTATAGTGCTGGGGTGTGCCAGCGGGAAATACCGGCACTGTAGCGGTAACCGGCACTACTCCGCGTACTACGACTACTGGTTGTTCCCATCTGTGCCAAGCGAGTTCACAGGCACTATAGCGGGCAACCGGTACTACTCAACCGTCGCTATAGAGGGACCTCTGCTGTACTGTCATGGTACGGCATGCGCTATGGGGTACACATGATGCGTAGAGTTGATACGGTTACCGTACTCCAACGGATGGCGATGGAGCATTCCAACTTCGCCCAGGCATTATATATACGATGCACGATGTACGATGCACAATACACAAACAGTGCGGCGAGGCATCGTGAACACTCCAGTGCGCCAATTAGTGTAGCATAGTTACGGTTGGTATAACACGCCTACTGCGGTATAGCATGCTTTTCGCGGCAGCCGATAGAGCAATCAACCAAACAGTACAAGACGACGACCACAAAAGGATCGCTATAAGCAACCGTCAACCAAACAGTAGAGCAACACGATCGCAAAAGGATCGCCAAATGCAACAAAAAACATGAGATAACCCATATGTACGTACGGATACGGAGGACAGCGATTTTCCAGCACGTCCAACTCTTGCACACACCGGACAGATCAGATCCCATTTCATGATTTAGATCTTTCGGGGCTGACGTATCCCAGATTTACATGATCTGTATGATCTACAGCAGATCATGTTTGTCGGGTGGGAGCTGTATGACATGGCTCCTGTCCACGTATTTGCCAACATATCATAACGGATCATATAGGATCAAGTAACAGATGATCTAGGTCGTGATCTGCCCGATGTGTGAACTCTTGCCATATACTTCCAAGTGTATGCATACGAAGTACCAGGAATTCGTTTAACATACTTTATCTCGCCCAGGCCATACACATCACAAAACCTTCGTCTTACCCATGCAACACCTATACATCCGATACCAATGCCCTGCCTACTCCATGTCATGCGTGTTCGTGTTTGATCCTGATACCCATGAATACAAACAGCTGATATTGTCATCCTTTTGACAAGGCTATACATTCGATATCAATGCCCTACTTACTCCATGTCATATTACACGTGCTTGATCCTGATACCTATGAAAACAAAACAGCTGATATCGCCATATACTGCTATTATAATAGCAATGCCCTACCTTCCACGTCATGCGTGTTTGCGTTTGATCCCATTACCTATGACTGCAAACAGCTGACATTGTCATACCTGGTACAAAGTACTGCTGTCACTATTAAAACATGAGTAAAAATAGTACATACCTGGTCGGGCATCGGTAGGAGGGAAGGGAAAACATCCTGAGTCAGTTCGCCAGAGAGCAGCTTCGTCAGTGTCGCCTTCAGTGGGGTCACATACCTGAAATCATAGAACCATCACGCGAACACAGAACACGCCACGAAGAGGGCTGTGAGATGGATGACTACCGCAGAGAGTTCACTCCTTCTTTTCGCTCCCGAAACCTCGTGAGCTGAGTCGGTCACAATTTTCTTGAGAACACCCAACCCACCCTACAGTGGTATTCATATTCATAGGCTTGTATACCCAGATCATATACAGGTACTAACCCCGCGCAGAGTATGCGATATGCTAGTCCACTCAGCGCGGGGGGAAATACCAGACGAGACCTCCTGCCGGCGCAGGAGGCCTCGTCCAATCCAATACTGACATCAAATGATCCACGGTAGTGAGACATAATACAACAGTAAAACACGCAAGATAACACACTCCATCCGACGAATTTCCGAGCTGATTATCTCGACAACGGGGAGAGTGCAAACGCAAGATAACGCACCCCGTTCGACGAATTTCTAAGCTAGTATCTCGACAACGGGGAGAGTGCAAACTCCGAGAGATACGTCTTTCGCCATATCTCGACGAGTTGATTCCAAAGCGACCGGTTTGTTGTATGCGCCTCCCTCGTTTTGGAGAAAATAGGCTCGGAATTTCATCCCAGGGTGTCCGTTATCATGCGTGTTGCACGGCGTAAGTCGCCGACTAATAGTAGTTGGCTAGGTATTGGAGTGAGTTGCGTGCGGAAATTTGCGTTGTTCTGCGTCTTTTCATCTGACTGGTACGTTTGCGACTCGACGTGTGGTGTTTATTCACAAAACTACCTCAGTTAGGTGGCATTTACTCCGCCACCCAACTATAACTGGCCGTGAAGGCCAGCCAACTCGCAGCGCTAACCACAAAGCATGCCAGTATACATTGTCACGACGCAGATACTTCGAAGTAGGACGGTTGTCGCTCTCTTCAATTTCGTTTCCGCAACAGACCAGACCACACTACACCACACTTCACTGCCTGAATCAAAACCATGCTCCAAACCAGGATTAAAACCAACATGACGGCAGAAATAAGGCAAGCCGGAAGAAAAGGGGCCATGCGATATAATCCCAATCCTTCTACAATTCTACAACGCCAGCGTGTTCCACAAACCGCACCTCATGTGGGTCAAACTCCCGGACGACCCATGCGATACAATCCTAATCCTTCTACAACATCAACACAGCGCCAACACCAACACAACCAACACCACACTAACACCAATATCATCATCAACAACAACAACCACAACCACAGCACCTCATGTGGGTCAACTCGTTCATCTCCTCTTGCTCGGAGGTGCCGAAGCCGAGAGACTCCAAGAACACCACCAACAGCAGCAACAAAAACAGCAAATAACACCACCACCAACAGCAACAGCAACAGCAACAGCAACAGCAACAACACACCGTACCTAATGTGCGTCAAGTCGTTTATCTCCTCCTGCTTGGAGGTGCCGAAGCCGAGGGACTTCAAGAACAACAGCAACAATAACATGCCGAAGCCGAGGGATTTCAAGAATAACACCAACAGCAACAACAACAACAACAACAGCAACAGCAACAACGACAACGACAATGACAGCGACAACAACAACAACAACAACAACAACAACAACAACAACAACAACACCAACACCAACACCAACAACAACCAACAACAACACACCGCACCTCATGTGCGTCAAGTCGTTCGTCTCCTCCTGCTTGGAGGTGCCGAAGCCGAAGGACTTCAAGAACTTGTTTGCCTTCTTTCCGCCGGAGGGGTCAGCGCCCCCGGCACCCGCCCCACCTCCTGCCGCGGCGAGCCTGTCGAGGCCAGCCAGCGTCGCCGCTGACGTCGAATCTAACTGCGCGGCGCTGCAGATTTTTAAATGAAAAGACAAGACAAGACAAAACACGAGAGGACAAAACAAGACAAGATCAGATAAGATACGATAAGACAGGACAGGACAGGACAAGGCAAGATAATACAAGACAAGACAACACAATACAAGAGAGGACAGGACAAGAAAAGACAAGACATCGGTATATCTGGTGGCGCTTGCATTGCTTTATGACGGGCGAGCGGGTGACAAGAACCTTCACAAATAAAAAAAATAGCTAGTAAGAGTTGACTGGGTAAGTATTTAAGTCGGCGGCTGACGTCACGTTTCCTACATATACATACTTCAGTATTAACTCGCGGACAGCTGTTACGAGTCCCTGGTATGCATAAAACGTGTTCGCCAACTGGTTTGGGCAGGGACGCACATCTAAGGCAAGGAGCAGTACAGTAGGACGGTAGCAGGAATATATACAGTAGTAACAAATGGCAAGAAAGGGGCACGATGCTACTGTTTGTGCTGTTGCTGCTCGTACTCGTATACAGCTTGCGATGTTTCTTAACTGACCACTGCTGGCACTGCCATGATAACCACTTTGCCATTTACTGCACCTGGTCAGTGCTGGTACTGCTATGATCTACACTTTGTGGTGTACCACACCTGGTTACTGCTGGTACTGCAATGATCACACATTGTGATGTACCTTACTTGATGCTATGATATACGTACTGCTATGATATCCACTTTGTGATGTACTATACCTCGCCTGATGACTCCGGAGTAGCCTTGCTCTGAGTACAATTTGTGATGTACCTTCCCGGGTGCTATGATATACACACTGCTATGATATTCACTTTGTCACGTGCTTCACCTTACCTCATCACGATATTCCCTTTGAGATGTACTATACCTTACTTCATTACGATATTCCCTTTGTGACGTACTATACCTTACCTCATGACTGTGCGCTTCTCGTCCGGAGTAGCCTTGCTCTGAGTCATCTTGAAGATGCCCACCAGCCTGATCTTCATTTCCTGTGACATTAGACCCCATCCACATCACATTCGAGGACATTATCTCAGTTACTCGCTGCATGCGCTTATCTAATAACACCCGTAATATTTTCAAAATGATATGCACTCAGTTACTCGCAGCACAGGCTCAGCTAAACAGGAAACAACAGGATACCCTCTCGAAACCCATGCATACCGAGCAAAGAAGCGACGAGTGCGACATAATCAAGCGTCTACGAAGAGCGTGCAGCAGTACGAGCATCACCATAGTGTGTGCGTGTCTCATAGCTCCTGACGCTGCAGTTCCGACGCATCCCCTACCCGAGCAGTAGTATTGCATTGCTTCTGTGTGGCCGATATTGTAATCGTCTCGTTTTTTGGACATTTTGTCCCTCTGATTCTCCAACCGGGTTAACAGTAGATAGTCTACGTGAGCACAACACGTTAGATTATCACAGTGTAGTAGACACTACAGCTGTGCAACGTGGTAGTTGGTATGATATTATCCTACAGCGTGTGATATGTATATACACTATGTTGTATTGTATGTTCCCGTCATGATTGCCGTCACGCTTGCCCATGATCGCGATTGGCGCATAACAGGATTCTACGTGTGGCCATCGCTCAAGCCCTAGATTACCCTTTCCGGACAGTCTTGGCAGTCATGGCATAAGTGACAAAATTGGCAGACTTCATATGCCATGCCATGCCATGCTATGCTACGCTATGCTACGTAGGGTATGCTACACCATATTGTGTTCGATGTTCCCGTCTTGACTGCCGTCACGCTTTTGCCCATGACCGCGATTAGCCCATAACAGAGCTGTGGCCATTGCCCACACCCCTACGTTACCCTTACTCTTCATTCGACAGCCTTGACAGGCTTGGCAGATTGAACATACTTGACAGGCTTGACAGATTGAACATTGGGCACCCACCTCCGGCGTGCGTGCGGCCTTAAGGATATCGAGCAGACCCGGCTGGTATTCGTTTCCCTCGATGATCCATCCCTCCATGATATCTCTCCGCGTCCTAGCCTTGCCAAGCTGCCGGAGCGGAGCACCGGTGGGTAAGGTCAGACCGTATACAATATACACAGTACACACAATTAATAGCATCTGCCCACTAGCTGGGCTGTAAATAGACATTTCGTGGTTGAACATCTGCCAACAGTAGCTGGGCTACGTTTCCCTCAATGATCCATCCCTCCATGATATCTCTCCGCATCCTAGCCTTGCCAAGCTGCGGGAAAGGAACACGGGCGGGTAAGGTCAGACCGTATACACAGCACACACTATGATAGCATCTGCCCAGTAGCTGGATTTAGCATCTGCCCAGTAGCTAGGGCATTAATAGACACAAGTACGCACCACCTCGGACAGACATCAACACCAACACCAACACCTACACCAACACCACCACCAACAACAACATCCGTTTAATACATGTACAGAATTTCGTGACTCAACACATTAGCTCTAATGTAAAAAGCTACACATTTTGCACTTGATTCCTTGAGCTAGAGCTACATAATGGGGCTATTGCTACGCATATAACGACTTTTGTATGAAACACGAAGTACCAATACAGTAGGGTCGCCGATTTAAGAGCGCCCACAAAAAGAGAAAACTGACCTAAGAGCCGTCAAATTGGCGTGTCACGTCTTGTGACGCCTATACTAAAACCTATACTATACCCAATCCGAGAAAACAGAGGCACGGATATAAGAGCGGCAAAACTGGTCTGTTCCGAGGGGCTCTTAAACCGGGTATCCCACTGTACAGCAATTCACCTCATCCGTGCCCAACGCCATGGTTTGCTCCAAGGCGCCGGCCTCTAGAAGATTCTTCTTCTGCAGCTGAAATGTTCAATTAAAAAATAACGCCACCATTTTCACATCCGTGCCCGAAAACAAGCGGAGGCGCGTACGAAGGGTAGGGGCGGCGGAACAGGATAAGGTTAACCCCTTAGGCCAGGTGAGGTTGGATAAAGTGGAGACCGAAAACACACGGGGGGACGAAGAGTAGGGAAGGCGGCACAGGTTTGTTGTCTTCAGTGAGGTCAGGTAAGGTCAGGCGGCGGCCGAAAACAAACGGAGGTACGAAGGGTAGAGGCGGCGCAACAGGTTAGGAGTTAACACCTTAGGTGAGGTTAGGTAAGGTCAACCGGCGGCCGAAAAACAATGGAGGTACGTAGGGTAGGAATGGGGGAACAACTTAGGGTACCTTGGGTGAGGTCAGGTAAGGTCAGGCGGCGGCCGAAAACAAGCGAGGTAGGAAGGGTAGGGACGGAGGACCAGGTTAGGGTTAACTCCTTAGACGAAGTGAGGTAAGGTCAAGCGGCGGCCGAAAAACAAGTGAAGGTACGTAGGGTAGGGAAAAGGGAACAAACAGCTTAGGGTACCTTAGGTGAGGTCAGGCAAGGTCAGGCGGCGGCCGAAAACAAGCGAGGTAGGAAGGGTAAGTAAGGCTTTAACAGGTTGGGAACAGGGTAGGGTTAGCCCCTCAGATGAGGTAAGGTGGGGTTAGTGTGTTTTACCATCGTGTTGCAGCGAGGGGGAGCCTTCGGGCCTACTACAAGTAGACCATGACTATTACGCCCAAGGGCTCCGCCTCGCTATAACATGGTGAACCTAGGGAAATAACCAGAACACTTGAGAGTATGTACGGTGCATGAGCTAAAGCTTGGACGCTGGATGAACTATTTATATGAGGTACGAAGGGTAGGGAAGGCGGAACAGGTTCAGGTTAACCCCTTAGGTTAGGCGAGGTGAGGTTAGTGAGTTATATTGTCATATTACAGCGAGGAGGAGCCCTCGGGTCTGTAAGTAGACCAAGATCATTACCATATAACACGCATCACGACACACCTCCTGGGATGAATTTCCAAACCTGTTCCCTCCAAAGCGAGGGGGGCACGCCCAACGAAAACGGTCGCTTTGGAAAAGAACTGTCCATAGACTCATCGCTGGGCGTTTGCACTCTCCCCGTTGTCGAGGAGATCAGCGGGAATTCGTCCGAGGGGGTGTGTTATTTTGCGTGTTATACGGTACGCCCGAGGGTTTCGCCTCGTTGTAACATGGTGAACCTAGGGAGATAACGAGGAAGCGAACTTAGAGAACGGTGCATGAGGCAAGGCTCGGACGCTGGATGGAGTATTTGTATGTTTTCGGAGTCTACTCGTACTATAAAATGTGCCAGACATATAAATGAGGTGATTCCATCAACTGTGTACGACTGAGTAAAAAACCGCTCACAAACACCATGAACATCGCCAGCGACACTAACAGTTAGGGTTAACCCCTTAGATGAGGAAAGGTGAGGTGAGTTATATTGCCATGGCCGCCGCTATGTACCAGACAAGCAAATGCCGTGATGCGACCACCCGTGCACGACTCAATTAACCCTTTTACTACTGCAAAAGGAACTCCAAGCTAAATCCAAGTAATTTGTCCCCAACACTGCAGTCCTGAAGGGGTCAAAAATGTTCATAAAACACTAGGAACACCAACAGCAGCGCCAACAGCTCGATATCACCATGACGTTGTGTGCATAATACGAGAACACAAAATATGTGCACGTGGTAACAGGCAGAGCAGCGTGTGTCGGGCATTGCTAGAACGTAAGAATACCCGCTTTACAACCGCTCGGCACCCTAGAATCGTGCAAGCTACGTGCGTCGTGTGCAGCGTTAAGCAGCGGAGTGTCTTAATAGTGGTATACTGCATGCAGTGATGTATGTATGTTATCCATGTTGTACCTTATCTGTGTTGTACGTACCTTATCCATGCACTCCTGCGACAAGCGCACGTGCTGAGACATCTTCTTGCTCAGCTCCTGGAACTCTGGCAGCCCCCTCGTTGCCTTCGCCATCTGTTCCACTGACATCTGCAAAGCGAATCAAAATAAAACAAGACAATCAACACATGACAAACAACGCAACACAGTATGAAGCCCCTATTCTAGGAGAGGGTTCCAAGTGACGTGGCAGCACTTTTCTTCTGTGCGATGTGGGCAAAGAGAGAGCCTTCCCTCGCGTTATCGGTGAGGGACGAGAGAGAGTGTCGAAGGCTTCGCTAGGCGACCCCTGACATTGGCATATCGGCCTCTTTATCTATCCGAACATGACAGAGTGATCGGGATATCCTCGGATGGTTTATACCGTCCGTCGTATCTTCCGATGGTACATGCGCGGCAATCGTTCTACGTACCCTTCACAAAACCTGTCCTCCACAGTACCCCCCTCTTCATGCGCCTCAAGTCCATACTTACTAAGGATGAATCGTGGCGACCGTTCAGTCAGGGAATTACACTTCCCCATGATGGACCACCTAACAAGGTTCACCTTACTGACACCAATTACAACGAACAAATCAGCTGACACAGCTGCAAAGCCATTATTGAAGTTGAGGTTGGCTATAACATCCGCGGCTAGATCAGATTTCTTATGATTGTTCTCTTTTTCTTGGCTTTGGAGTTGTTCAGCGTCCTCCTTCTCGTCCTCGGAACAATCATACGAGCTCTGAGCTAGCCGAGGATGTGATTGCCAGCCTCAACTTCCAACCTCTCAACACAAGGCAATCGAAACAAAACAAGCAAACCAAGAAAAGACAAACAAAACAAGACAGACAGCATAATAAGACCAACAACATAAAAATCAACCGCAATGCCAGGTAAGAGGTTGGGACGGAGACGATCTAACACGGCACGATAGCAACCTTTTACGCAGGTGTACGTGCACGCAACTACCATCACGGCAAGAGGTACAGTACAACAGATGAAAACATGCGGTTCCTGACTCAAAAGCGGCCAACGTCCACCACACTGCCTCATAGCATAGTGTTGCTGTTGGCAGCTCGCAATTGTGGGATGCCATGGCGGCAAAACGAAATGGCGGCATTGCAAACAGTCGACCTGCATACCGGTACATCGATACGACCGAGACATAAGTCACTACGACACTACTGCAGGTATGACATCCACCGTTGCCCCACGGCAAAGAAGCTTACTCTAGGCAACAGAAAGGTTGACCGCTTTACTCTAGCACACGGAATGGACGCATCTTGCACCAACTACCGGCATTGGTATTATAGTTCGCTCTTAACCGCACTCCCGTTACGGGGACAAAACGCTTGGATTAGACAATTAATAGGATCATTTTAGAAGTTGAAAAAATGTTGAGAAATTGAGGCAGGCAGGCACCTGTCGACCTTCTCCCTTGATCAAAGCCGCAGCCCCTGCGTTGCTGGACACCAATTCGCGGAAACGGTCGCCTGTACAAGGTACCAAGTTACAAGGTATAGGCCATGCGGGGGGCAGAATGCAGCGGGAGAATTAACCAATGAATCACACGCGGTATAAGGCGGCATATTAAACAGCGACAGCTGAAGCAGTAACAGCATCGTCAATGCACTTATCAACTAATCAATAAAGTTGAAGCAGTAACAGCATCGTGAATGCACTCGGCACTACACTACATACAGTAGTGCTGTCTATCTAAGGTATCAGTAGATTTGATCCCGGGGGCGGAACACGGCGGGAGAATGAACCAAAAAACCATGCGCGTTACAAGGCCGTACAAATAAACGGCGACAGCTAAAGCATTAACAGCATCGTCAATGCATTTATCAACTCATCAATATACTAGTAGTTGAAGCAGTAACAGCACCGTCAATGCACAGTAACAGCATCGTCAAGTCACATGAACAGCATTGTCAACGCACTTATCAACGTACCAACAGAGTTGAGGCAGTAACAGCACCGTTAATGCACAGTAATCGCCAATGCACTCAGCAATACACTACAGTAGTGTTGTCTATCTACCTACTGCGGTGTCAAGCGTAAAGCTTGAAGCTGGAGCACAACAGCAGTCCCACAGGGATTGCCATGTCCATGTCAATGCCACTTTCACTGCCACTATCACTGCCACTGTCACCGTCACTGCCACCGCTATTGCCACTGCTACTGCTACTGCTACTGCTACTATTACTGTTACTGCTACCGCTACTGCTATTACTACTGTTACTACTACTGCTACTACTACTACTACTACTACTACTACTACTACTACTACTACTACTACTACTACTGCTACTGCTACTGTCACTGCTACTGCCACTGGTACTGGAACTGGTACTGCTTCTGCCACTGCTACGGCCACTGCTACTACTATTGCTACTGTCATTGCTACTGCCACTGCCACTATCACTATCACTGCCACTGCGAATGCTACTGCTACTGCCGATGTCACTGTCAAAGTCTCTGCCAAGTCAGTGTCACTGTCGGTGCTACTACCACCGTCACCGCCAATGCCACCGTTACTGACGATGTCACTGCCAATGCCACTGTCGATGCTACTGTCACGGTGTCACTGCCAATGCCACTGCTACTGTCGATGTCACTGCCAAAGTCTCGGCCAGTGTCAGTGTCACCGTCGATGTTACTGCCACTGCCACTGTCAATGCTAGTGTTACCGTCGATGTCGCTGTCAACGCCACTGTCGATGCTACTGTCACGGTGTCACTGCCAATGCCAGTGTCACCGTCTATGTCCCTTTCGAAGTCTCTGCAAGTGTCACGCCACTGTCGATGCTACTCTCAATGTCACTGTCAATGCCACTGTTACTGTCGATGTCATTGTTAAAGTCTCTGCCACTGTCAATGTTACTCTCGATGCTACTGGCACTGTCACAGCTAATGCCACTGTCACTGTCCGTGTCATTGTCAAAGTCTCTGCCAGTGTTATTGTCACCGTCGATGCTACCTTCACTGCCACCATTAATACTAATGCCACTGTTACTGTCAATGTCACTGCCAACGTCTCTGCCAGTATCAGTGCCACTGTCAATGCTACGGTCACTGTCACTGTCAATACCAGTGTCACTGCCATTACCACTGCCAACATCACTGTCAACGTCAATGCCACCGTTTTCTGTCAGTGTTGGCGCCACTGTCGATATCATTGCCAATGTGATTGACAACACTCTTCCAACCATGGGCAGGGCGGCGCAGCATTAAGCAATAGAAGACGCGACAAAACAAACGGTACAAGCAATCACCAATCGGCCATCACTGTCACCACTCAAACCGCATTCCGTCCGTCAACGAAAGATAAACCCTATCTTTGACGCTTATTGATTTTCGCCCATCAGTTGCTCTCCTGCTTTGTGGTGCCATAAATTGGTATTATACCTAGATCGGCGAGGACTCTTCCGATGTGCTCGTTTAACCTGTACTCTCCTAACCCTTTTTGCGCTGTAAATACATCGGTGAGGAGGTATCCGACGTGCTCGTGTCGGAACTCTAACCTGTACTGTCCTAACCCTAACCCTAACTGTGCTGTACCTAGATCCTAACCGGCCCTAATCCTATCCCTTTGTTTGCTGTACCTAGATCGGTGAGGATTTTCCCAGCGATGTTCGGGACACCCACGTTGGTGCGAGCTTATGTGCACCAACACACATAGTTTAAGATTGATGCGGACCAACAAAATAACCAATATATGCACCAACACCCCGATTAGCACGTGTGATGATGATTCGCGCTTCGTGCTTCGCGCTCACGACCTCCGGCGACTGATTATATTTCCGCACCCCCCGGTGGGATCAGGGGGTGGGTACTGTTTACATCGTTGGTGCACATAAGCTCACACCAACGTGGGTGTCCCGAACATGTTTCGGATTTTTCCGATGCGCTCGTGGCGGACCTCTAACCTGTACTGTCTTAACCCTCTTAGCACCCACTCGGAAACCGCAAAAAATAAAACAACTACGACCAAGCCAAAAGAGCCCGGACTCTTTGGGCCCACCACAGCAGACAGTGCATCACTTTTCAAAGTTTTGGCGTGGTAAGCGGGGCATTCAGAGTTCACTCAAAGAGCATGCCTCTAAAACCAAGCGGTACCACATAAATTTGGGCCCATTTCATGGGCCCTATAGCGTTCTAGTGCTAACAGGGTTAACTCTAACCGACCCTAACCCTAACCCCTTTTGCGCTGTACCTAGATCCTAACTGACTCTAACTCTTAACATGTACTGTCCTTATCCTAACCCTAACCCTAACGCAAAACTTTTTGTGTTTACATTATCTGTTCATAGATCGGTGTGGACTTTTCCGATGGGCTCGTGGCGGATTTCTAACCTGTACTGTCCTAACCCAAACCCGCACGCTAACTGACCCTAACCCTTGCTGACCCCAATCCTAACCCCAACTGACCCCAATCCTAACCTTTTAACAATTAATGTGCTGTACATACCTAGATCGGTGAGGACTTTTCCGATGTGCTCACGGCGGAATTCTGCCCAGAGGTTGTCTGAGTCAGTGAGCAGGGCCTCCTTCTTCACCTTACCCTAACCCTAACCCTACCTGTTTGTACATACCTAGATCGGTGAGGACTTTTCCGATGTGCTGGTGACGGAACTCCGCCCAGAGGTTGTCTGAGTCGGTCAGCAACGCCTCCTTCTTGACCTTGCCTTTGCCCGTCTCCGTCATGTAGGTCACGCGCCCGTCCTATACATAGAAGTAGAGCGCGATAGACATCATTCGTATAAATAAACACAACATAAAACATCATTAACAAAATATATACGGGTAAGGCCAAAGGCAAAAACAATCGTACCATTTTTTTTTAATTATTAATATGATACCGATAATTCTGTACGTTCGCTTTGCCCTGCCCTACTTACCTTCTTCGAGAGGCAGCCCGGCCTGCATCTACGGTAGATAATATTTAGCCATCAGCCGAGTATCAGCTCACCTGTATGCATTGGAGGTCCTCAACGAGACTCTGGTATGTGAACTCGTGCAACAGTAGAGTTCGTCACGTCCTTATTGTATACCTGGTATTAATAGTTTTACCACTATACGTAGTAATGCTGTAAGTTCGCCTTGCCCTGCCCTACTCCTACTCTCTTCGAGCGGTAGCACGGCTTGAATCTAGAGAGTATTTAGCTATCGGCTGACCTGCACGCCCAGAAGGTCATCCACGAGACACTGGTAGGTGAATTCGTGCAAAAGTAGAATACACCCCTACTTCTAGAGTAGTCTACTGCTGTAGTGCTGCATGTTCGCCTTGTCCTACTCCTACCTTTTCGAGAGGCAGCACGGCCTGAATCTAGGGAGTATGAAGCTGACAGCTGACCCGTATGCCCAAGAAGTGATCGGATATACCAGGTGGTCAAGACTAGGGTACACCACTACTGCTATTAATAGACTATTCATGTACGTCAGCTTTGTTCTACCCCTTGTCTTTCGAGCGGCAGCACGGCTTGAATCTACTAATAGAGAGCATTTAGCTTTTGGCTGACCTGTACGCCCAGGAGGTCCTCGACGAGACACTGGTACGTGAACTCGTGCAAGAGTAGAAAGGGTAGAGTATGATACGTCCATATTTCATACCATTGGTCTACTAGTAAAATAGTACTGTTGTGCGTTCGCTTTGCCCTGCCCTACTCATATTCTCTTCGAGCGGCAATACGGCTTGCATCTAGGAAACATTTAGCTACTAAAAGCTGACCTGTATGCCGAGGAGATCCTCGACGAGACACTGGTAGGTGAACTCGTGCATGAGCGGCGACAAGAGGTCGTCTGCTCGATCCAACAGCAAAAGAGTCGCGCGACCGCCATCCGCAGCCCTGCTGTCCTGTCCACGGAAGTTCCACCCGGGCGAGTTGCCCACAAACTCTTCCATGTTCGCCTGCACACCGTAATAGATCGCATCATACATATGTCATGACACGACGTGACAGCACATGATGTGGTATGACGTATGACACGACATCATGACATGATGTTACATTGCGTGATAAATTTATTGCAGGACATTATTATTACATGACATTGCACGATATGATAATGGATGACATGATACGGTATGACATGACATTGACATGGCACGACACGACATGACGCGGCATCCAAACACATGACATGGCATAACGCAACATAACATAACGTAACATGGTGTGATACGACTCCACATAACAGGATGTGACACGTCATGACATGACAAGACATGACCGCGGCCGTACGACACTGTAGCGATAATAATACAAGAACAAACACAGCGCCTTCGTTCAAGTGGTTGCTTCTTGTAAGTGTCATGCATGCCATTTGCAATGCTTTTGTCATTGTGCATGCAACGGCAACAACTCATACCTCTTAGGGTCATTCCTAACCACGTCCGTTATGATGCAGTACGTCGTTGTGATACAGTACCAGCCCTCTGATACGAAACCGAGAAATTTGTTAGAGGCTACATTTCCTAGTTGAGGATAGTGTGTCCTGCACTAACTCCAGTATAACAGCTGTCGAATTTCTTATTTCCCCAAATAGGCTAAGTTTCTCGTGGGGCTCTTTTTTATGAGAGGGCCCGTAGTGTAGCATGTAAAAAAAAGAAGTAGATCAAATCGTACGAGTAGGGTAATACGCATGACAGCAGTGTCTGTCGTGTCTGTCGTGCCTATCGTGTCTGTCGAGCCGTACTGTGGCAGGGGTTGCACTTTGAGCCCAAACATTTCTCACTGAAAAGAGACCCTCAATTCACAAGCTAGCCAATCTCTTTCGGTCCGATGCGTGTTTTACAACGTTATCCGCTAAACACCTAGCCCAAGGAACTGGGCATCCCTTTTAGAAGTCCACCCACGTTTTGGGGGCCAAATTTACTTGGTGTGAGTACAATCGGTTTTGCAGTAGTAAAAGGGTTACCTCGCATTTTTTTCTCAAAACCGGTTGTTGGCTGAGGTTTAGAGCTCCTCAAGTTACCTCAAGTTACAAGTCTCGGAAAATTAGGTTCTATGATACCCGTAGCGTAGCACGCACACTTGACTACTGATGGGGCATATTGCATTACAGCGGTGTCTGACCTGGAAGCTCCTGGCTATCCCCTCCGTACGGCCTCCGCCGTCTGCTGCAAACCTTATGTGCGGAAACTCGCCCAAGGTTGCACACAGGGTCACCAGCCGTTGCGCAATCGATGCCATCGCGCGCCCCTGTAATACGCATGAAGTGCAAACACAAGTGCAAGTATCACTACAAGTAGACAAATACGCATGAAAGTACAAACACAAGTGCAAGTATCACTACAAGAAGACAAATACGCATGAAAGTACAAGCACAACTGCAAGTGCAACTAGACAATTAGACAGCTGTGCCGTATATAGATGTCGTGCATGAAAGTACAAGCGCAAGTGCAAATATAAGTAGATAATTAGGCAGCAGCGCCGGATATAGACGCCGCGTGCCCCCGCGAAACGCATGGAAGTACAAGCACGAAGTACAAGCACAAAGTACAGGCACAAAGTACAAGCACAAAATACAAGCACAAAGCACAAGCACAAAGTACAAGCACAAAGTACAAGCACAAGTAGACAATTAGGCATATGGACGTCGCGCGCCATGGAAGTACAAGCACAAGTTCAAGTACAACAAGCCAATTAGAGAGCAGTGCGGTACTACCCAAACTCCTTTGGATGCACGCGTTCTTGTTGTTAACCACTTTGGGGCTCCAGAGGGACAAAATGTGACAATATGTTTAACGGTTCAATGGTTATATATGACGAATACAGCGTCAGCGGCACGAAACAGCTGAAGAGCTAAAGGGCCAGCTAAAGGGATAGGGGGGGGGCCCGAACTAGATTGTAAGGAGCTGCACCCTCGCGCGACGCATTGCGATACATACTGCTGCGTGTTTTTGATAGTCGCTATATATGGCTCCCAAAAGGGTTCATACAGTGCTAGAGATATACAGTCATGTTATTAATAGTCATGTTAGTACAGTGCTATACATATACCTGGTACATATTAATAGTCATGTTAGTACGGCGAAAGGGGGGAAGTAAAGCAGTGCCAGGTGGAGATTGTACTCGCCTGACCCCTGCCATCGTAGACATCTGTAAAGTGACTAGCCGAGTCCGTCTCCCCAGCGTCCGACGACGATAACAGTAATACCTAGCCAACTAATATCATGTCATACCTAGCAACCTATTAACTATTACAGTCGGCGACTTACAGTCAGCCAATTAACAGCTCTACTAAGCGCAGTTGTACTCGCCTGACCCCTGCCACCGTACTGGTCCGACGACAATAACTGTAATACCGAGCCAACTACCTGGTAATATCTAGTCCACGACTTACAGTCAGCCAATAACTGTTGTAATACCCAGCTAACTAATGAAAAGTCGGCGACTAATAGAAAGCCAACGCACAACCCCAGTGATTGTACTCGACAATCAATAACCAACTAACCAGTAGTCGGCGACTTCTAGTCAGCCAATTCACAACCCTAGTGGTCGTCCTCTTACCACCGTTACCGTCGGAGAGGCCCGACGACAACAACTGTAGTACCTAGCCAACAAGCAAATAGTCGGCGATGACAATAACTGTAACACCTAGCTACCATGGTCGGCGACGGCCATACCTGTAATACCCTGTAATACCTTGTAATACCTATTATAGCGAACAAAAAAATAGTCGGTGACTTCTAGTCAAGCAACTGAATGTACTCGCCTGACCCCTGCCACCGTAGAGGTCTCTGAAGTGACCAGCCGGATCCGTCTCCCCGGCGCCCGACAGGCTGCCCATGTCGAGGTGGTACGACTGCATCTCGGGCACCAGGTAGTCCATGTTCATCTCCTGCACAACACAAAAAACAAGTATGTAAACAGCGGGGGAGAAGGGAAAACATTTATGACCACAGCTTGTCCAGAAGGCTGCTGCGGGTAAAAGCTGCCACGGGTTGAGCTCGAAAGCAAAAACTTTCAATAGTAAAAACGAAAAAGATATCAACAACAGTAGTGTACCCACAGCTTGCACGCCTGTACCTAATGCTGCTGAACAAAGTTCCAAACCAGAGGGACATAAAACTTGCCTCGAAACTTGTGATCCTGGAGACGAGGGTGTGGCACTGCTTGATGAACTGGAGCAGGTCGGCGGGCACCCTCTCCCAAGAAAAACAGGTGCACGCTGCAGTACAAAGCCTCAGACAAAACAGAAAAAGTACGCATCCATATAATAGTACTCCTGTACCGAATGCTGCCGAACAAAAAACTACCAGGTATCAAAAAAAGGTATTTCGAGGTATAAAAACTCGCCTTGAAACTTTTGATCCTGGAGACGAGTGTGCGGCACTGCTTGATGGACTGGAGCAGGTCGGCGGGCACTCTCTCCAAGAAAAAGAGATGCACGCTGCAGTACAACGCCTCAGAAGGGGACCTGAAGTCCCGCTTAATCGCGTCCACAGCATCGGCGGTTGGCGACACCACATAAACGCCTTCCATCTCTGGAAACGGCTGCCGTGCCTGTGCAACAATAACGAAGCGCGACATAGCGTTATGGGAGGTCCAGTTTTATTTTTTGCGTCCTAGTATTGGGAGTTCCGGCCGGCTTTTTTAGGATGTGGCATCTCAAAACGACGTCCAAGTGTGTGATGCTACAAATTTCATCGCGTCCACGGCATCGGCGGTTGGCGACACCACATAAACGCCTTCCATCTGTGGAAACGGCTGCCGGGCCTGTGGAACAAAGTGAGAGAATCTACCAGGTAAGATACTGTAGCTCTCGCTAGGAACTCGCGCTGGAGGATATTTATAACTGTCGTCAACCCACACAACCTAACCCAGCCCAGCCCAGCCCAACCCAACCCAACCTAACCCAACCCAACCCAACCCCGACGCAACCCAACCCAACCCTGCTTGTACATAGTATACTGTTGTGCTGCTGTATACTGGTGCTGTTGTTTCAGTAGTCAAACACAGTCATTTTTTAACTAGTTCTTCTTTTTCGGATATCCCAGGTCGTCGGGCGGGACATACGGGAGATTCGGGCATGCGAGGGTGGAAAGGAGCCTCTATTTTTTTGGTGCCAATCGTAAATTAGAAACTCGCGTAGTAACATAGAGTTCGTTGTTGTAGAGAGAGAAAAGCGTGTATACAAATCTCAATAGCGCGATCTAGCCCCTGGTAGGAATTACTCAGCAAAGCAATCATTGTGCAGCAGGACGAGCGCACGTTGGAGCAGAGATAACAGACTGCCCGAGCACAAGGCACTACCGTAGCTGCCTGGTTAGCAGCCAGCGCCCTTGTTATTTTTCACAACAAACATCACCACACCGGTGTCGAGGGTAAACATTGAGTACGGAATATTGGAATCACATTGTACCACCTGCAGTTTTACAGGTACGCATGCTGTTAATAGTACAATACTCGACAGCACTATGTACAGGCATACAGGTACTCATAATGTTACCCGACAATACTACAGGCGTGCACTTTTTCATACTGGTACTCAACAATACTACGCACAGGCATACAGGTACTCATGCTCGTACTCGACAATACTACGTACAGGCATACAGGCACTCACACTGATACTCGACAATACTACGTACAGGCATACAGGTACTCATACTCGTACTCGACAATTCTGTACAGGCATACAGTTGCTCATACTACTGGTACTCGACAATACTACATACAGGCATACAGGAACTCATACTGTTACTCGACAATGCTACAGTACTGTGCAGGCATACAGCAGTTCCTCAGGTACTCGACAACACTACGTACCAGTACAGGCATAGAGGTACTCATGCTGGTACTCGACAATACCGACGTCTACTGTTTATCATGCTCGTACTCGACAGTTGTTGTTGTTTGCACATTAACTCATCATCGCCAGAATCAAGTCCGTGGTCACAGGACAGGCTCTAGTCACTCTTGAGTGGAAGACTACCCCAGAAAAAATAAAACAAACCAAAATGATAGACATATCAGGGTCGACAGTACCGTACCTTGTGCTGGTCCTCATCGACAGTGACCTGTTCCTCCATGATATCATACATGCACACCACCGAAGATATCACGCGGGTAGTCCGGGCATCGAGTATCATCTGCTCTATCGTACTGTACCACCAACAGAGGCACACCGGTGCTCATACTCAGACCGATACTAAACATTACTACAAGCATACAGACAGTTTATCATTCTTGTACTCGACAGTATCATACCTTGTGCAGATCCTCCACGACAGTGACCTGCCCCTCCATGATGTCATACATGCCCACCACCGAAGATATCACACGGGTAGCCCGGGCATCCAGCACCATCACCCTCCACGCGTCACTGCCCCCCCCCCTCGTCCCATCGAGCGAGCCTTCCATTCGCACAACATCAGACAGCAGCACTTGGCGGACTGTATCACGAAGGGACTTTTCGACCCCTCCCGCCCGGCCATAGTGTCCCCCAGTTATCGCCCTGGCGTTTAGCGAAGGAAGAAAAGAGGAGGACGGGGA
>JAYJMJ010000329.1:392907-412118 GCA_036873875.1 Laminaria ephemera
GGGCTGCTGCACGTATGGTGTTGGACCTAAGGAGATGACGGGGATCAGGTGGGTTTAGGCAGTTTTTTAGACCGCATTATGAATAGAGTCTACTGCCCGTATGGTACGGAACCTAAAGAGATTATGGGGATCAGGCACGTGGTGGTGTTTTACCTGAATGTTAGTGGTTTTAATATTCGCTGTAAGTATTTGTCTATGGTATTCATTTCTTGCTGTTTTTGTTTCTGACCGTATCACCAGGGTTTATCCCGGGATGATTTTATGTACGGCAATTATATAACCCGTTTTTTACGGGGACAACCTGGTGTTTTATGTGAATGTTTGAGGTTTTACGACTTCGTTTTGAGTATTAGTTAATGGTATTCATTCCTTGCTGTTGTTTTTGAACGTACCGCTTTTATTTGTGTAACATAACGGATCCTCATTGTTCCGACAGTTCGTGGGTGTGACGCTTATTCTACCGTGCGGCGTAACGCCTATCGCTTGGCGTAACGCCTATGCGACATGCGACAGGTTGCATCACGCTGGAACACCACAGTCGAGGGAGCCATCGAAGTAGAGAAGGATCTTCAATTCGACAAGGCTTTGTACGACGAGCTTCGGACAAGGAGAGACTTCGGCTTTGAGCAGGTGGGTCGCGTCTTGCACACCGTGATGATACATGCAGTGACGACATTTCACTGCACAAGCTTGAATTTAAGAGATAACCCCAGGGTAGGATTTCCACGTAGCATCGGTATTTGTTTGCGACATTAGCATTATTTGCAGAGTCGACTTCCATTGAGGGGGAGTGTTAAGACTGCTTTACGACGAGCTTCGGACAAGGAGAGATTTCGGCTTTGAGCAGCTGGGTCTTGCCTTGTCACACCGTAAAGCACGCAGTAACAACATTTCACTGCGCAAGCTCGCCCCTTCGCAGCTTCCATAACACCTTCTCAGTTGTTCTCAGTTCCCACTCAGCTGCCCCTTAACCCTTAGTTACCTGGTTGGAGATAACGCGAGGGCAGATTTCCAAGTAGCATCGGTAAGTGTTTGCGACATTAGCACTATTTGCAGACGCGACTTCCATTCAGGACTATTCAGGACTATTCAGGACTATTCAGGACTATTCAGGACTATTCAGGACTATTCAGGACCATTGAGGACTACTGTAGTATTAACACTGATTTCACGGGAGTTGACGAGCCGCAAACTGCGGTTGAAACTAATGTACACCAGCAGTAGCAATATTTATGCCATTTGTTGAGTATAGAGGGGTAACAATGAACTAATTGGATATCAAAATATGTACATGTATAAGTCATTCATCCATTCATAGTTACTAGCGTTATTTGCAGACGCGACTTCCATTGAGAGGGAGTGTTAAGACTGAGTTCACGGGAATTGACGATGTCAAGGTCAAAACTGCGATACAGGCGTTGTCAAGGTCAAAACTGCGGTAGAGACTACCATTATTCTATAACAGCAGCACGAGCACTATTTATTTGTTTTATCAAGTGTAGAGGGGGGTAATAAGTATTTACTCGGAGGGTGAAATATTTATAACTTATTTTTATTTATTAACTATTTCGGGATTCGGAGAGAAGATAGTGTAATAGAGACCGCCCTCGCTGCCACGGGGCAGACTGAGGTGGTAGATGAAGTGAAGCTGAGTTCGCTGAAAGTACCTCGACAAACAACGGTGGACAAGGCAGTGCGGAGCAGAGTGCGTTGGGGGCGTATTCAAGGCGGAAACTTCTGTAGAAACTCAGCTCTAACAGCAGTGGCAATACCTATTTGTTTTATGACGTATAGAGGAGGGTAACAAGGAATTGATTGGATAGGAAAATATGTACATAAGAAGTACTTCCTACATAATCAATTAATTAATTGATATTTATTTGCATTATTTGCAGACTGGACTTCCATTGACGGGGAGTGTTAAGACTGCTTTCACGGGAATTGACGAGCAGCGACGGTGCAGAGCAGAGTGCGATGGGGGCGTGTTCAAGGCGCAAATTGCAGTTAGTGTTCCAACGTTTGGAACTGCTGACGGTACGATACTAGCTTTGGATGGGTAACGTGCCGTAGATGGCCGGCATTCCCCCCGCCACTGAAGAGGTACACACGTGGGTGTACCTTCATCAGAGAGGTACGTACGTGAGTGTACCTTCATCGTGAGGAGATACACGCTTGGGTGTACCTTCATTGTGAGGAGGTACACACGTAAGTGTACCTTCATCGTGAAGAGGTACACATGTGAGTGTACCTTCATCAAGAGAGGTACATACGTGAGTGTACCTTCATGGTGAGGAGATACACGCTTAAGTGTACCTTCATTATGAGGAGGTACACACGTAAGTGTACCTTATCGTGAAGAGGTACACACGTGAGTGTACCTTAATCATGAGGAGGTACACACGTGAGTGTACCTCTTATCATGAGGAGGTATGCACGTAAGTATACCTTCATCATGAGGAGGTACACACATGAGTGTGCCTTAATCATGAGGAGGCACACACGTGAGTGTACCATCATGAGGAGGGTGTGTGGAGTCTCCCTTTGGCTCTGATGACGTGTTGCTGAAGCGTTTAATTCTATCACTGGAGAGGTACGAGTACAGAATCAGTGCACCTTCATCGTGCAGAGGGTGTTTGGAATCCCACTTTGGCTTGACGAGGTGCTGAAGCATTAAATCGCTGAATGATTCTGTGACAATCGCTGAATGTTTCTGTGACAATCGCTGAAAAACCTGGGATAGTCGTTGAATGTTCTGTGACAATCACTGAATGTTTCTGTGACAATCGCTGAAAGCTTTAGCTTTAAATCGTTGAATGCTTCCTGTGACAGTCGTTGAATGTTTCTGCGATAATCTTTGAGAGGTACTATTAATATTATTTGTTCAGTAATAGTACAGCAGTTTTAATGCACCTTCATCATGAGGGGTGTGTGAAGTCTCACTTTGGCTTGACGAGGTGTTGCTGAGCTGAATGCTTGTGTGACAATCGCTAAATGGTTTTGTGACAGTCGTCATCACCACCAACATCACCAATACCAACACCAACCCCCCTACCCCCCCCCCCCACTCTGTTGTCCTGACCACCATCACCAACACCAACACCATCACCACCCCCCCCCCCCTACCCCCCCACACGTTTCTGTGACAATCGTTGAACGCTTCTGTGACAATCGCTAAATGTTTCTGTGACAAATCACTGATTTTTTCTGTGACCTGTTTCTGTGACAGGACCTCGGGCTGGAGTTGGAGAAGCGCAACATCAGCAAAGAGGCGGATGTGACGAAGATAGTCGACGAAGGCCTCGAAGCCTTGCCGGGGGTGTCGAGCACTAACACCTTTGTGCCCTCATCGGAGCTCACGCCAAGAGAGGCGAGTCTCTGATACAAAACCTAAACCTAAAACCTCAAACTAAAGTTAAGTAGTGAGGCGTTATGCTCGTTCAACATGAGCAAAGAGGCTAATGTGACAAAATAGTTGACGAAGGCTTCAAGGCCGTGCCGGGGGTATCCAACACTAACACATTTTGTACCCACATCGGACCTCACGCCAAGAGAGGCGAGCCTATCGTGTAGAAAGCGTCTTTTAGAACGTTGAAACTTAAACTTTAAAGCTTGCAGTATAATACAGTAAGGCATTATGCTCGTTCAACATCAGTACTAAGGCGGATGTGACGAAGAAAGTCGACGACGGCCTCGAGGTCTTACCGGGGGTGTCGAACACTAACACCTTTGTGCCCACATCGGACCTCACGCCAAGAGGGGCGAGTCTCTCATGTAAAACCTAAAAACTTAACCGAGAAAGCTTATAGTTAATGTAGCCAGGCGCATATATTGGCGTTATGCTCGTTTAACGGCTAGAAAATAACGATGATAGCGGCACCACCAACTTTGCTAGTCCAGCGCAAACGTACGGTACACGCCAAAAATTGCTCTGTTCTACCATTAACATCGATTTTAATTGTTGCTGTCTAAGGCGCAAAGAGACAAAGCGATGCTGTGGGCAGCGCGAACAGTAGAACATGCAGTAGAAATCTACACAGAAACGTAGCTCTGGGGCTATGCGCCACACGAAGAATGCCCGTGCAGAGAACAGAGCGCCATGGTAGATTAAACTCAAAGCCGGCCGACCTGGCTAGCCTACTGCAGATATTGGTATTATTAATTGTTCTCGCCGTCTGACAATTGTAGCGCGTACTTGTCGGCAGTAGCGCAATCGCTCAATCGCCTGCTCGCACGTGGCAAAATACCTACAGCACCATACATGAGTACAATGAAGTGACGCGCCAGTACCAACACAGCTCGTACACCGTCGTACACCCCCCACCCGCACAGCTCGCACACCGTCGTACACCCCCACACGATAGCATTGCATCGGCCGTACTCTCGGCTCGATCTCTACCATAGAGCTGATTAGACGAGTCCCGCTTCACTCATCGTCTTAATCTAGTTCGTGGTCACAAGACAGGCTTCAATATTTCAGGAGTGGAAGAATCCCTCAGGGAAAAACAGTACGATGAAGTGACGTGCCCCATTTTTGAGCGATTAGGATTGACGTTTTTTGCCTTTCAGGTGGTGACTTCGGTTTTGGAAGCTCTGAAGAAAAACGACCACCCCTACCACAACCACGGGGTAGAGGTGAGATGCCGGTTCCGAGCACGACACGCAGGGTGCCTCGTGTGCGTGTCACGCCTTACGGTGAAATAGTGTTTATTAATGGTAGTACCTGGTATTGTATACTGTTTCCCTGCTGAAGGAAGCTGTTCCCCTAGGCGGTATGGTAGCTGATCCTAGATAACCTTAACTTCGCAGGTTTTGCTGCCTGTCGAATACAGTATCGTCCGAACTGCGTTACCTTGACGTAGACTACAGGACCAATAGCTCGCACACGCGTTCTCTAACCCGCGAGGTTCCTTCTCCAACACTTCTGTGCACTGCAGTTTTATAGGTTATTGGAATCGTTGCCATACAGGTACAGTGGGGTACCCGATTCAAGAGCGTCCAAAATAGCAGAAAACGGACTCAAGAGCGGTCAAATCGGCTTGTCACGTCTTGTGACGCCTATACTAAAACCTATATGATGCCCATTCTAAGATAAGAGCGGCACGGAGATAAGAGCGGTAACACTAGCCTGTTCCGAGGGGCTCTTAAGTCGGGTACCCCACTATATTCCATTTTCATTTTTTTATTGTGTGTCGCGTGATGTTTACTGCTTTGCTCGGCAACGGCTCAATCGACAGGTATTCGTCCGCTTCTTGTCGCCTTCGTCGGCCTTGCACGGAGTTGGAGGGATCGATACTCAGCTTTCCATTAGGGTGTTTACGATGTATCAACTTTAGTTGGGTAGGAGTTGGGTAGGAAAACATGTAATAATAGTATTGAAACCGTCGAACGTCATCATCCAAGGCCAACCTAACCCACGAAAAATCAGCGAAAAATTAGGTTAGAAATACATTTTCGTACCATTTTTTTATTTTCTAGCCTAATTTTCTCGTGGGTTGGCTGGCCTTGGGTTATGACATTCGTCGGTTTCAATACTATCTTTACATTTTTTCCAACCGGACAGAGTTTGGAAATCGCAAACATCCTATTGTCGTTTTATTAATCGTTTGTCGCGTGAATTGTGCCGCGTTTCTCGGCAACCGTTCACGGCTCAAACGACAGGTATTCATCCGCTTCTTGTCGCCTTCGTCGGCCATGCACGGGGTGGAAATGGAGGGCGTAGCTCGGTATCTCGCAGAGAACCGGAACCGTGCATTCATGCACTGGGACGCTATCGCATACCCGAGGTCAGTTCTAGCGAGGGCGCACCAGTTTTCGCTTCGGGGCTACTTCTGAGCAAAGTCATTGACCTATCAAAGAGAAATACATATGTACAGACGCGCGGCCGAAGAATCACGCAGCTTGCAAAGATGAGTATCGACCACTCAATTAGTTGAACTCACAGCTGACGTATTTGAAATAATTTTATAAAAAAGACGTTTGCTGCCGGTCATTCACCAAAGTACGAGCATGGGTCACGGGCGTACGGCTAACGCCTTCCACACTGAAACCTAATAGGTCCGGTATTCGCAAGGACGCATGCTGCGATAGAGGTAGCACCTTATTTGTCTACGGTTCCTCATAGTCTACTCATAGTCTACTCATAGTCTACTCATAGTCTACTCATAGTCTGCTCATAGTCTACTCATAGTCTACTCGTTGTGTACTCATAGTCTACTCATAGTCTACTCATAGTCTACTCATATGAGGAGCTCTCCAACGCACCCATCCACTGACTTCGAGAAAAATGAAAGCAGAGTCCGATGGATAATCCAACGTCCTAGGTATAGAACGTAAGATACAAGATATTCCAACGATGTTATTAATAGGTAGCTTCACTTCCTCACTTCAAGACCCTTGTCACTCACATATTTTTCGGCAAAAACTTCTATACCTCTATCATCGCAAACCTAGAGCGTCCGTCTCGTCATTTTTTTCTTAAATTGACGTCCGTCACACCCTTATACTACCATCATTAGACGTCTTTGCTGCTTAGCATATCTGTCGGAAGGGGGCACGCATTGAGTAGAAGCGGCACGACGTATTCGAGAGCCAGGTGTTGATGTGAACGCAAACCAAGTCATCTGTCGTGTACCATACATGGCACGAGTGATGTGGCGTACTTATAGTTGAAATTATGACATGAGTTTTTTTGCCCGGCCTTGTTGTGTGCCAAAGGGTTGTGTTATGATACGTCCACAGTAGTAGAGGTATACGGATAGTGAATCTTCCTAAGTTAGCTATTTACGCACTCTGGTTGGCTAAGGGTAATCTTAGAAGCGGCTCAACCAACCTAGGGTCTCTCCGCACCACAGCATCCCAATCCGACCGAATCAACCTAGAGTCTTTCAAAGCACAGCATCCAAGCCTGCCAAGTCAACCGAGAGCCTTCACAAGCCACGGCATCCAAGCACAGGTCACCCCATAGCGTTCGGGTTCGGGTTCGGGTTCGGGTTAGGGTTCGGGTCGGGTGGTCGACTTTAGGCGCCACGGCCAATACCCCCGTAAAGATGAACTATCAAGGTGTCTCTAGGCCTCAACGTCCAAGGCTACGGTAGGAGGCTCACTTTGATCGACCAGTTTTTCTGGGGCCCAAAGCTACTCGTGCGAGTGGCTACCCTGTTAATTTTTGGGCCTTTCCGTTTTGGGATGTGCACCGGCATGGAATTCGTTGTTAAGCGGCGCCAACAAAAAAAAACTCCGTATTTGAGTGATGAACAGAGTCGCTCGCGCAAGTGGCCTAAACTCAGTAGAGAAAATGATGCCAGGGTAGTATAAGATGTTATATCATAACATCCCCCCTGCCGTAGCCTTCGCTATATAGACTTACACCCGGCTTGTCAACAGGGCCTGCTACTGTGATATGGCAGGTGAGTTATGTCTCCGGGAGGAGGTTTTCCTACCAGGGAAAACCATACCATTGCAATAACGGCTTCGTCGGGCACGGTACTCCGACGAATTGGCACCACAATATCTATACGTGGGGGATGCTCGAAACGTGTTTTTCAGCACGCTGTGAGCGCTATTTTTACGACCCCGTCCTTCCGTCTACAATGCATCGTTTGTTGACCCTATTGCACGCCGTTGACGTTGTCGGTACGGTGAATTGGCAGTGAAGTAAGTCTGCGGTTATCCGGGGGAAGATTTTCCTACTGGGCAAAATAATGCCATTGCTATGACGCTTACGTCGGGCACGGAACCCCGACGAATTGGCGCCAAAAGATCTATACGTGGGGGATACTCGAAACATGTTTTTCAGCACGCTCTGGGCGCTATTTTTACGACCGCACTCTTCGATCAAAAACGCATCCTTGTTGTCCCTTTGATGACGCTGTTGCAGGCCGTTGACGTTGTCGGGGGGCAAGAAGAAGAACAAGGCCTTCCAGCCTCTCAAGCTCAAAGACACGTGAGAAACAAATGCTCTGTATTCTGCAAATATTTATGTTTTGCTATTTTTATAGAGGCAAGCTTTCCATCTCTCAAGCTCAAAGGCACGCGAGAAATAATTCTCTGTATTCTGCAACTATTAGTGTTTCGCTGTTTTATGTTTTACCGTCACGTCCCTACCGCCAATCCCGTCCCGTCAAAATACCGTGGTAAAACTTGATTTTTATAGGGACAAGCTTTCCAGGTGTCAGGGACTGCACTGCAGAATTAACCCTATCGTATACGAAGTATAGGTTTAGGGCTTGTCTGGGCGCTGGACTTGCTGAAAGAATACCAGGCGCTCACTTTTGAGCATCTGTTATAGTGACGTCACTGCGCGGAAGCGACGGCTGACTGCATAAACGTCCAAGGGTGCTTACCATCGATGCATCAAGCCATGGCGAGCGGTATCGTGTGATTGCGCAGCAAGTTCGCCGGTCGTCGATTTTTTGTCGTTGCGCACGGGTAAAATACCGCGGCGAGTTGGGACCGGGCTACGTGATCATCCACGTGACACACTCATCAGAGAGGCACGATTATACTACTGTAGTATGATAGCTGAGAGATCTCTCAGCGCCAGTAGAGCTTACCGCTTATTCGAGTAAAAGGTTGAGGAACATTCTACGAGACGAAGGGATGATCCCTACTTTAGTTGATTGGGTTTGATTGATTTAGGGTTAGGATTGGGGTTAGATATAATTCAAAGTGTATAACAATTTTCTCGAATTTGTAGAAGGTACCCTCCTGCGCGCTGTGAGCTGTGTGCGATGTTCTACAGCGCCAGCAATCTGTTATACCCGCCGCAAGATCCATATCCATCCGCCTGTGAAACCCGGGGAAGTACCCAGGATGTCCCCTGACAACCACAGACCGGTTGATGGTTGCGTCTGTTTTTGAAGCCACGCGTTGTCTCTGGTATAAGGCTTAGTTTGGGTAGGTAATAGGTGAACGTTTATCGGTTGCCCAACGGACTACTGTAGTACACAACATCTCCTCGACCCTCGCCCTACTGCCGCAATGCCGTTAAATTCCGACGCGCTTTCTTGCTTGCACAGCATGACAGGGAGCTGGCATCCCGTCAGCGTTTACCTCACTTTGGACGCGAGAACGAACTGCTGGCTCATCGAGTCCATCATCGTCAAGGGGGACCTATAAATACTATGATATGATACCACCACGTACAGATTGGAAATACAACACTGTCGTACAGTCGTGGTCCCTTGTTAGTGCGGTAGGTACCCTTTAGTGCGGGCCCCCAGTTTAGTTCGGTCAAGATTGGAAATAAACACTGTGGTACAGTCGTGGCCGTGTTAGTGCGGTAGGTACCGTTTAGTGCGGTAGCCCCAGTTTAGTGCGGTGAAAATTGCCTGTCACGGCCTCGTCCTAGAGAGTGCCGCTCTATCCCGGGATAGTTCAGGGTCCCGCTTTAGTGCGGGTGTTGTCGTCTGGCAAGGCACCACGCTAATGGGATTCCACGACTGTACTGCTACCCGTTACTGGTATCTTGAAAAATGTCCACCTTGTAGGATATATGAACCAGCATTGGACCTCTGCCGTAGAAGTTGCCTTGTCGTCGTTTGACAGACGACTGCTGCTGTTGGTCGTGTCGATCTGTGGTCGTCAGGGCCCGTGGCGGCTCATCCTGTGTTGCGTCGCTGTGTGCGTTGTTCTACAGCAGCATCAGCAATGCGTTAAACGCATCGTTCAATACTCCACATCCACCAGGAAACCCGGAGGTGTATGATAGGAGACCTGGAGATGTAACACAGTATGAGCGCTGATGAGCCCTTACGACCACAGATTGCAGAAAGAAGGCAGTGGTGACTCCCGACCAACCCGTGTCGGGGGGACAGGACCGGTGGGTTGTGGGGTGCCAGCTCTATGTTTGGGCGTCTGCCTTTTGTGACACCACCGTATGATAGACCAGAACGCAGGAGCTTTTGTCTGTTGTGTTGTTGATGGTAGTCGCATAGTTGTTCGTGTGTCTACCTTCGAAAGAGGGCGCGGGGCGCGATGACATGTGCTACGATGGGTTAGTAGTATACCATGGTAACACGTTTTGGCTAAACAAAAACTATAGTATAGTTTAATACTTTTTGGCTAAACAGTACCAGTGGTAACTGGTTCTGACTGTCGGGGCTCCTCAACTAGACTAACAACTACCCGTATCGTTGTAATACAATTGGTGTTTTACAATATTCGCTGTATACCTAGGCCATGGGACTCCTCACCGGGTTGCACTTTTCTTTTTTCTCGGAGTCAGTTTTTTTAGTGAGGTATAGAGGTATAGAGCTATTCAATTAAATTCATCAAGTGAATAGCCCTCAGAAAAACGATTATAATAATAGGTGCGTGCACCGTTACCGTATGATGCGTCCGATGATTCGGATTGGGCAATTGTTGAATGTCGGCGATATTCAAGTGCGTCGACGGTGCTGACCCGTTTAGAACTGCACCCACGTTGTTGGGGACACAACACTTGGGGTTAGTATGGGATGTTTCTTGCAGTACTAAAAAGGGTTGAGGCTTGAAACATAGCAGGTACACCATTTGGATTTCCTACGACGTTTGCACCGGCTGTTTGTACAGACAGAGTGTTGTGACAAACGACGCATGCTACGATAGACGGACGGGGCTCCTCAACCGAGGAAGTACCCAACATGGTTGGAATACCATTGTTGATTGGTGTTTTACACTGGTTTTTCGTTGTATACCTAGGCCATGGGATTGCTCATCGGATTACACTTTCTTCATATGCCCAGCTGATTTTTTGTCAAAGTCAGTGTAGAGATATCATATGATGTGCACGCCGACCTCAGCATGCGTCAAACGATGTCAAACGATGTCAAACGATGTCAAACGATGACACATTCTACGATAAAGGTGCATCAGCTTTTTTCTGAGTCTCCTGACTCGGGGAGCTCTGTATTTCACCCACAAACTGTTTTTGTGTAAACTAAAGGTGCAAACCGATGGACAAACCCATGGCCTACTAGGTATAAAAATTTTTGATTGTGAAACAAGAATAACACCCCGACGATTTTGGGTTAAGGAGCCCCGTTATTCAGAAAATATTCCAGCCAAAAACTGCTAGCTCTATCGTAGCAGGCGTCCGATGTCAAACCACCTCCAGAGGTTCTGGTGCGTGGAGTCGGGTTCCGTGACAGTTCTGCTGTACATAAATCGACAAAAAAAGCAGAACTGTGGGGGCCGCAAGATGCAGCAGACCAGTATCGACCGAGGCTACGGCAGGGGGGCTGCCCCCATTTTCACTACGTACGGTAACCACCGAGATTAGGTACCTGAAAACGGGCTTTAAATATATATTTTTGTTGGCGCAGCACCACAAAACATTTCATGGCGGTGCTTGTCGTGAATCCTAACAACACACGTCAGGGACCTTGAACGAACACGTCGTGAATCCTAAAAAAAAGTGGTATCCAATCGCGCGAGTGGCTCTGAGTCCCTGAAAAAGGAAGCCCCAAAAGAGACCCCCCTACCGTAGCGTTGGTTTATCAGTAATAGACGCATGCTCACGGTAGAGGTGCACAGGTTTTTTTCTGAGGCTCCTCACTTAAGCAGCTCTGTTTTTCGCCCACAAAATGATTTTGAGTAAACTGAAAGTTCGACCCGATGAACAACCCACGGCCTCGTAGGTATACACAAAAACAAATGGTGCAAAACAAGAATGGCATGCCGACGATTTTGGGTTAAGGAGCCCCGCCATTCAGAAACAAAAAAGCCAGAAAATGCTACCTCTATCGTAGCGCGCGTCAATAATCAGTACCGTCGTCGTTGTTTTTCGGATGAACGGAGATACAGTAGTGGTCCCTCTATAGTGCCGGTTGCCCGCTATAGTGCCTGTGAAATCGCTTGGCACAGTTGGGAATGACGAGTAGTCTCGGTATGCGGAGTAGTGCCGGTTGCCGCTATAATAGTGTCGGTGTTTCTGGCGGGCACATGCCGGCAGTATAGAGGGACCACTACTACTTGTACAGCAGTAGCACATATCCCGTGGGACGCAACGTTGTTTATGTGCCGCTGCAAAAATTATCCCACACTAAACCCAAGTATTATTTCGCCAAAAACGTGGGTGCAGTTGGAAAGGGGCAGAAATATGCCAGATAAATTACAGTACCTGGCAGTACCGTACGGAGTGCACGCACAGCCAGAGGCATAGCGGTGGCGTTGTACGCCCAAACTCTGTCGCTGTCAACGTTAATATGTCAAGGGTTTTGCACGTGTCGGGTCATTTCTCGCCGGTCGGGTTGGGTCAGGGTGACACCCGACCCGACCCGTGAGATTTGAAATTCTCCTGACCCGATCCGATCCAACCCATGAGATTGCGAACACCTCCTGACCCGACCCGACTCGACCAGTGAGGTTTTCCGGGTCGGTTCATGACCCGTGAAAAGCCCCGAATTTGGTCTGATGAGTGGTCCTAGGAGTCGACGCCCTTTGCGCCCATACTCTGTCGCTGTCAAGATTAACATCATCTCAGATTACTACAGTCGGTTGTATGCGCCTCACTGCGCACGTACTACACGCTCACATCTTCGGAGACACCAAAAATGAGGGGGTGCGACTACGGGCTCATGATGGTAAGAAAAACGCCATTTACCCATAGGTAGGTGTAGGATGACTGCATGAAGGAGGACGCAACAAATATTCCAAGCATGCATACCAGGAACTACTTGTTGTATAATAATAGTCTTGACATAATCAGGCAGGATGATGCGTCTTTTATCCTTATTATCTAAAAGCTCCTTACGACAGGCATCACAAGCATGCAATGCCATGTAGTACGAGGCGTATTAGGACCTATTACCTGCTGCATTTTTCCCTGGTATCTTAGTTGTCTTCCCGGCGTTGCTGATGGTGCCTTCATCATGGCTTCATTGCCGCAAACTGCCTGGAAATATGTACTGAGCGCAATGACCATGGGTGGGTTCTTCTCGAACCCCCGCGCCTTCACCCCCTATGACGTACCAGGTATGTATGTATGTACCAGGTATGTGCATACCTTCCTTTTTTTATCTCATCACTGTTCTTACTTTCTCCTGCTTCTGGACAAAAGCCGTGGTCACAGGTAGGTAGGTAAGGTGTCGTCCCTTCTCCCCCCCGGTACGTGCCTTCATTTTTATCGCACAGAGGGTTCAGCATTCCCAACGCTCGTCGATTTTCATCGATTTTTTCTACCCGTATGTAACGTTTGCACTGCATTTATTAACGTGTCATCCATGAACAGTCTTGAAACTTGCCCCTCCTGCATTAATTTGGCGTCGTCGGCAAGTCGGGCACTTTGATAGCTCAACCATTAATAGTATCTCGTTACTTGTTCGAGCAATTTGGTCGATATTCAACTCTACAAGCTGCGTTACACGTCGGTGGCACATTTCAACTTTCCTCGCCAAGGATATACCGGTAGGCCGGTGCCTATTGCTGCATGCTCGATGCTGCATTCATCGGATGATTTATATGTACGGTAAACTGGCTTCAAACACATCTGATATACCGTTTTATGGCTAATGTCAATATATATTTCAGGCTGTTCGAGGAGTTCGAGATACGTGTGTAAGCATGTTTTCACAGGGGCCACCGTAGGATTGCCATGACGCCAGAGCAGAGAGTGGCCCCACAAACCCAGAGGAATACAGGAGAGGAGGCGAGATGAAGGTCAAAACGATTAGCCGGGTCGAGGAGTCGTACACTCGAGACTGCAAAGGCGACCGGCTGCAAGTCCATCGAAATCGTGACCCGTCCCTGCACCCTTTTGAAAAGGTAAGCTACTGCTTGTCTCCTGCTGTACGGGTGCAGGAGTACTGGTAGCCAGTCGAGGTTTGAACGTCAGGAAAGGACAGGATGGTGGGGCCCTGTGACCTCGAGGAGCGTGTACCCTCTGTTGCTTGTGATGGGCCTACAGGTAGTGTGCACATACCGTAGTCTGCGTGGTCCAGGGAGTAGCTTCGCTCTTAGACTGCCCCTCTGCCCAGCCCAGCGTATACAAGCATCCGCTGTACGTACGTAGACGTAAACTATACTCAGCGAGCTGTATTATACTGCTTGTGTATTTGCTTGTCTTCTGCTGTACGAGAGGACGAGAGGACGTGTACTGCTGTAGCCAAACGAGAAGCTAGCACGAAGATCGTCAGCAGAGGACAGGAAGACGGGCTCCTGTGGCCTCGAGGAGCGTATACCCTGTATCGCTTGTGATGGATACACGAGTAGTGTACGCGTGTTATAGTCTGCGTGGCCCAGGGGGGTGGCCTCGAACCGAGGGTGTTTCTGCTGTACGTACATGCGTAAACGTACTAATTACCAGGTATACGAGTAAGCTACGACAGCTTTCGTAGCGCATCGTCGGTGTCCTACAGCAGCAGTAGCTGCAAGCTGATAGCTGATGTACCAGGTATACCGGGTATACCTGTATATTTCCACGGATATTCCTATCCTGTAGACTGTAGAGTACTGGTTTTATCTTTTTTGAACACAGAGTACTCGTTCCTTTGAAGAGGGGCGGGGTTTGTCGGAGGGCGCGGCCTGGGGCGTCAAGGTATGGTCGTGCGCTTTGTTAGTGCAGGCGGCTGGCGGCGACGTCAACTCCCTCCCAGGCTCCACAGCCCCCCCTCCCATCCTTCCTTGTGTGCTATTGCTGATATTTAGCTATTTATTGTGCAAGCTTGGTGTCATGTCATGAGACCCTTGGCGCCAGGGAGTCGCTTGCGTTCAAAATCCTCTATTCGTGTACCACGGTCCCTCGTTTCTCTGCCATTGTTGTGGTCTCATGTCCTAAGCAACTGCTTTAGCAGTGATTATGTACATGACCTGCTGCTGTACAGGCGTTGCTGTGTAAACGCACGAAAGCGGACGAGTACCAGTATCATACAAGAGTACGTTACGCGGCTGGCGGTGCTTCTATTCACACTGATCTAATGTATTGATACTACTGTCGGCGTTGTCTGTGTGCTGTGTGGTACCTATCGGTATGGTGAAGGCGCGAGAGTACACGCGAGCACTAACGGCCGTGAAACTGGACAAGATGCTCGCTCGGCCTTTAGTTTCCCTCTGTAGTGTAGTGTGAAAGGTGTTAATACTAAATACAATACTACTGCCGTCTGTGTCAGTGTGCTTTCTGTGGAGAATGCACGCGGGCACTAACAGCCGTGAAGCTGGACAAGATGTTCGCTCGGCCTTTGGTTTTCCTCTCTAGTATAGCGTGAAAGGGATTAATACTGATATCTACTGTTAATAATGTTGTCGTCTGTGTCTTTGTCTGTGTGTCCGTGTGTTTGTGGTATCGTAATGCCTGTCTGTGTCACATGCAGGCGCGAGAGTACACGCGAGCACTGACAGCCGTAAAGCTGGATAAGATGTTCGCACGGCCATTGGTGGGGGCTTTGGACGGACATGGAGACGGCGTCTTCTGCTCTGCTGCCAGCAGAAAAAACCTTGTCCAGTTCATATCAGGTAATATAGTATAGCTGTCGCGAGGAACTCGCGCAGCAGGATTTTGTATCTGTCAATTGTTGCGTGTTTCGGCCGCCCCCGGCGGCGGCGGTCATATAATCCATGATCTATGAGGCGCCTTTACCGGTCTTTGACTCACAAATCATACCAGATAAAGTATCAAATATATTTCACTTCATAGAGGTTTTAGGCTGGTTTTCGTGTTTTTGTGTTTTTTTTTTACAAATCGCGAGAGGGCGTCGACCCAACCCAACCATAACCCTAACCCTAACCCGGGCTAAGGCTCATACCTGAGCGCGGCTTCGCCAAGGTTTTGGAAAAACTGAGAAAAATGTCCGAACCACCTAAAAAATCCAACTATATTTGGTACTTTATCTGGTACCCTGGTACGATTTGTGGGTTGAGAACACCGTAAAGGCTACTGTGATCTATCGTGATCTATCGTGATCTATGGTAAGCTAAACCTCGAAAGGGGTCCCTATTTTTTTTTTTTTTTCGGCGCGGTGTACAATAGAAACACGCATGCGCTCGCAATATGAGTATAATACGGCAGTACACCAGTACGGCAGTACCTTGTTGTAGCAGCGGTAGTGTGAGCCCAGAGTTTACTTGAAAACTGTACTGATGACCCAAAGAAAGCCGCTACCTGGTACTTCGAAGTATACGAGTATTACTTTTGACTGGTACGCATTGATACTGCTGCTAAACTACTGGATAGCAGGGATGCGTGTTTCCTCGGCCCGAACCAATAAATTTCCGGGACACAGCCTTTTTCACCATTTTCATTAAATTTCCTCGATGTCCTCTCCTCCAACGACAAGAAGGCATAACTTCGAGACGGGGACAAAAATAATGTAATCCCCCGGTGGCCCATGTATTGCATGAAGCATGAGTCTACGAAAAAGTGGACACTCTTAGCTGATAATATTTGTAGTACTTTATCTGGTATGTTTGGGAGTTCAAAAACACGGTAAATACTTTATACACAAGAGCTTTACAGCGTTTTAATACAAAAACCCGGGGGGTTCCGTACTACTTGGGGGAAAATTTGGTTGAGGGGGATAGGGGACGCACCGAATATCCTCCTAAAAATGTTATTCCTCGAGCTCTATAAATTTCCGGTATTTTCCGTTACCGGGAAACACGCATCCCTGCTAAATAGTACTGTAAAATGCTACCAGGTAAAATATAAGGTATCATAGCAACGTAAAACGTGGCAGCGCATTCCGTTCACCACCCAAACATTTCCTGGGCTATAAAAATCCCCTAGCGTGATCATTTTCGGCAACCAACGGCAGCGCATTTCGATTACCGCCAACATGTTTTCTGGGCTATACCCTCTCGTGTTAATACTTGGCAGCCAACAATACTTAGCAACCAACAATACTTAGCAACCAACCACAACGTTTTTTGGGCTATCTGTACCCTCTCGTGGTGATACTTGGAAACCAATACTTTCCAACCAACCAATACTCCGCAACCAAACACTACTTGGCGACGAGCCAATACTTGCCGACCAACCTCAGCGCATTTCGTTCACCCGCAAAACGTTTTTTGGGCTATCCCTCGCGTGCTGATACTTGGCAACCCCTGACACGTGCCTGTGACGGGGAGATCCGGGTGCGGGACCTCTCTCGACGAACCTGCGTGTAGCGGGCATATCGTCTCCCCGAATGCCGAAAATCCCAACCCCCACCATCCCCATTACCCTCTCGAACAAAGTAATCAATCAATGAAATCACCCCCCCCCCCCCTATATAACAGTGCTGTCTGCTTCAATGGATTCATTAAGTGATGCCTGCTCCAATAGATTGATTCGTTGATTTATTCATTACCCTCCTATATATACCAGTAGTGCCTGCTCCAATTTGTTGATTTAATTGATTAGTTTCCCCCCTATATATAACATTTGCCAACCCTGACAGGTGCTTGTGACGGGGAGATCCGGGTGTGGGACTTATCTCGACGAACGTGCGTGTGGCGGGCGGTGGGGCACAGAGGTTTCGTAACGGGGCTGGCGGTGACTCCGGATGGTGATTCCTTCTTGTCGGCGGGGGAGGACGGGATGGTGAAGCAGTGGGATCTTACTGTTGCATCCGACCTAGGGCAGGTGGGTGGTCAGTTTTGTCAATTTTGTTGATTGCCTCAACTCTTCATTTCGGCGTGGAAATTTTGTTTATAGTAGCGGCTTGTGCTGCGATAGGGGTTAGACATTATCGTTGGAATCTCGGCGTGTTTTTGGTTGGGTTGGGTTGGGGTTGCGTTGACGACAGTTACAAATATCCATGAGCGCGAGTTCCTAGCGAGAGCTACAGTATCTTGATGTAATTGGCGGGGGGGGGATGGAATGGTGAAGCAGTGGGATCTTCCTGTTGCATCCGACCTAGGGCAGGTGAGTCGATTGCTTGGTTGGCACTGTTGCGTCAGAATGACAGCAAAGCAATTTTGTTGGGTTGGGTTGCGTTGAGGTTGGGTTGGGTTGGGACTTTCCTGCTTCCCACCGACGCACACAGACGACATAAATATCCCCCAGCGCGAGGTCCTAGCGAGAGCTATAGTAGTATCTTAAAATTTGTTCAGCGGGGGAGGACGGAATGGTGAAGCAGTCGATGTCTTACTGTTGCATCCGACCTAGAGAAGGTAGGTAAATTGGCGATTTTGTAGGACTGGGCACTGGCACAGTATGTAGTGGCAGTAGTAATCTACAGGTAGTAGCTATCTACTGATGAAGCGCCAGTAGATGCTGCCAGTAAAATTTATCTTACGTACGGTGAAGCAGTGGGATCTTACTGTTGCATCCGACCTAGGACAGGTGGGTCAATTGGCAATTTTGTAGGGCTGGGCACTGGCACAGTATGTACTGGCAGTAGTAATCTACTGGTAGTAGCTATCTACTGATTGAGCCTGCCAGTAGATGCTGCCAGTAGGTTTGATCGCACGTCCAAGAAACACGTCACAATATATTATGGAACCCCATCAAAATCGTTTTGGGAGGGCCAGTATCCAGTATACTGATTGAAGGCAGTATTATATTTACTGATTGAGGCTACCAGTGCCCAACCCTAAGCAAACGAGGACAGTCGGTCGGACTTGGAGCAGACATCACGTGTGGGTCAGCAAAAGAGTAGGGGGTTCTTGCTGAGAACGTGAGCAGACAGAAGATAGTCGCTGGATTGATCAACCAAAGGCCAGAAGTTTTAGCCTTTTATTTTCCACCCGCCCCCCCGTGTTTTCTAGTATGCTGCTGTGCTCTGTACTGGTATGATATACCAGGTATTACGTAGGCTGGTATCAGGTATTACGTAGGTATCAGACTCTGAACTCGCCGTACAGGAGTATAATACAACGCGTGTGCGTATTATTAATAGTATACCGGTGGTTTGGTACTACCGGTGTATACGAAGTAGGTATACTAGTGTGTGCTGATTTGAGTCAATATTCTAACCTCCTTCCCGCCCGCTCCGCCCCTCGTCCCTGTACAACCCTGCTGCGCTGCCTGTCACGTCCTCTGTCGCACAGCGAGAATTCCCCACGTTGCCAGACAAGCCGTACGACTTAGTCGTGCTGGGCTCGGGGCCGGGGGGCGAGGCGGCGGCGGTGCAGGCGGCAAGACTAGGGGCTTCTGTGGCGGTGGTGGAGATTAAAAAGACCTTCGGAGGGCCGACTGGTCTGACTTCTAAGGCTGTGCGGGAGGCGGCGAAGCAGATTAATCAAGCCGTCAAGAATGTGAGGAGGGGGGGGGGGGGGGGGGGGGGGGGGTGGGGGTGCGGGGGGTGGTGGGG
>JAYJMJ010000329.1:419572-430251 GCA_036873875.1 Laminaria ephemera
CAGAGGAGGTTTTCAAAGCTCATGGGTCGGGTCGGATCACCCTGACCCGACCCGACCCGACCCGACCCGCGACAAGTGACCCGACCCGTGAAAAGCCCCCCTATTTTTTCCCTCTGAAGTCCCGGAAGAGTTAGTTTAATACCGGTAGTACTTTAAGTACTTAAAAGTACCAGGGTTAGGGTTAGGGCTAGAAGTATTAGTAGCAGGTGTTGGGTACGTTACTTCAAGTAGGAGTGCAGACAGCCAAGATGGCCATCTTTGGGCACGTTATACGACGTAAACGTGCAGGGCTTGCCGCCTCTCTTGGTCCATCCCGATATTTTAACGCCCTAGAACGTCCGTACCAATCGTTTGAAGGCAAAGGCAAGACCGAATATGCAACACCCCAGAGCCTAGACCGTGCCAATCATGCCCCACCCTAAAAGTTGAGGGTGCTTGCGGGTGAACCAATCTGGGTACTACAGTATATACAACTTCGTGCCCGTACACATGTCAATATGCCAATGCAGCTGGGGGTTGATTCCTTGCCACAAAGTTTAGCACGTTGACCGGACGGCGTTTAAAACCCCCTTCCAATTCCAAGTGTTACGCCCCAAAACGGGAGTGCAGAATGCAGTGGTGAATGTGGTGAATGGGTTATAACCCATTTACAGTTTCAAATGCACCCCAATTTGTGGAACAATATATGCGTGGATTCCCTAGGTGTTAACCTATGGTCTCTGTCGCGGAACATCGAAAGGTATCCGTCTGTCCGTCCGATTACTTACTGAGATAAACACTGCCAAGGTTTTTATCAAATGAATTAAGCCCTGGGCAAAGAACGAAGAGCAAACAGGTATGTAGACACTTGCCCGCATTCCGGTCGGGCGCGAAGAGCAAAACCAAAAACCGAAGACCCGCCTTCAACCTGCGCATCTCCATCAATACCATTGGATTTGACGCCGGGTATGCTATGCTCGAAATAAGCAGCCTGACACGCTACTCGGCTAAACTTTTACACCCTTGTCTATGGTTCTGCTCGGTATCATGCATCATGCCGCTGACCCTTGTTTATTGTTCTGGTCGGTATCATGCATCACGCATCATTCCGCTCACGACGCCTTGCTGGTCTTGGAAAAAAAAAAATCAGGAAATCTGCACCATGCATGACGCATAATATCCACTACTGTATGTACTGAAGTAGACGTTTACCCCCTTCATGGTCGGGCACGAACGACAAATCAAAAACCAAAGATCCGCCTTCAACCTCGCCTCGAGAGCACTAAGCCTACAAAAGCGGCGGACTTTAAGCAAGCTACTCGACCAAACTTTTACGCCCTTCCTTGTGTATCGTTCTGCTCGGTACCATGAATCAGACAATGCCTTATGCCGCTGACGACGCCTTGCTGGGCTCGAAGGTTTCGTAGAAATTACGAATAATTTTGGAAGACACAAATGATTTCCTGTAGATACTGGGTACGATGGTACTATGTAGTAGTTTGTTAGTTGAGGAGCCCCGTCGGTCATGAATATTTTCGCCAAAAATCAAAAAGAGGTACGTACAGTACCCCTATCGCAATACACGTCACTATTAACAGCACGCGTCCGAACAGAAAAAAACACAAAAACCGAAGACCCGCCTTCACCCTTCAGTGTCGAGAGCTCTACAGCATGTCTACGGAAGTGGCGGACGGTAAGCTATGCGACCAAAGTTCTACACCCTTATCTATCGCTCTGTTCGGTATCATGCATCATGCATCATATGACGAGTCATGCCGCTGATCATGCATCATGCCGCTGATCATACATCATGCCGCTGATGATGCATCATGCCGCCGATCATGCAGCATGCCGCTGATCATGCAGCATGCCGCTGATCATACATTATGCCGCTGATCATACATCGTGCCGCTGATCATGCATCATGCCGCTGATGACGCCTTGCTGGGCTCGAAGGTTTCGTAGAAATTAACGGCATCCTCCGTCCACATGTATGCAGTGCTCGAGTGTAATACTGACACCACTTTCGCGGGGCAGCCACTCAACTGGAGGGTGGGGAGAGGGTGAACGAGGAGTACGAGGAGAACGAGAGAGCGAGATAATTCATTCAGCCCAAACGAAAAGCACCAGGGGTTTTCACGGGTCATGACCCGTCTCGCGGGTCGGGTCAGGAGGTTTCCAAAATCTCGCGGGGCGAGTCAGGTCGGGTCAGGAGGTGTTCGAAATCTCGCGGGTCGGGTTGGGTCAGGAGGGTTTCAAATCTCACGGGTCGGGTCGGGTCGGGTCACCCTGGCCCGATCCGACCCGCGAGAAGTGAGCCGACCCGTGAAAAGTCCTGGAAAGCACGAAGCAGTCGGAAAGTGTAACTTTCCACAGGAAAGTGGGGTTTGTGGAGCCTATTTGGAAATAAAATACCTGTTAGAAAAGTGCGGGGCTATTTGCAGCATCAAGCAATCGGAAGCGGAAAACACTTCGGAAATGGACAACACGAAGCAATCAGAAACGGAAAACACGAAAGATCATTGATGTAACTTTCCGCAGAAAAGTGGGGTTTGTGGAGGCGTTTTGGAATTCGAGTAGCTATCAGAATAGTGCGAGGCTAATCGGCAGCACGAAGCAATCGGAAACGGAAAGAACGAAGCAATCGAAAACACAAAGCACGAAAAACTCGGAAGCGGAAATCACAAAAAAAAAATGGAACAGCATTAAGCAATCGGTAAAATAATATATTAATACTTATTTGTTGTTACAAGATGATATAAACCGCCTGAGGTATCACCGAAACAAAAAAACGCACAGCGTCCCGTTTCCCTGTGCCTTAGTAAGACCGTCGGCGTTCTCGACGGAAATTCGATATCCGTGGTGACGCGATATCCTACGTTCAAACCTCGATGACAAGCGCGTCCCGGTTTTGTCCTTATGCTGCACTGCAAAGCAATCTGTCACCACTAGCCGCATTCTACGGTAGGGGTATTAGAACACCTACATTTTCTGAGGGTTATTTCTTGGGGAGCTCCATACCTCCCCCAAAACTGACTTTGAAAAAAGTTGAAAGTGAAACCCGATGAACAAATCCCATGGCCTTTGTACTTAACGAATATGATAGATATTGTATGACACAAATGGTACTCCAACGATATTGGGGAGCTCCGTGAGTCAGCAATGTTTTCCCCAAAAAGTGCCACCCCTATGATATCATAGCATTTTTGTTATGGTATCCCCTCTCCCCCGTTGCGGCGTTGTGTTTTATGGCAAGTGTCCCTTCATTTCCTGGCAGGCGTTATCGCCTGCCTGAATGAGGTTCCCTGCCCCCTTCTTGTCAGAAGGCATCCGGCGGACAGCAAGCAATCAATACAAGAGATACAACATCCAAGCAACCGTCGTGTGAGTGACCAGCACAGAGCCAGAGTCACCCCTGCATAGCAGAAGTCGGTCCTTAGGTCCATACTGCCCCATCTTACTACACGCGTCACTACTCACCACGGAAAACGGGGGAATGACCGCGCCTTCGGGAAGAACTGTTCCCTCCAGCAGGTGGCAGTTGTCTCGTACAAAACTATTTCGTCCCTGATAACACAATTTCGCCAAGAGGATAGGGTGCAAACGTCGAAGAGAGGATAAGGTCCAGACGTGTTGTACAAGAGGATACCATTTCGTCCCCATGACTCCATATCGCAAAGAGGATAGGGTGCAAACGTGCGAGAGGCACGGTGTACAGAGGTGTGTGGAAAAAGGACACTATTTCGTTATTATGACACCATTTCGCGAAAAGGATAGGGTTCAGACGGGCGAACGGCACAGTGTAGGGGTCAGGTGTGTTGAAAACGAGGACACGCCGCTTTCATCTGCAGCGCGAGAAAGACCCCAAAAAAAAATCTACGGCGAAAACAATCCCTCACACTTTTTTCGTACTTCGTATAGAGCAAGAACTGGCGCGGCTCAAAACGGATGTGCGGCAGGCCGCATCTGGCCTCCGGCTCTTCCGAAATATGTGTGCCAGCGCAACCCCGTGTTCGGCCTAGGATACCACCCTTCTCTAAGATACCACCCCACCGCAAGAAACCTGCCCAGGTGATAAAAAAAAGCAAAACGCAACATAATTATTACCCAGGGTAGTTTCTTAGGCACAATACGGTATATCACCACCTATGTACAACCCTGTGCACAAGGCACCTACACCGCTACTGTCACTCAAGTGAAGGCGTCTCGTTAGACTGTCGTCCATGAAGACAGCCCTTCCAGAGGCATTGCTTTTCATTCGTTACTGTTACAGAGACTGTAACGCATGTTCCTATGTGCCTGTACGATACACGGTGTGTGGCGTGTGGGGGTATATGAAAAACAGGCCACGCCGATTTCATGAGGCACCCACATCGCTAGTATCTGTCACTCAAATGAAGGCGTCTCGTCAGATCGCTGCTCATCAATAAAACCCTTCTGGGGGTGACGTTTTTCGTTCGGTACGGTTACACCGTAAAGCATGTTCCTACGTGTACGATATACGGTGATGGGGGGTATGATATGTTCGATAGCAATTCATGCTCAGGTATGTATTAGCGTGCGATAGATGTCAAACATTGAGAATCAAGCTATAAATGTAAATTAATACAGCCCGGCGGGTATTTTGTGGCCATGACACAACATGTCGATTGGTCGAACCTACAATCTTATTACACAATCGATACTAAATACAACTGATGAAGTATGAAACACACGAAAACCGTCCTTCTACACCCACCGACACGACGGCAGATTCAAAGAGAATGCCGATATGTCATACAACCATGTAACGTCGCTAGCACCGCACCGAATTATAGCTTGTCAGCGGTCCTGCTGACAAATACGGTACAAATAAAGGCCCATGCGTACTGCTGTAATCTGTTCATCTGCAAAACTGCGATACCGCGGTACGAGTAGGCCTTACCAATACGCAGCTGTCGTCGATGCGCACATTGCACCCAATGCCAGCAGACTCCACCACGCACTTCTTTCCGATGGTTGTATGGCTGCCCACCGAGAGTGGGGTAAACCTGCACTTCAGGTTTGACCCGTCCTGTTCAACCCTGTACACACGTGGGAAGTCCGACAAATTAATCATGATCTGACTTCTGACAAGCTTCGTTTAGGCGCGTGTGTGCTTCGAGTGCCAGCTACGTCAGCAGAATGATTCTGTACTACGATAATACAGCAATAAGTCGCTCTGTGCGGCGATATGAATGCCCCCACCTGTACGCTGGGCGTATGACGGTGCCCTCTCCGATGACGCAGTACCGCCCTATTCTGATCGCCTGCAGTTCCCCCCGGATGATTGCCCCTGGCATGATGATGCTCTGCAATAAACACAGCGCGGCGGTATCAACAAGCACAAGATCATTCATGAAGCCGGCGAGACACAAACGTTAACGTTCGAATCGCGTCAACACAGCTCAAGCCGTAGCTCTGATGACGTAGTACCGCCCTATTCTGATCGCCTGCAGTTCCCCACGGATGGTTGCCCCTGGCATGACGATGTTCTATTAACACGATAAACACATCGCGGCGCATTGATGAAAGGGGTGAGAAAGAAACTTGTAGTCGCGGTGACAAAGTTCGAGTCTTGACCACAACGGTCGTGTTTGATCTTCATTAGCCCCTGGCATGACGATGGTCTACAACAAGCACATCACGGTACATTGATTAAAGGGTGAGAAGCAAGCGTTAACGTTTGAATCGCGTCAACACAGCTCATGCTGTAACTACGATGATCGTGTTTGATAATCGATTGCCCCTGGCATGATGATGCTTTACAACAAACACACCACGACGGTTTCAAAAGGACGATTACCGCTGGCATAATCACGCTCTACAACAAGCACATCACGGCGATATTAACACAACATTGAGTCATGAAACGAGTAAGAAACAGACTTTAACGTTTCAATCGCGTCAATAAAGCTCAAGCAGCAACCAGGACGGTCGTGTTTGATCTCCGATTGCCGCTGGCATGATGCTGTACAACAAACATATCACGGCGATATTAGTAAGCACAAGAACATTGACGAAACTGGTGAGAAACAAACGTTTGAATCGCGTCAACAAAGCTCAAGCCAGAACCACAACGGTCGAGTTTGATATTTGGTAGGCAAACAAATGCTTAAAATGGTTGCCTCTTGTGTGTGGACAAGGGAGATTCGGAGATGAAGGTTTCATGCCATTGCAAGATACGGGTTAAAACACAGATCCAACAGCGACACTGTATTCATGCCCAGGCGGGTTTAGACTACGTCAGAAAAACAGAAACATCAAGGAACGATATATACATGTCCAGCTTGAACCAAGCGATATGATAATCATTGAACCGATACTGCTGCATCAACCTCGCCAACGCGACAAGCGCTACGCCGACTTGGCATAGCCCGGGCAATGCTGGGACAGATTATGCAGACCATACAGATCCCACCACGCAAACATGTGCAGATCATGCAGATCATACAGATCACACACCGCGAACATGTGCAGATCATGCAGATCGTACAGATCGCACCGAAGCAAACGTGTGTGGAAGGATATTACATCAGACAGCGAAGTTTGCTCTTCGTGCTGATCTACTTAAGCTGGTATCTCTAGAGTGGCAGCATACGTGCCGATTCTGCTCCTCGTTTGTTTTGCCTCCCTGCTAAGGTGTCTGCACTGTTTCGAACCCATCGTGCACACAATGTCTCACAGTTCGCGCTTCTTTCTACCAGATATCAGGCACCAGGTACATGACAAGGATCTACCTCATCCAAACCAACGGGGAAGACGTCGACACCATCCAGCTTTACGTGCAGTCGGAGGTGGTGCCCCTCGGGTTTCGGATCCAGGGCCATTGCGCTGATCGTGGGACAGAGTATACCGGGGAAGCCCTCCGCAAAGATCCAGGGCCTTCGCGCAAAATCGTGGGAGACAATATAACAGGAAAGCCCTACGGAAAATCTACCGCCAAACGGCGATTAACCTCCCTCCGCTACGCGGCAGTTAACACACCTCAGCAGATAGGGGTGTCGCAGCGCTATGGGAGGACTCTGGTGGGAATCACGAGATGCCTATTGACAGACAACGGAGCTCCAGTCGCCACACCGTTAGCATCGTACCCCGCAGCCGATTTAACCCACACCTCCTCGACGTCGGCGTAAAGAGAACCTGCCCAGACGTCGAGCTGCCCGATCGTCCACCTAGTCTCCGCCACCGTAGCGAGCACCATGCGGGTTCTGAATCCTGCAGACTGGAAGTAATGTCCCTCCGCAGTCGCGCTCGCTCACTTGCCCCCACGCCTACACGACCACGTTCCCCTTGAACGAGTCGTCCGCCACCCAGTGCGAGCTGATCGCTTTCTGCCCGGGTGATATCGACGTCATGGAGACGAGTCCGTAGACCTTGTGCGCTCACAGACTCTCCACTTCCTTGTCCGAAGTTTCCTTCCAGCGAGCAGCTTCAGGGAGCGCTATAGCTTCCTTGAAAGCGCTCGGAATTGTGGGTCGTGTCTGCCTCTCCAAACGCTGTAACTGCACGTTGGTAGCGGCGCACGCACACCCCGCGTAGGTCAGCATTTCCATGTGGTGCGCCGTATCCGGCAATGTCTTGTGTAGCGACAGAGTTGCTGCAGTCCGCGCAGGGCGGCTGTCGTAACTAGCGCCGAAGCAGCCCATCTGTCGCTCCTTGTCACTGCTGGCGTTACCTGATGCTGAGGTGCCGCTCCCCCTGAATTGCAGGCCATCCCTCCAGCGGATGCCTTTTGCTACCCGTTTCCACCGACTACCGCCGGCTGCTGTTCGCCCCGTGGCCCGTCTGCGATTGCTGTCCGCTGACGCCGTCCGCCGGTGATGCCGGTGCTCCTTCTCCGGCCAGCACATCCGCTTGAGTAAATCCACGGACTATTGTCAGCATCTCGGCTATCGCCGGGTCGCGCGGTTGCACGATGGGGCTGGTTTGGCCCATATGTCACTTCGCTGTTGAAGTCATCGCCCGATGTGGACGTCTCGTACGTCTCGCCGAGTGCCGTCGTCCTCTAGTCCATCGTGAATGCTACATGTTGTCGACGAGATGGACCAGAAGGTGACGATATTCAGCAAGACGTACGAGACTACAACACCGGTCGATGGCTTTCAGCAACAAACTGACGTACGACCACACCATCCTCATCACGATACCACGCTACCCGGCGCTAGCCGAGATTCTGACAAAAAATCGTGGACTAACTCAAGCGGATTTGTTGGCCGGAGAAGGACCATCGGCAGCACCGGCGGACCGCGTCAGCGGACAAACAATCATCGACGGGCGACGACGGCGAACAGCAGCCGGCGGCAGGCGGTGGAAGCGGCCAGCAAGGGGGATCCGCTGGAGGGATGGCCTCCAATTCAGTGGGAGCGGCACCTCAGCATCAGGTGACTTCAGCAGCGATAAGGAGCGGCAGCAGGGTTGCTTCAGCGCTGTTAACAACAGCCGCCCTGCGCGGACTACAGCAACTCTGCCTCTACATCAACACGGCATTTCTGGGTATGGCGCACCACATAGAAATGCTGGGCCACGCGGAGTATACGTACGCCGCTACCAACATGTAGCTACAGCGCTTGGAGGGTGAGAAAGTACTAACAATTCCGAACGCCGTTAAGGACGCTTTTAGCACTCCCTTAAGCCGCTCGTAGTAAGGAAGGTTCGGACAAGAATTGCAGAGTCTGCGAGCGCACACAGTCTACAAACTTGTCTTATTACGTCGATACCACCCTGGCAAAAAGCGATCAGCTTGCGCTGCGTGTACAAGATCAAGGCCGATGACTCGACCAAAGGGCGCGTGGTCGTGAAGGCGTGGGGGCAAGCGAGCGGGCGGGACTGCGGAGGGACACTCGCACCGGTCTGTGGGGTTCAGAGCATCCGCATGGTGCTCGCCGACACGCGCTACGCTAGGGGTACTTGTAGCACTATTTCGAAAAACATTTTCTCACTGACGGGGCTCCTTACCTGAGAAACTACGGTACTGTACTTGATCATAGTATCGTTGGAACACCATTTGTGTTTTACAATATTTATCGTTATATACCTAGGCCATGGGATTGTTCATCGGGCTTCACTTTCGTTTTTTTATCTAAATCAGTTTTTGGTTGGGGTATAGAGCTTCTCAGGTGAGGAATCTCAGAAAGAAATGATATCATTCGCCCCTACCGTAGCATGCGTCTGAGGTATAACGGTGGCGGAGAAAGGGTGGCCGGTCTGGCAGCTCGGCGTTCAGGCAGCTTTTTTTTCGCGGACGTCGAGGAGGAGGTGTGGGTTAAGATGGCCCCGAGGCACGAGGCTAAGGATGAAGCGACGGGAGCTCCGCTGGTACTGAAGCTTCTCAAATCGTTTAACAGCGTGAAGCAAAGCCCCAAGAACTGGCGAGGAACCATCAACAGCTTCCTCATGAGAATCGGCTTTAAAGCCCTTAAAAGCGAACATTGTATCTACATTTGCTACGGGACGAGCGGGCCGGCTAACTAAAGCAGGGACTCGCTATGGATGACCCCCCCAGGGTCATCCTCACTATTTGTGTAGATGACGTGCTGCTAGCGGGTACAGGCAGTGTAATAGGGGACCTTGCGGAGACGTTGAAAGCGACACTTGAAGGCGGTACAAAGAGAGCCAGTCCTCGTGGTGCACATATCCTGTACGCGCATACTGACGTTGGGGCTTCAGAGCGAAAAACTGTCGATTACTCGTACAAGATTTCCCTTCGGATTCGTGTTACAGTAGCAGTATAATAACGGGGGTGACGCAAGAAATAGGAAGAAGGCCCAAACCACCCTGACTGAATACTTCTAGATTTTTTGTATTTGGTTCGTAGAAGGCACGCTTTGCATTATTGTTACACAGTCGTAGCGCTGGGAACGTTAAACAATACCAATGGTATTAAAATAGTTACACATAAAACAAAAACTGGGTAGAAGAGCTGGCGGCAGCAAAAAAAACCCACCAAAGTAGCAAAGCACCCTTAGTTACTCTGTTGTTGCAGGCAGACCACAGTAGTAGGTAGCACCAGCAGCAAAAAACAGCAGTGCCGAAAAATACAAACCTACGTACAACACTCGTTTTCGTCAATGGAGCGGGTCATTGTGTGTTGTACATCGGGTCCTGTTCATATGTAGATCGTGTGCTGTACAGCTGTATCGACGCACACAGCTGTACGTTACCACCTCTCTGTGTGCTGGTGTGCTGCTGTTCGGTGTATCGTGTACCTTGGTATTTAATGGGCTTCCGCCCACGTAATAGGCGTTTTTTATACTAGGGGAACAGGGTCAAACGTAATTACGGCAAAAAAAATAGTTACGGCGACCCCAGATTGGTTATGCGTATTTACGTTTACGCCGTTTTGTACGTCACTACCTGAGACTACTACTCTGTACAGCTACAACAGCAGCAAAAAAAGCAGTCTGCGGAGAGTTAAAATAGCAGTCTGTGTGTCGGTATGTGTGATGAGAGCCAAATAACTTTATAAGAAGGAACAAAGGCAAACACAACAAGTAAAATAACCATTTTGCCGACGGTCGTATTATTTGGCCAAACATTGACAAATAATACGTATCGTATTATACATACAGTCGTGTCCCGCGTTGGTGCGGAATCCTTTAGTGTGGTGCCCCAGTTTAGTGCGGTGAGAATCGCTTGTCACCACCTTGCTCGTCCTATAGAGTAGTACTGTACTGCACCAT
>JAYJMJ010000329.1:430351-465995 GCA_036873875.1 Laminaria ephemera
GTTCTTTTGCTTTCTGGTCTCCAACTTCTGTGTTTTCCGTATTCACACAGCATCGCAGATTTGACTACTGCAGGTATTGAGGTCGCGCCGAATTACCACCAATTACTAGTATACCAGGTACAAATCACGATTACAGCATCGGCCACACGAACTAGCCGGGGCCGCTTCGGTAGGGTGCGTGTCTGAACTGCAATGTCAGGAGATGTACGACACGCGCGCAGCGTGGTGATACTCGTACTGCTGCACACTCTTCCTAGACGGGTGAAAAAATCGCACATCCCGCTGTTTAGGTCTTGTTTAGGTCTCGCTACAGTATACCTGGTACAGAGTATCGCCCCTCGCATAAAAAACCGGGATACTGGCCCAGGCTAGATTTCTTACTTGAGAAAGGGTGTGTTCCACACTAATAACTTTAGTATAACCGCTTCCGAATTTCTTAATTCCCCGGAAATCCCAGGCTGAGTTGCTTGGGTGGCTCTTTCTTACGAGGGGCCCGCTCTGTAACCTGGGTAGCATCTTACCTTGCCCTTGAGATAGAGATTCTGGGAGCCGTGCACGTGAGCTTTTCGACTAACAAGGTCGCCGGTGTTGGTCTTGACGTAATCTCTGTCCACCGCAGCTGACGCTCTTGGCGAGGGCATTGCAAAGTCTCTTCCTTCAAAACAATCCTCTGCGTAGCAACTCCACGAATGTGTAGCTCTCGGGGAACCTTCCTGTTTTGCGGGAGCTTAAACCAACCTCTGCGTGGCAACTGTCTGTGTGTTGAGCAAGCTTTGCGTACAAGGAACACTGCTGGAACACTGAGAGGGACGAGGAATGCGATTTGAAAGAAAATTGGTATTATATGGACGGATAATGGTTCGGGATAATCTCGATGCGCACCCCTGCAGCATGGGATGGCGCGGGACGCCCAACATGGGCAACTGGTGCCTTGCACATTGACGCATGAACGAAATCGTCTCCCTATGAACCCTTCTGTGTGTATCAGCCCCGTGTTTCATGGCCATAGCTCATCAATTCGAGGGTCTAGGATTTGAATTTTTTGCTACATGACCTGCGAGGCATTTTGGTTCGGGATACTTGCCCTATTCTCCTTGCACCGGGCAGACAGACAGGGAGCTGTGAGCCTTGCATAACATAGCCGAACAACGGCACGGAGGAGCGTGCTGGACAGCAAGGAAGGTGACGAGCATGGCGGGAGAGGGAGACTTGAGCATCGATGATCTTCTCCGCGAGCTAGAAGATGCAGAGGCTAAAGATGCACAGGCAAGTACAAGCAGTACAGCAGAGTACACTGGTGGGATTGGACATGTGACATATCGTATCGATACGTAAAATGTCTGAGAATAAGCCAACACGACTGCTGTGTGATCGCATTCAATTGCACTCGTCAAGGGAGTCTCGTAACAGATACACGCAATCATTTCTGCCCCAAGACCTCCCTTGTGCAATGAAGCACTCCGAGCTCTACAGCAAGATTGCTGGTTGTGTTGCGCGCGAACCTTGCGTCTTGCGTCATACCTGCTGTACGAGTTACAGGTCATGAGGCTCGTATTCCATCGACATGCAATTATGTGTGCGCAATAAATGCTGCAATTTTGAATATTGAGCTTGTTTCTACGATGCTTTCTGCCTCGAGACCTCGCTTGCGCAATGAACGACTGCACTCCAAGCTCAACGGCAGGATTGCAGCCTCTGCTTGTGTTGCGCGCGAGTCTTGCGTCTTGCATCGAATCATACCTGATGTACGAGTTAGTAACAGGTCACGAGACTCGTATTCCATCGATATGCAAGTCTGTGTGCGCAATACCAAAAAAGGCTGCAATTTTGAGCTTGTTTCTGCGATGCTTTCTGTCTCAAGACGTCGCTTGCGCAATGAAGCACTCCAAGCTCTAGAGTAGGATTGCAGTCTCTGCTTGTGTTCGCGAGTCTTGCGTCTTGAATCACACCTGGTATGATAGAAACTCACAGCATTTATTGCCCACACAGACTTACTGCATACGATAGAATACGGGCCTCGTAACCTAGATGGAATACGAGCCTCGTAGCTTGTTACTAACTCGTGCAGCAGGACAGCAGGTATACGTACTGCTGTAGTGGTTTTTGAGCTTTTAAGTCGGCAGGACTCTACAAGCAACGACTGCTGTATATAATTGCTAGGCCGCGTTAGGGTCAGGGTAAGGCATTGGCCGCCTAGTATTAATAATAGCTGGTTTTAGTCGCCAAGTCGGCTGGCCAACGAAGCGAGCCTCATCATACGATTTACTGGTAGCCTGTGACGTAGGAACATCGTTATCGTTCTAGAACTGCGCTATCGCGGATCGCCTCCTGGCGGCTCGTATGTACTACTACTAGGTACCAGGTGCTCTGTACAGGATCTGTACTGTACTGCTGTACCTCATGGCCTCATGGCGCAAAGACTGCTCGCCCACGGCCCATGGGACTACCGTACGAGCTCGGTGTAGAACACAGCATCTCGTGCACGTCAGTGAATGTGCGTACACCTCGCAACTTTCGAGTGCTCACTTCCGAACCCAACCATTGTCCTCGCTCCATTTTATATGCCCATGTCCTCGCGCCGTCTTATGTGCCATGCCTTCGGTCCGGGTTATGTCCCTAGAGTCCTTTGGTGCCTGTGTCGCCCGACTTGCCCTTTCGCTTGGTCTCGGTTGGCTTGGAAGGGGAATCGGTCTTGGTACGAGACCCAATTGGGAATGCAATTGGAGATGGCCTAGGTGACGGTGATGGCGAGTCTGCCCTGAAGGACAATGGTCATACGAGGACATGGCGAGACGTGATGAGCACTTCCACGCTTCCGTTCGGAGCCTCTTCCTTGCCCATCTTGTCCCCGGACTGTCGGCAGGAGCTTCAAGACAGGTACGGTGGGCACTATCAATAAGCAATAGGTATGTAGCCTGAGTTCCTGCTGTGTCAGGTTTAGACTGTTTAATGCCTCATCATCACTTACCATCATCTTCTACGCTAGGCATGCTGTGCTGATCGCTACGATACCGGGATTCGTGTGTTCCCATCTATACAGTACACAATCAGTAGACCATTCTGTATGACTACCTACTGTATGTACCAAGCAATTGGTACCAAGAGGTTCAACTTTTCACGAATCGCTTTGGGTTGCCGCTCGCACCAGGTACCTGAGTGTTTCGGCTCACATCGCAACCGAGACTCAGTCGAAGGGCATCGACAAGTGGTTTGATGAGACAACCTGGTCTAGGACCATCGGGGGTGAACTTCTCACGGTAGCTATGTCTCCGGCCACCTCAACGATGGTGAGTTTTCGTTCTTGTCATATCGTGCCCCTTTTGGGTTAATGTTGCATCGGCTACAGTCAGCAGTCAGTCCACGACGCATGCTACTAATAATACGGTAGGTTTGCACCTAATTTTTTCCGAGGCTCCCTCGCTTGAGGACCTCTACCTCAGTTTCGGACATGTGCTACTGCTACTGCTGCTGTAGGAGTGCACATCATTTTCCCGAGACTCCTGATTTGAGGAGGTCTCTACCTCACCCCAAAGCTGACCTTGAGAAATAATAAAAGTCCTCAACCGTGGTGAGTTTTTGGTTATTGCGATATCATGCCCCCTGCGACAAAATGCCGGTTACATCACCCGGGTAAATATGAACATTTCGATTGTCAGCGCCCTCGCAAACAGCGCATAGAGCAGCAGTTTCGCCATTCCCGACATGCAAAGCGGTCAGGGCTTCGGTACAGTAATGTACCAAACAATCGTGTTTCGTTTCGTCTGAGTGTTGAGACATTTTTCATGCCGTCAACGGCTATGATATGCTCTCATTGACACTTCTAACTGCACTGTAGGGCTAGAGTGCGGCTCAAAGAGTGAATCGCTTGCGCATGCCCCCAAAACTATGCCGGACTACTACCCAATGTGTGACATTATCAACCAGCCTGCCGCCAACAAAACGCGCGATACGAGACAAGTGCATACCCCTATGATATTACCAGGTATATGATGGGATAGGTTATGCTATGATATGATATGACATGATATGATGTGGTATGATATGATATGATATGATATGATACTCCTGCTCCCACTGTCTTCGTGATTCAGACGGTCAAGCCTGCAAAATACCCGTTATTATGTGATACGATACGATATTATATGATATGATATGACTTGATATGAGATGACATGTTATGATATGATACGATAAGACGTGATATGACATGATACGATACTCCTGCTCTCACTGTCGCCGTGATTCAGGCGGTGAAGCCTGCAAAAGACCTCAAGACCTTCCTCGGGAATTCCCTGCGGCAACACGGACCGCTCCCGTGTTCGCCCCCCTCTGGAGATCTCGACAGTGGCTGGGAGGTAACAAAATATTGTATCTTGATCTGTAGGCTCTGCTGTTTGCAGACCCTACTGTAGATCCTGCTGTAGTGACACCCTGCTGTAGACCCTACTGTTTGTAGACCTTACAGCAGGTCCTACTGCTTGTAGATCCTGCTGTAGACCCTACGACACCCTGATGTAGACCCCAGTATTTGTCTGCTGTTTGTAGACCCTACTGCTGACCCTACTGTTTGTCGACCCTACTGTACGCCCTGCTGTTTGTAGACCCTACTGTAGACCCTGCTGTTTGTAGATCATTTTGTAGGCCTCACTGTAGACCCTACTACAGACCTTCCTATGAACCCTTTTTTTTTGGTAGACCTCACTGTAGGTGCTGCTGCTCGTGGACCCTACTGTAGACCCTACTGTCTGTAGACCCTACTGCTGACCCTACTGTAGGCCCTACTGTTTGTAGACCTAGCTGTAGACCCTGCGTTACAGTTGACCCTATTTACAGGTTTGTGGTTTGCCTACTGCGTTATCCAGGAAGATCAAACAACGATACTCCCCTCCCGGTGAGACTGCAGCGCTGTATGTTGGTGCTGTGTGTTCTCCTCACTGCCTGCGCCCATCAACATTTGAGGCCTTCCTTTTGCCAGTGTGTCGGCGTATCAGCTTTTCGCCGTCCGCTGTGCACTGCTATTAACCCTTTTGGAAGTTCACAGGGAAAAACGGACGAATATACAGTAGTTTCAATTATAGCATCGGCCACAAGATACCGGGCGCTGGACTAGAAGATGTTGAAGTTTGTGTCCGAGGCACGGTGCAAGGAGTTGCACGAAACTAAACTCATATTGCTGCGCGCTCGCACTGGATTAGGCGGTTGACCAGACCGCACTTTTTTTGTTTTTGTCGCCCCAAAAGGGTTAACAACGTCGCGCACTACTGTAACTGTGCGAGCGTACTGTGTTTCTGCTCTACGTATCCCATTCAGGTTAAGGAGGTGCCGATAGGCGGAGATATTGGTGGGGGCTACTCCGTGGGGTCTCTGGACAAGCCTACCGCGAGGCTGTCGCAGTACGCTAGAGGAAAGACTGGGAGTATGAACCCCTTCACGCCTGGAGGGGAGGTCAGTTGACATCCTTGAACGTGTGAACACATAAAAAGCTAAATGTCAATAAAAATTATTTTAAAAAAACATCAAAACACACCAAAAGATAATGGTGGGGGCTACTCTGTGGGGTTTCTGGACAAGCCTACCGCGAGATTGTCGCAGTACGCTAGAGGAAATACTGGAAATATGAACCCCTTCACGCCTGGCGAGGAGGTCAGTTCACATCAAAACACAATCACGACATCGAAACACATGAGGACATATCAAAACATATCAACACACATTTGTAAACAATTAAAAACAACGCCTCTAAACACATGTGCATACATCAAACCTACGCCAAAACATGTCAAAACACGTCAAAAACACGTTTGAAAACATACGTAGACACACCAGAGTACGTCCCAAGACAAATCAAAACACATCAAAACACGCCAAAACACGCGAAAAGACGATACATTCCCCGACATACGGCACGTGGTGATGCACACGAGACTCGACATGGTAATTCTTGGGCATGTAAGGCTGCATGTAGAAGGCGCTGTATCCTGTCGATGCGCGCGCTCCACAACCACATTGCTGTATATTTTGATACGTCGGATGGAGGTTGGACTGCCGGTTGGAAGGACCTTTGTGGCTGGCAATCTCCCAGTCCTAGTCGTATGGGAGATGCATTGCTTTAGGGACTTGGAGTGTTGGGCCATACTGGTAAATGTCATCGATCCACCGTATATGCCAGGCACGGTCTACCAACTGTGTGGCCTTACTGGTAAACATGATGGACCGATAATGTTGTAGATATCAGGTACGGTCTATTTTATTTTATTTTTTCATCGTCACTTTTACTGTCTAGCTTAACTCGTAGGAGGTTTACCCTCAGCGACCTTCTGGACACGCCGTGGTCACAGGTGTCATTCCTTCTCCCTGCCGGTACGTGCCTTCATTTTTATCGCGCAGAGGGTTCAGCATCCCGACTGCTCGTCGATTTGCATCGAATTTCGCGAACTCGCGCTCTCGCACTTTCGGCATAGTCATTTTTTTAAGAGCAAATCCCTTGCGGGATTTGATATCACGAAATCAACCTCACTAGTTACGCGGCTTACCTACTGGACCACCAAGGACGACGGTAGTGTTAGCCCCCAACTATCGATTTCTGAGATGCATCGCCCCTTGCGCGCGTACTACTGTTGTCACGTTGGCACTGCGTTACGCGTCATGACCACTGGATTTCGGTGTTGACGGCGTCCAGGACTTGCCCAATGCTACAGGGGAGGGTGGGCCTAACGATCGCGTCAAGAGTGGAGGATTTTCAGCGATACCGGAAGCACAAAACGAGTTTTTGTCAAACACAGCCGTGATAGAGAGTGTGGCCGCTCTAGGTGAGTCGTGCCGTGCAGGCACAATCGAACACTTGTGGGTGTGTTGTGTTCTGTATGGTTGGGTTGGGTTGGATTGGGTTGGGCTTAGCTCAACATAGGTTGTTGTGTTGTCTTAGCTCAACATAGCTTGTGCACGGCGACATTTTGGTTTTGTTTTTTTCAGCGATACCGGAAGCACAAAACGATTTTTTGTGAGACAAGACCGTGATAAGAGAGTGTGCCAGCTCTAGGTGAGTCATGCCGTGCAGGTGCTTTTTATTACTCGTAGGTGTGTTGTGTGGTGTAGGTACATTTAAATGCTCGCAGATGTGTTGTGTTGTGTTTAGGTGCATGTGAATTGTCGTACAGTAGTTGTGTTGTGTTGTGTACAAAGTACATTTGAATACTCGTAGGTGAGAAACGCTGTGCAGGTGCATTTGGAATATCGTAGATGTGTTTCATTGGTTTCTATTGTGTTGGATTGGGGCTGGGATATGGTGTGCTGTGTTGTGGTATAAACATAGCCGTGATAGAGTGTTGCCGCCCTATGTGAGTCGTGCTGTTCGGTAAATATCGAGTTCTCGTAGGTGCGTTGTGTTGCCGAACGTGCCGTTGTCGACGGGACTTACAGCGGACAAAGGCGGATGCTCTTCTACTCGTTCGGAAAGTTATTTAACAGGAGGAAGTTGCGTTCGTCTTGATCTGGTTCTGATGCTTAATGCATGTGTCTTAATCTGATGCTGCTTAATGTATGCGTCTCAATCTGATCCTGCTGCTTAGTGTATGCGCCTTTATCTGATCCTGCTGCTTAATGCATGTGTCTTAAACTAATCCTGCTGCTTAATGCATGTGTCGATACTTCATGTGTGTGTCTTGTCCTGATATTTGTGCTTATAATGTGAGTGTGTGTTAATCTGATCCTGCTGCTTAATGTATGTGTCTTAATCTGATCCTGCTGCTTACTGTGTGTGTCTTGACCTGATCCTGCTGCTTAATATGTGCGTCTTAACCTGACCCTGCTGCTGAATGCAAATGTGTCTTACTCTGGTCCTGCTGCTTAATGTATGTGTCTTAATCTGATACGGTTGCTTAATATGTGTCTTAATATAATCCTGTATGCGTCGAATGCATCCGTGCGCACCCCTGACCAGATCCGGCTTCGAAGATTCCTCTTCTATCAGTGCCCCCGAACGTGCCGTTTTCGACGGGACTTACCGAGGATAATGTGCTTCATGGGCCTCCGATGTGGGCAGGACAAGCACGCCAGCAGAGAATGGTCGATGCTAGAGCTCAAGCTGCCGCTGAGAGTGCTGGTGGTGCTGATGGGGGGGGGGTTGAAGAGAAACAGGAGAAGACGGAGGCGCTTCCTGCTGAGCCGATGGTTGGAAGGGCGCCGAAGGCCGTATCTAAGCCTTCTAGCCAGCAGAGATTCCAGGTAACTTTTGTGGTGACGCCCGCCATCAGCGTTGCCTGATATGGGTGGCTTAACTCTTGTTTTACTGCAATAATTATCCTATACTAATTCCAAGTAGTTTGTCCCCCAAAACATGGGTCCAATTCTAAAGGTGTTAAACCTTTTTCGCTTTACTTTACGCCTGCAGTGCAAAACGTCTAGACTCCACTTGTAACTACTAGTACTGTAACTACTAGTACTGTACTTTGGCCCCCAAAACGGGGTGCAGTTGTAGCTGAAAAATGCTTAACGGTAGCGGTGACGGCAGCATCGTGCTTACCAGTGGTGAAGATACGTTTAGTTGGTCGATTTCGTCGTGGTTTTGAGTCAGCCTCTCGCTATTAAACATACATGCTTCGAAGTACACATTATGTTTTTTAGATGTCCGTGGTCGGTTGTGCTTGTGTACCATTCTGGTCGTGACTATGACATGCCGTTGCAGACCTACATTTTCTTTTAGATTCTCGTGGCCAGTTGTGTTTGTGTGCTATTCTGGTCGGCACTATGTCGTTGCAGGCCCACAATTGCTTTTGGTATCTCGTGGTCAGTTGTGTTTGTGTGCTATTCTGGTGGTGACTATCATATCTTGCACACCTCGGACAAATCACGATCTAGATCATCTAGATTATCTAGATCCTATTCGGCCGCTATGGATATGTTGTGCTGCATAAGAGCTAGATTACACAGATCCTTACCGGTAAACGTGTAACAGATCATACAGATCCTACCAGGAAAACATGTGCAGATCATGCAGATCATACGGATCCCACCCAGGCAAACATGTACCAGGTATGCAAGAGCTACTGTAGATCATACAGGTCTCACTAGGGCAAGCAGTGTGCAAGAGCTAGATCATACAGATCCCTCCCAGGCAAACTTGTGTACAAGAGCTAGATCATACAGATCCCACCCGGCAAACATAATCTAGATCTTGCAGATCCTATAAATCGGGGATCTATCTATCCAAAAAGATCGAGATCATGAAATTGCTATCTGATCTGTCCGAGGTGTGATGCGTTGTTGCAGGCCCCGAGGGCACGGCCGGGAGAAGGAGGAACCGGCAGCACGATCGACCTCAGCACTCTTTTAGACTTTGCGTTAATTCACGTTGAATCGTTTTTTTGTCATAATTAAAAAAAAAATGTTTATGTGCTTTTCTGGCGATCGCTACTGTTTTGTGTGCTATTCTCGTGGTCACTACTATGTTGTTGCAGGCCCCGAGAGCACGGCCGGGAGAAGGAGGCAGCACGATCGACTTCAGCACTCTTTTCGACGAGCTGGACAGTGACAGTGACTTCACCTCTGACGATAGTGACGACGGTGACGACAGTATTGATGATGGCGGTGACGTCGCTGGTGCTAAGGGCGGCACTGACGAGGCCACAATCACGCCACCGAAAGGGTGAGTGGGTGACGTGCACTATTTTTTTTAATGTTACAATCACCCTCTTTCGTTTTTTTCTCAATGCTCACTCGATGGTTGGTCAATGTTTTCTCGATGCTCACCCGATGCTCGCCTGAAGCTTTACCCAATGCTCACTTGATGCTTTACTCGATGCTTACTCAATGCTCACTCGATGCTCACGCGATGCTCACTCGCTTACTCGAGTGCAGAGGGCACGCTCTTTCTGAAGAGCGCTTGGCATCCAGACTGTAGGCACTATCGCTATCGCCAGCCGTTGGTGAAGCCTCGATACTTACTCAATACTCATTCGATGCTCACTCATTACTTACCCAATGCTCACTCGATACTTTACTTCATACTCACTTGATGCTACGCAGAGGGGACGTTCTTTCTGAAGAGCGCTTGGCATCCGGACTTGAGGTACTATCGTTGTCGCCGGCCATTGGTAAAGAAAGCCAAGAAGGACACGGTATGTCAGAAAGAGGCGAGGAGGAAGAAGCACCGTTTGACTCTTTGCTAGCATCCACATCCGCCAGGACGGCATACTCCAAGAGATCTTCTGCCAACCAGGTAAAAAATATAGGGGGGTGTTTAATTACAGTGGGGTACCCGATTTAAGAGCGTCGATAACAAGAGAAAACAGATTCAAGACCGGTCGAATAGGGGGTGTTTAATTACAGTAGGGTACCCGATTTAAGAGCGTCGATATTAAGAAATAACATACTTAAGACCGGTCAGAAAGAGGCGAGGAGAAATAGGCACCGTTTGACTCCCTTTTAGCATCCACATCCATCGCAAGGACGGCATACCCCAAGCGATTCTCAGCCAACCAGGCAAGACGTGTGTGCCGCGGGCTTCCGTCTCTTGCCGGCGTGTGCTGTGCTGTACTGTGGTGTTATCTGCCCTGCTGTCGTGTCTAATGCTGTGCTGTAGTGTTATGTGTTATGCTGTGTTGTGCTGTACTGTATTGTGCTGTGTTGTACTTTGCTGTACTGTGCCGTTGTTTTCTGGTTTGCCTTTCGTGCCTTGTGTTATGCCGTGCGTTGCTGTGTTGTGCTGTTCTGTTCGGTGCTTCTATCCGTAGTACACTATTAATAATGTTCAAAACACCAGCAAGACGCTGCGACGCAAGTGGTACTCGTGCACTGCTTTTGCGGTTTTGTGGAGGAGTTGGGGGGTGGATCGAGTAGAGTTCCGCAGAATAACTTTCCGTAGGGTGGAGTACCGTTTAACGTTATAACTTTACCTTGGTGTTGATTTAGTTGTTCTGTTTGGCGTACTGAAGCAGTCTTGATGGTTGGAAGTACTGATTTTACACGTTTGTCTCTGTCATAGTGACGCAGAGTGGGGCAGAAACGCGCAGTTATTTTGGTAAGCGTTTTGCTACAATGTCATTCGATCAAAGAGTGCTGCAGTTGTTGTTGTTGAAGTTGTTGCTGTTGTTAGTGGTGGTGTGCTTACGTTAACTCATCGCCATAATCAAGTCCGTGGTCACAGGACAGCCTCCAGTCACTCTGGAGTGGAAAAATACCTCAAGAGAATAACAAAACAAAACGAAATTATGTAGTCAACCAGTCTAGGTTGTAGGCACTCTATAGACCGAAACGGCGCAAATATCGATATATTTATGAGCTTCGCACGTTTCTTTATGAGTTTTGCACGCTTATTTATGAGCTTCGCACGTTTCTTTCGTCCACACGACACCAACAGTCGATGACAGAGCATCTGCTCAAGACGCCCGACGAGCGCAAGCAGCCATCCCGCACTAATTACTTATTTTCGGGGTTCGAGGAGACGATATATTATTCTATCAAAAAATGCTGTAGTATAACTCGATCAGTCTAGTTTGTACTTCGTAGGTACTCTGTAGACCGAATTGGCGCAAATCCCGGTTTCATTTTGAGCTCCGCACGTGTCTGTATGAGCTTTTCACATTTATTTGTGAGCTTCGCCCGTTTCTTTCGCCCACACCACAACAACAGTCGATGACAGAGCATCTGCTCAAGACGCCCGACGAGCGGAAGCAACCATCCCGCACAACACCCGCATCGACAAAGAGCGCCTCGATGGGAGCCGTTGCCTTTGGTAACGGCAAGGACAAGGCCTCGGGAGAGGAGGGGTCGACGGCGTCGAAAACAGGTGGTGCCAGAGCTAAATGGGCAGTCACGGAGCTTCTGGATGTGTCGGATTTCGACGCCCTTGTTCCCCAACCGGCGTATCAGTTTCCGTTTACCCTTGACGGCTTCCAGAAGCAGGCGGTGGCGAGGTTAGAGGTGAGTAAGCAGACCAACCGCATCACGACACCGCATGCAGATGCATGTCCAAGGGTGCGTTTAGTATGGTCTACTTCGAAGTATACCCTGGTAGGTACCCGGGTACCTACCCGAGCATGACCAAAACAACAAGTCAGGCGTATACTCTGGAGGGTACCCGGGTACCTACCCGAGCATGACCAAAACAGTAAGTCAGGCATATAGTCTGGAGGGTACCCGGTACCTAGCTGAGTATGACCAAAACAACCAGGTTTGGTACCTGGATACCCCAGAGTATATACCCCGCCGTTGGATACATACACAATCCGCGCGCAATCTCGCATATTCCTGCCCCCTTCCGTACCTTACTGCACAATCCCACAAAGAACCACACGATAACAGTAGCAGTAGTACGAGTAGCGCCCCCCCCCCGTAGCCTACTGCACGATCCCATAAAACACACGACAACAGTAGTAGTATGAGGGTGTGGTTAGTAGGGTAGATACTCTGAGGGGTACCCGGGTACCACCCGAGTATGACCAAAACAATCAGGTTTGGTACCCGGGTACCGTAGAGTATATATGGCATACCTTACTAAACACACCCTTGGAATGTTTTTCGACAGATAACGGTAGGGCATACAGTGATAGAACTTAGAGATACTGCCAGAATAGACGCTCGGCGTGGAGTCGGATGGAGTTAGATGGATGTGGACACGAGACGGATTGCTGTTTCCGATCGGCGGCGGTGGGGGCGTTTGTGCGCATGGCTTGCATTCTCATCTTTGAAACGCATGTTTGTCTGTGTCGCTGCGTTCGATCGTGTTGTGCCGCTCAAACGTTACCGCCCGACTTGTCGCCTGCCGTCCATGCTGACGTCGTGTACGTCGTGTACAAAAAACCTGCTCAGTTTGTACGATATCTACCACTTGTCATCTGCTACGTACTCGTAGACCCTTGACGAACATGGCGGGGTTCTGTAACGCAACCACCTTCGCCTCGGTCGGCTATCGTAACAGCCATCTCGAAAGGGGTTCCTATTTTTTGGCGCTGTCAAAATTACTAACTCGCTTGAAACTCGCGTTCGCTCGTAATAATCATTCGCGCGGTGTTTGACAGCGTGCGGAGTGCGTGTTCGTCGCGGCACACACCTCGGCGGGCAAGACCGTCGTGGCGGAGTACGCTATTGCCATGGCGCAGCAGCACATGACCCGCGTCATCTACACGAGTCCCATCAAAGCCCTCTCCAACCAAAAGTACAGGGATTTCAAGGTGCGGAACATTCCGAGAAAATTCTCGCGCCGGACGTGAGGTCCACATTAGCTTACAGGGATTTCAAGGTGCAGCACGTTCTGAGAAAATTCTCGCGCCGGACGTGAGATCCACATTAGCTTACAGGGATTTCAAGGTGCAGAACGTTCTGAGAAATTTCTCGCGCGGGACGTGAGATCCACATTAGCTTACAGGGATTTCAAGGCGCAGAACGTTCCGAGAAGATTATCGCGCGGGACGTGGGATCCACATTACCAGGTAGCTTACAGGGATTTCAAGGTGAAAAACGTTCCGAGAAAATTCTCGCGCGCCAAACGTGAGATCTAAAATAGATTTGTCGACTAGTCTCAGATGTGGTCGAGTCTACTCGCCAATTGCGTGCGGTTGAATGGTTGATTGGGCAGCTGGTTCCTCCGATGACGTTCATAAAAGACATGTTTAATTTTTGATAGCGGGTGAATTGGAATTGTTGACCTGAGGACATTGACCTGAGGACATGTTGACCTGATAACATGTTGACCACACACCAGCGCATGGCATATGACACATGACACTTAACACATGGCTTATGGCATATGGGTTAGATCAGGCCTAAATGCGCCAGCCGCCGGCCTTACCCATGTTTCATTGTTTATTGTACTCTCCATTGGCCACCTCGGCATTTGTTGGCCGCTTTATCGAACCTATTGACCTGATGACGTAATGACGTGATGGTCTGTTGACCTGATGACCTGTTGGCGACTCAGCGACGCATGGTACATGACACATGACACTTGACAAATGGCCCCTGGCACATGGCACACTCGGTTCGGTGACGTGGGCCTGATAGAGGGCGACGTGTCCATCAACCCGTGTCCATCAACCCGACAAATAGTTTGGGCAAAAGTGTGAAAGTGTAAAAATGCCACAGTACCCCTATCATCCCTATAATCACACCTCACATATCACAATTCACGCTTAGCGTATGGCTCATGGCCAATGGCCAATGGCACTTGGTAGACTCACATGGTATATCAGGCATGCCGCTGGACGTATGGCTCATGGCACATGGTATATCAGGCATGCTGCTGGACGTATGGCTCATGGCACATGGTCAATTGCGCATGGCAGACTCACATGGCATATCAACCATGACACTTTACATAAGGCTCATGGCACATGGCAGACTCACATGGTATACCGCGCAAGACACTTGGCGTATGACTCATGGCACATGGCAGATGGCATATCATATATGACACTTGCCATATGGCTAATGGCTCATGGCTAATGGCATATGGCAGACTCACATGGCGTATCACGCACGACACTCAGCGTATGGCTCATGGCTAATGGCACATGGCTCATGGCAGACTCGGAAGCTCGTTACTGAAAGGGAGTGTATTTTATCGTCTAGTTGCCGATTTTATCGGAACTGTTAACCTGTTGACCGCGCTCTTCACATGATGCATGACCGCATGACACTTGACGTATGGCGCGTGGCTAATGATACACGGCAGACTCGGTTCGGTGACGTGGGCCTGATAATGGGTGACGTGTTGATCAACCCGGAAGCATCCTGCCTTATCATGACCACGGGAATCCTGCGATGGGTGCTGATGCATCACACTTAATATAAAATGCATGGCGCTTGACGCAAAATGCATGACACTTGACACAAAATGCATGACACTTACCGGTAGTATAAAATGCATGGTACTTGACGCAAAATGCATGACACTTGACACAAAATGCATGACACTTAACATAAAATGCATGGCACTTGACGCAAAATGCATGACACTTGGCACAAAATGCATGACACTTAATATAAAATGCATGGCACTTGACGCAAACTGCATGACACTTGGCACAAAATGCATGACACTTAATATAAAATGCATGGCACTTGACACAAAATGCATGACACTTGACAGAAAATGCATGACAATTAATATAAAATGCGTGGCACTTGACGCAAAATGCATGACACTTGACACAAAATGCATAACAATGCACCCAAAATGCGTGACACTTGACACAAAATGCATAAAAGCATGACACTTGATGTAAAACGCATGACAATTCACACAAAATGCGTGACACTTGATACATAGCAGACTCGGTTCGGGGACGTGGGCCTGATAACGGGCGACGTATCGATCAACCCGGAAGCTTCATGCCTTATCATGACCACGGAAATCCTTCGGTCGATGCTGTACAGGGGAGCCGATCTCATCCGCGACATTGAGTGGGTCGTCTTCGACGAGGTACGACAAGCTTTATACCATTTTTTTTATTTTTTTCAAATTTCACTTTTACTTTCCAGCTTCTGGACAAGCCGTGGTCACAGGTGTCGTTCCTTCTCCCCCCTGGTGCGTGCCTTCATTTTTATCGCGCAGAGGGCTCAGCATTCCCAACACTCGTCGATTTTCATCGAAGTTTGCTAACTCACGCTCTCGCGCTTTCCGCAAGTCAATTCTTTCTGCACAAGAAAAAGTCCCTATGAGTACGAGTTTGCACTCGGTGGGCTCGAACCTGCGAAATTGACCTTAGTGGTTACGAGGTTAACCCGCTAGACCATCGGGGACGCCGACTGTATCGACATGAGACCTTTGCTACGGTAGAGAGGGTACCCCGATTTTCACTTATTAATAGTATAGGCAATTCAAAACAGACGTAAATATATTTTGCAGTCGTAGCATACCTGGTAACAAACTAAATTCCATGGCGGTGCATATCGCCAAGCCGAAACCACAAAAGAGGTAGCCACTCGCGCGAGTGGCTCGAGGTCGCTGAAAACAGAAAGAAGCCCAAAGAGTGACCCACCCCCCTGCCATAGCCCTGGTTATCACATTAATAATCACATTCAAATTGGAGTATTATATTGGAGAGGATTATTCGATATCAGGAACCGAACAAAGAATGGTTTGTGATGTATCGTGATTTGTCGAGTTTCATCGTGTTGTGACCTTTGGTCGGGAAGGTACGACAAACTTTACCAATGTACTACTACTGTATTTTATTACTATTGCTGTGTTGGATTTTGAAGTAGTGGTGTTCAGTTAGAAGCTGCTCTTGCAAACATGTCTACTGCGCCCTACAATGCCGATGATACTGCAGTAATAGCAATGTTAATAACGTCTGATGTCCCTGTCCACGTTAATGCTATTGTCCGTGTGAACATCCATCTTGGTGTTTTTATCACTGTGACTCTCCACTCACCCTTTGAGCCCTGCTTTCTCTTGTGATGCCGATGTTATTTCAACACACGATGGGACCACCTCGTATTTACAGGTGCACTACGTGAACGATTCTGAGAGGGGAGTGGTGTGGGAAGAGGTGATCATCATGCTGCCCGACCACGCCAACATGATTTTCTTGTCTGCTACAACTCCTAACACGGTTGAGTTTTGCGACTGGATAGGTCGCACCAAGAGAAAGCCGGTGAGACAAATAAAATGTAGGGGTTTGGACTTTGGGCCCTACTGTTATTGTGCGCTTTGAGTATTTTAAATGCCGAATGACCTTGTTTCAATCGCACTGGAGCATTTGACACGTTTTATTTGTTTTTGTCACAATGCAGTACGAAGTGCAGCAGTAGTACTGCCGTAATTCTGCCGTCTTAGTTCACATCCGCAAGGTGCGACGGTGCTGCCAGCAATGTTGCAGTCAATCGCCGTCATGAATACTAAGTTGTGCAGTTGTGCAAAGTAGCGAAGGGGAGAGAGGCTCAAGGAGATATGGCCCGAGGCTTAAATGGTGCTGTATTTGTAGTAATGCGGTTTTGGTCTACTTTCGCAAGGTGCGACAGTGCTGCCAGCGCTGCTGCAGTCAGTCGCCGTCACGAACGCTAAGTTGCGCAAAGTAGCGCGGAAGGAGATAACACTGGTGGTGCATGCTGACCCCCCGCCCTGTTAACATTCTGCTGTCTGCTCACGTTGCTCGTGTATGGCGTCTCATGTGCGACTTGTCGTGCTTGATTTCATCTGTTCTGCTTCCATGCTGATGGTGCATGCTGATGTTGCGTGCTGGTGATGCATGCTGATGTTGCATGCTGGTGATGCATGCTGATTGTGCATGCTGACTGTACATGCTGACCCTCCACCCCCTCTGCTCTCTCGGTCTTCCGTTTCTCGTGTATGGCGTCTCATGCCCGACTTGTCGTGCTTGATTGCTTCTGCTTGTCGTACTAGGTTGTGTCCGTTCTGGTTGTCATGCTTGATTGTATCCGTACTGCTTGTTGTGCTTGATCGTGCCCGTTCTTCTTGTGCTAAATTGTGACCGTAGTGCTTGTCGTGCTTGACTATGTCTTCTCTGTGTCTCGTTCTTGATTGTATCCGTTCTGCTTGTCATGCTTGATTGTGTAATGCGTGGCTTGTCGTGCTTGATTGTGTCCGTTTTGCTTGTCGTGCTTTGTTGTGTCCGTTTTCTTGTCCTGCTTGATTGCATCCGTTCTGCTTTCGTTCTTTTCGATGATGCATGCTGATGTTTTCATGATAGTGATTCATGCTGATTGTGCATGCTGACCCCGCCCCCCTTATCTCGCTGCTCTCCCTGCCTTCGCTGCTCTTTCTACGCTATCGGCCGCGTGGTGCTCGTGTATGTGCATCGCATGCGCGACTTGTGCTTTTTTTCTTCTGCGTGTCGTGCTTGAGTGTGTCTGTTCTGCTTGTGCTTAAATTGTGTCTGTTGTGTTTGTCGTGCTTGATTGTATCCGTATTACTTGTCGTTCTTGATTGTGTCCGTTCTGTTTGTCATGCTTGATCGTGTAATGCGTGGCTTGTCGTACTTGATTGTTTCCGGTCTGCTTGTTGCCTCCAGGTCCACGTGGTGACGACAACCTACAGACCCGTGCCGCTGGAGCACCATCTCTTTGCGGGGAACGAACTGCACTCGGCAAGTCTACACATGCATGTCATATATATATATTGCACACATCGAACAGATCAGATCCCTACTATATTGTCTAGATATTTCGGGACAAATGGATCCTCGATTAGTATGATCTGCGCGATATATACAATGTGTTCCGGGTGGCACATCTCTTGCGCACTTGTTGGCCGGGTAGGAGTTGCGTATTTCGGCTCTTGCACATCGTCATACATCGAGAAATACAGGATTTGGATTATCTACATCGTGATCTAGATCGTGATCTGTCCGATGTAATAATGTTTGTACATTATGGACAAGTTCGGCAAATTCGATTCAGGCGGACAGAAAGCGGCGGCATGAAAGCTGTTGCCGATCCCGACGGCGTGTGAGTAGGAAAATGCTGTACTTGCCGTGTCCTCCTAAGTGTATTGTGTGAGTATTCCAAGAGTGTGTAAGTAAGGTATGTAAGGTAGGATATATGTTCTGGGGATACCCGGGTACCTCCCAGAGTATGACCTTAACAAACATATTTTGTACTACTAAAACACACCATTGGAAGTATTAACATCAAGTAGTTTGCCTTCCGACATGTACAGATACACAGTGCATGCAGTACTCATTCCTATATAGAACTAGTACTCGTGACTATGTTTTTTGTTTATAGATTATGGACAACTACGGCAAATTCGATCCTGGCGGATACAAAGCGGCGGCTTCAAAGCTGGAGGGCAAAGAGGACAAGCAAGCGGGAGGAAGGGGAGGCCAAGGCGGGAGGCGAGGCGGGGGTGGGAGGGGCGGTGGGAGGGGACGGGGTAGGGGACGCGGCGGGAGGGGCGGGCGTGACACGCAAGGCAGTAGGTGAGCCAGCAGCTTGTTGTTGTTGTTGTTGGTGCAGGTGTTGTTGTTATTGGTGTTGTTGCTGTTTATGTTGTTGCTGTCGTTGCTGTTGTTGTTGCTGTTGTTGTTGCTGTTGGTGGTTGTGGTGTTGCTGTTGTCGTTTATGTTGTTGCTACTGTGTGATGCCTTCGTCCGTTCTACAGGAGTCAGTGGCAGAGCCGGGAGAAAGAAACTTGAAAAGGACGGGTTCAATGTTTGACTGCTTGGCTGCTTGACTGTTTGCCTGTTTGACTGTTTAGCCGCGTGGACGTTTGACTATTTGGCTGTTTATATGCTTGACTGTTTGACTGCTTGACTGCTTACCTGTTAGAATTTGATTTGTTTGGCTGCGTAAGTGTTTGACTGTTTCTGTTTGGCGTTTTCATCCGTTGTACTTCGAAGTATGGGAGTCAGTGGGAGCCTGGTGTGCTTGACTGCTTTTGGCTGTTTGGAGGTTCGAATGCTTGCCTGTTTTCCTGTTTACCTGTTTGGCCGCGTGTACGCTTTTCTGTTTCTGTTTTTGTCCATTCAATAGGAGTCTGTGGCAGAGCCTGGTGAATAAACTCGAGAAGGACGGACTGTTTTTTATTGTTTCAAAGTTTTACTGTTTAGCTGTTTGAATGTTCGACTGTTCGACTGTTTGCTTGCTTGCCTGTTTGACTGTTTGATTGTTTCAATGGTTGACTGTGCGAATGTTTGTCTGCTTGACTGCTGGACTGCTTGCCTGCTTGGCTGTTTGAATGTTTGACTGTTTCACGTGTCCGTCCGTTGTATGATGATGCTGATGATATGAGTTAGTGGCAGAGCCTAGTCAAGAAACTTGAAAAGATGGACTGTTTAATGTTTGACTGTTTCAATGTTTGACTTTGCGAATATGCGATTGTGCGACTGCTTAACTGTTTATCTGCTAGAGTGCTTGCCTGTTTCAATATTTCAATGTTTCAATGTTTGACTGTTTGACGTACTCGTCCTTTCTACAGGAGTCAGTGGCAGAGCCTAGGTAAGAAGCTTGAGAAAGGCGGACTGTTTGACTTTTCAATGTTTGACTGTTTAACTGTGTGATTGTTTCAATGTTTAACTGTTACTGTTTGACTGCTTGCCTGTTTGAGTTTTTGGCCGCGTGAATGTTTGACTGTTTCACGTTTTCGTCCGTTGTATGATGATGATAGGAATCAGTGGCAAAGCCTAGTCAAGAAGCTTGAGAAGGACGGACTGCTGCCCGTCGTGGTGTTCTCGTTCAGCAAGAAGAAGTGTCAGGAGTGTGCCGACGGCCTCAACAGCGTCACGCTCACCACAGCCAAGTGCGTACCATGTATACGATCAATCCATCAATCCACCGATCGATCAATCTATCAATCAATCAAGCAATCATCAATTTATTAATACTGCAGTGTCCGGGTCGTCAATCAATCAATATTAGTCACGCTCACCACAGCCATATACGTTTGATACGATCAATGAACCTATCCGTCAATTGATCAATTTATCAATCCATCACGCTCACCACAGCCAAGTACGTACGATCAATCGATCAATCCGTCAATCAATCAATCAATACATCCATCAATCAATGAGGTAATACAGCAGGGATAATCAATCAATCGATCAATCTATCAAGCAGCCACGCTCACCACAGCCAAGTACGTATGAGATGATCAATCAAACAATCAATCAACCAATCAATCAATCAAACAATCAATGTATCTATTAATAGAGCAGTGGCGATCAATAAATCAAGCTGTCAACCGCTCAATCTAACTGCCACGTAAACACATAAGGCATTAATAACGTTTTTTTGTCGTCAATAAATGGCGACACAAATGATCCCCACTCATCACTTGTGTAAACACTGGGTGTAGTCTACACGGGATGGGAGGGAGGCAAGTACGTATCGTACAACCAATCGACCCGTCCGTCAATCGATCAACCTATCAATAAATCACGCTCACCACAGCCAAGTGTACGATCAATTGATCAACCCGTCAATCAATTTATACAGCGGTGACCGCGTTGACACTACAGCGGGTATATAGAGAACCGGTACATGCAGTAGCAATAGTAGTAGAATAGTAGTAATAGTCGTAGTTGCCGTGGTAGTATTAGCAGCAGTAGTAGTAGCAGCAGCAGCAGCAGCAGCAGTAGTCGTAGTAATAGTAGTAGTAGTAGTAGTAGTGGTAGTGGTAGTAGTAGTAGTAGTAGTAGTAGTTAGTAGTAGTAGTAGTAGTAGTAGTAGTAGTAGGACTAGGAGCAGTAGTAGTAGTAGGAGGAGGAGGAGGTGGAGGAGGAAGAGGAGGAGGAGTGGGAGTAGGAGTAGGAGCAGGAGCAGGAGTAGGAGTAGGAGTAGGAGAGTAGGAGTAGGAGTAGGAGTGGTAGTGGTAGTGGTTGGTAGTGGTAGTGGTAGTGGTAGTAGAAGTAGTAGTAGTGTAGTAGTACCAAACCAAACCAAACCAACGTGAGGTGCAATGGAATGCATTGGAGTGCAATGGGGTGTGCGGAATGGGGTTGAGAGTATAACCCTCCCGGTGATTGGCTACTCAAAGGGCCGCGATATTCACTATACAATATTCCATAGATTCAGTGCTTGTACTGTACGATGCTACCGTATACTATAATCAAGATAACACACCCCCTGGGATGAATTTCAGAGACGATTTCCTCCAAAACCAGGAGGGCACAAACAACGAAATGGCAGCTTTCGGAAGATCTTGTCGAGATCTTTTCATAGACCCGTCGCTTGGATTTGCGCTCTACCGGTTGTCGAGAACATCGGCATTCAAATTCGTCCAAGGGGATGTGCTACACACTGTCATATACGGGTGTGTGTGATCTATACTGACTTTCCCACCTACTTGCTTTTGTTCCGTGGTGTTATGTGGTTTCGTTCTTGTACAGGGAGAAGAGCGAGATCCACCTGTTCTGTGCTAGCGCCGTTAAACGCTTGCAGGACCAAGACGCGAAGCTGCCCCAGGTGCGACCATATCAATAAACCAACATGTCAGCAGACTAGGGTGTCATAGTTAGAAGGGGCCATACTACCTGGTAGTTATTACCAGGTATTCTATTAACCCTTTTGGACCCCTAAAAACGCGATAAAAACAATCGAAATGTGCGGCCTTATCAACGGTCTATTAATAGTGTGAGCGCGCAGCAGGATGCGTAATATCATGCTGCACGCGTGTCGTACAACTCCTCGAATTGCTCCTCGAATCGAAACGCAAACGAACCACCCCTTTAGCTAGCAGCCCGCTTTGCTCCGTATGGTCGGTGCTGCAATCGTCAATTTTTTTCGTCAAAATTTCCCTCCGAGTCCCAAAGGGGTTAATAGTATCCTTCCTAGTGTTAACAGTGTCATAACAGTTTGTCCATCGCGAGTGTGCTACCACGTTTCAAGCATTTTCGTAGGGGGTGACCTGACTTCCTGCGTGGAGCGCTTGCTGTATCGGTACGGAACAGTAGCCACCGTCCCCATGTACGTGGTATACTGATAACTGCTGTGTGTGATATGGTGAGGGAATTACGGGTGCTAAGCCTTCCTCATATTGTGCACGCTCCGACCGCCCCATACTGTACTACCTTAGGAGTACTACCGTGTGTTGCCGTATGTGCTGTCCCAGGTACCAGGTAGATTTTAAATCATGTGCAACCCCTACAGCACAGCGCAGCAATCGACGGCAATGCTAAGCGCCGTTGTGTCAATACGATCTTGATGATCTTGATGATGATGACGATGATCTTGAAGTGATCTTGATGAGGATCTTGATGGTGGTCTTGATGATGGTCTTGACGATGATGATGATCATGACGATGATCATGACGATGATGATCGTACTTCATGTTGGTATTGACGATCGTGACAGTCGACCATGAGCCATCTGCCATAGGCGAGAGTTCTTATTCGTCGACCCAACTCCTGTTGTGCTGCTGATGGCTCGTGGTTCATGGCTCATGATGGAGGCAACTTTACCTTTTATGTTACCTGGTATTCTTGATATACTGTAGTTTAATTTAACGGAATACTGGTATGATGTAATGCAATGAGAGTGAGTGCAGCAGGTACTGGCTTTAGATTTAGATTCAATTGGATGCCATGTAACTTTATAACATTGCAACAGGTACTGGTTCTGAAGGAGATGCTGTCGAGAGGCATCGGCGTACATCATGGCGGCTTGCTCCCAATCCTTAAGGCGAGTATGGCAACGGGGAGAGTGCAATCACCAAGTCTACGGTAGGGGGGTCACTTTCGGGACCTCCTTTTCCTTTTCCTCTTTTCCCTCTTTTTCAGGGGCTCAGAGCCACCCGCGCGAATGGCTACCCTATTTACGTGTAGTCTTCATGTTATTTGCTTTGTGGTTTTTATTAAAAATTAAGCATACACTACAGCTGTGAGATCGAGGATTTCGTCGAAACTCATCTTTACAAGGTATGTTGATACTCCGATCGTGCGTGTTACGGGGTGTGTGTGTCCTCGTGAAGGATATAGGTCGGCGACTCCCCTTAGTGCTAACTAGTACCAGGGTCAACAGGGTGATACAAAGATGTTCAGCCTTTAATCATTCTGCGAACGGAAACTGGTTTTAGGATATTGCACCGCCATGGAACTGTAGGATATTTCACTGCCATGGAACTGTTTGTTAGGCTGCGCCGACAAAACGTTTTAGGGTCCGTTTTTGAAAGTGTCTAAACTCGGTAGTGGAAATGGGGGTACGCCGCTTACCGTAGGCTCGGTCCAATCAGCCATCGACAGTCAGCAACCAGTGACCGCGGAACCTCCATCTGTCGATCTGATTTGATGATCATCCGTCGGTCTGATTTGATGATCATCTGTCGATCTGATTTGATGATCATCTGTCGATCTGATTCGATGGTCATCTGTCGGTCTGATTTGATGATCATTTGCTGATATGATTGATGACCATTTGTCGGTATGCTTTGATGGTCATCTGTCGATCTGATTTGATGATCGAGTAGAGCGGGGAGGGTAGAGGAAAGTAGAACAGAGCAAACATTATTCTGGCCATCATTATACTACTGTAAGCTTGACGGCCTCGACTTGGTCCATTAGAACAGCGTTTGATACGGACTGCGAAACCCAACGAGCGAGCGAGCGATACTACGATACTGCGATACTACGATACTACACCTGGTACCAGAGCAAGGCCACGGTAGAGGATAATGTAAGGTAAACTAATTTCATGCATAGCCGTAGTCACGGTAGGAGGATCACTTTTAGGGCTCGCGCGAGTGGCTATCCTATTCCTTTCCAATATCAAGCCTTGTGCGTTTCGTTTTTGTCGAGATATTCACCACCGCCATGGAAGTGCGTGTTTCGTTGCGCCAACAACAAAAAAAACCGTTTTTGAGCGACGTACAGAGCATCTCGCGCGGGTGGCCTATACTCGGTAGTGAAAATGATATAACATGTTATAACATAACATCCTCCCTACCTTAGCCTTCGTCAGCAGGTATGTGTACATGGTATATGGTATATGTATATGGTATGCACAGACGAAAGTGGCTGTGGGCATGGGCAAGGCTGCCAGCATCGCGATACGACGCACCCATGCTAAACCTCCCTCTGTGCGTCATGCACGATAAGACAAAAAAAAAACAGTTCACATCCACACTACTACCTATCTATAGGGGGTAAATAATTAATTAATTAGTTATCTAACATCGGGGTGTAGACTAACTAATTAATTAATTAAAATTAGTTGTTTTGTTCGGGGGGGGGAAATCTGCAAAGTTATGACTCCATTAATACCTTATGTATGATAACAGGAGATCGTGGAGATCTGCTTCAGCCGCGGTTTGGTGAAGGTCCTTGAGGTATATGAGGTACATTATAGAGATCCTCATGTTAAGAACCTGAATACATGTTAAGAACTTAAGAACCTGACACCTCACAATTAAGAACCTGACTCAAGTAATACCTATCTATGCATGTTTGTGTACAATAACAGGAGATCGTGGAGATCTGCTTCAGCCGCGGTTTGGTGAAGGTCCTCTTCGCCACGGAGACGTTCGCCATGGGAGTCAACATGCCCGCCAGAACCGTCATCTTCAACGGAACCCGAAAGCACGACGGCAAAGACTTCAGGTCAGTCATGGGCACGGCTACTGTTCAAACATTCCGACGTCGCTTTAATTCGTACCAATATATAATTTGGGATCAATGAGGCCTCTCTGCTGCGATCAGCCAGAGACTCACCCAGGGCTACTACCCCCGCATTGATTCGCCGATAATCGGCGCGGCACTTCGTCGCAGAGAGTAGGTACTCCCGTCTTATAATACTGTGGAGTCAGAGCCAACTATCCCAAGCTTCTTTTTTCCCCATCCCATCTATCGACGGGAAAGACTTCAGGTCAGGCCGCGGCACGAGTACCGCCAGGGCCAGGTATCCCAAGTATAGGGACCCCGATACAACGACCAAAAACGTATGCCTGGTATGAGACGTGTGGTAGTATTTACCGTCTATCGATAGAGTGGGCGATATGCAGTACGGGTAGTACCATACCGCCAGCGTGCTGTACAACTCCTTGCAGTGTACTTTGGATGGTATTTTTACCATTCTCCAATTTAGCATCGCCGGATTGCTGCGCCGGGTTGCTACCTGTGGCCCATACTGTGTTCGTCCTTTCCTTTTCATCTGTTTTAAACTGCATACTATAATAAAGTAAAAAAACGCTTGAAGGCTAGGGTATGCGTGTAGACCGGAATCGAGTGGCGGAACTTCCGTTGTCGAGATTACGCGTGTGGCTGTCCAAGCTGGATCCGACTTATGCTCTCTGATATAGCTTGCGTCTTATTTCATGCGTCACAGCTCATGTTCTTGTTCTCGTTCTCGGTCTTGTTCCTGGTATAGTTGGTATTCTTGTGCAGTAGCGGAAACAAGCGCTGCTTGTAGTGTACCGCCAAAGCAACAGCTTGTTGCGTATCACCAAGGTATCAGCTTGAGCGACGTGATGTCAACTATAGCCGCGCACAATGCGACGTGGTGCTGGTGTGGGCTATTAATAAGTTGTTGTTTACTCGCGCAGGGACCTCCTCCCAGGGGAGTACACCCAAATGGCGGGAAGGGCTGGTCGAAGAGGTCTCGACAAAGTGGGCACGGTCATCATAACCTGCTGGAATCAGCCGCCTGACCTTGTCAACCTCAAGGTAATGGTATTGGTACTGGTGCTGGTAATGTACTGGTGATGTACTGGTGATGGTATTGGTAATGTACTTGTGATGGTACTGGTGATGTACTGGTAATGGTACTGGTAACGATTACGATAACGATAATTGTAGCTGGTAAATGGAATGGTAACGGTAATGATAATGGTACTGTTGATCATGGTCGACAAAGTGGGCACGGTCATCATCACCTGCCGGAGTCAGCCGCCTGACCTCGTAGACCTCAACGTACGGGTACTGATAATACTACTAGTGCTGGTAATGGTGTTGGTACTGGTAACGGTTACGATAACGGTAATTGTAGCCGGTAAATGAAATGGTAATGGTAACGGTAATTGTAGTCTTGATAGTGGTCGACAAAGTGGGCACGGCTATCATCACCTGCTGGAATCAGACGCCTGACCTCGTAAACCTCAAGGTAGTGGTACTGGTAATGATACTAGCAATGTACTGCTAAGGGTACTGGTAACGGTTACGATAACGGCAATTCTAGTCGATAAATGTAATGGCAACGGTATTGGTAATCGCAATGGTAGTGGCAATGGTAATGGTGGTGGTAATCGTAGTGGTAATCGTAGTGGTAATGATAACTGTAATGGTATTGGTAGTGCTAATGGTAGTGGTATCTGATTGGTGCGTTTGTGGCTCGTTTTTTTTATTATCGAGAAATACTAAAGTCAGTGTGTTGGCTTACTTCACCGCCCACTAAAGCACTATTAACAGCCGTGAAGTCCAGCCAAGTCACGGCCCTGGTATTTATAGTCTACTGCTGCAGTATATTTCAACAAGTGGAGCGGACACCGCTTAAAAATTGAAATTTACAAAGTGAAATGTCGTCGTAAAACATCGTTCCCGCCTGGGCTGGCTTGCCTACTCACTTACACAGTGTGTTCCGCCGCAATGTATTTGGTGTTAGTATTAACCCTTGTGGGACCCAGGTATACCGACCTAACAAACCATAAGTGAATGATTTAGTCGTATCGACTGTCTAGGAAGAGCGTGCAGAAGTACAAGTATCACCACGCTGCGCGCATGTCGTACATGTCCCTACGTTGCACATTGGACGCACCCCAGCTATATATAATCGTCAGTTTTTTTCGACATATTTTACCTCTGGAGTTCCGGTGGGGTTAACTTGCTAACCTGTTGTTAACGTGCTGTTGACGTGTTGTTTCCAGATGATGCTTACAGGCGCTGCGACGAAGCTGGAGAGTCAGTTCAGACTCAAGTGGAACATGATTCTCAACTTGCTAAGGGTGGAGGACATGTAAGAAAATCTAGTTTTCGATTGTCGTACGTTTACGTTTTATCGTGGTGGCCCTCGTTTTCTGTTCCTTCGTCATTGTTTGTGATTGACGTTCACGCTGCGCATGGTTGGATGGCAAATCAAATACGAACATCTCCTGACAATATCAAATACTCTCATATTAACGCTCTACTGCTGTACTTGTAGTGGTAGTGCTAGTACTACGTGGACGGCAACCGGTCGTTCGCGACCGTCCCAACTGAGTGTTGTTGTTTTTGTTGTTCTTGTTGTTCTTGTTCTTGTTGTTGTTGTGGTTGTTGTTGTTGATGTTGGCACTGTTGATGATGATGATGATGATGATGATGCTCTTGTTGTGTTGTTGATGGTGATGATGATGATGTTGTTGTTGGTGGTGTTGTGTTGTTGTTGTTGTTGGTCCTGTTGCTGTTGTGTTGTTGATGACGACGACAATGGTGGTGATGGTGGTGATGATGACGATAATGGTAATGATAAGGATGATAATGTTGTGTTGTTGATGATGATGACGATGAGATGATGAGGATTATGATAATCATGGTGATGACGATGGTATTGTTGATGGTGTTGGTGTCGGTTCTGTTGCTGTTGTGCTGTTGATGATGATGACCATGACGATAAAGGTGGTAGTGATCATGATGATGACGTTGTTGTTGTTGTGTCAGGTCTGTGGAGGACATGATGAAGAGAAGCTTCAGCGAGTTCCGCACCCAGAGAGAGCTGGGAGCGAAAGAACTGCCGAAAATCATGAAGAAGACCATGGCTGCCCTCAACAAGATCAAGGCTACGGTGAGTTTCGGTCCTCCAGTACAGCAGCACGTAGTACCAAGCAGTCCCCTAGTCTATGAAATACCGGTGTTAATTGCCGATAGGTTGCTGTTTTGTTTTTGGGCAAGATGCTGCGCCCCCTGTTATGTACTAATAGATATGAACTCGGAAACGTATGTAGAGTCGGTTCGTGTTGTCATGTTGATTGCCATCTTGACATGTTGTCGTATTGCCGTCTTGTCATGTGGCCATTTGGTCATGTTGCCATGTTGAAACCTTGACATGTTGTCACTTTGACATCTTGTCGTGTTGTTATCTTGACATGCTGTCATTTTGACGTCGTGTCGTGTATATCTTGTCATAGTATGGTATGTATCCGTGTGTCATGACAAGCCGAGCCGTGCATCCGATCGGAGGAGCCGACCATCGAGGAGTACTTTAACCTCACCATCTTTAAATGCTGTCGTGTTGTCATCTTGTCATGGTGGTGTCTTGTATTGATATCTTATCATGTTGACATCTTATCGTGTTGTCATCTTGACATCTTGTCATCTTGACGTCGTGTCGTGTTGTTATCTTGTCATGGTATTGTGTGTATCCGTGTGTCATGACAAGCCGAGCCGTGCATCCGATCGGAGGAGTCGACCTGATACTGTTGTCATGCGGCCGTCTTGACATATTTTCATCTTGTCAACTTGACATCTTGTCGTGTTGTTATCTTGACATTTTGTCATTTGACATATTGTCGCGTTATTATCTTAACTTGGTGTATGTATCCTCGCTGTGCCACAGGTCGAGCCGTGCATCCGATCAGAGGCGTCGACCATCGAGGAGTACCTTACCCTCAGCACCACAGTTGCAGACAAGACCAGCAAACTGCTCGAAATCGCCATCAGGTAACGGTATACTTCAAAACCGTATAAAAGCACCGGTATAGTGTGGCGTTTCATCTTAATTCATGGATCGTAGGCACCGTTGGAACTGCGATCGTCATAGTCCTTGTCATGGTTATGAGCATGGTCAAGATTTCATTGCCACGGTCATGATTTGTCGTTTGTTGAGCTCCTGTTATCTCTGCAACCCAACACCCTGATTTCGACGGAAACAACAAACAGCGACAGCAACACCGACACCAACACCGACACTAACAACACAAACATCAAGCAACCCAGCACCCGGCACCCTGATTTCGACAATGTTACTGCGATACATCAGCCGTAAGCTACTACCGGTGTGTTGGCTGGCGTGTGGTCGCTTTCATGCACGTTGTCGCTTTAGCACGGCCCCCCTGAGTCGTTAGAAGGCTGCACTGCTGTTGAGGCAACGATTCGCTATCCAAAGTGTGGAACAGATCATACAAAACAGCGTTGCGAAAGTATGTAACGGTATGCCAGGTACGTTATTACTTTAGATTTATTACGTTTTCCGCGTTATTTAAGATGTTGACAGCTGATACCACTCTGGACGGATATGTGAAGACCGGTTTGGTTTATTCATTTTTATACCCCAAAGGTCCTTACATTTCCGTCTAGAGTGGCGGGGTGCATCTATATCGCAGCCCCCTGCAATCTTTTGCGTATCTCGCCCACATATTTACCGTTTTTCTGTCCTTGATATCATACCAGCAAGGTACCTAACTATTAGCGCCACTCGACTCCTCCAACTCCGAGACGATTTAAGACTGCTGTTACCGTACATAGTTAGATTATCCTACCTCAGACTGTTCGTTCCCCCGCTGTGCCGTATCTGATATCAGTGTGTTTTACCCGAAAACTCGTTGCAACTGCATGCTCAGGGGACTTAAGGTGGCGTGCTCGTCGTTAGGGCCAAGGCGGGGGCTTATCATATCATTTCTGTCGAGAGTGGTGTCTGGTAGCAGTATATTTTACCCGAAAACTCATTGCAACCGCATGCTCAGGGAACTCAGGGTAGCGCGCTCGGCGTTAGGGCCAAGGCGGGGGCTTATCATTACGTTTGTGTTCCGAGTGGTGTCTGATATCAACATATTATACCCTAAAACTCGTTGCATCCGCATCCTCAGGGAACTTAAGGTGGTGCGCTCGGCGTTAGGGCCAAGGCGAGGCCTCATCATCACCCACAAGAAGCTGATCAACGCTCCCGCTGTCGTGCTCAGGGTAAGAACTACAGTAGGTCAAAGATACGTCAATAAACACGTCAAGAGTTACACTGTATATAAAGGTAATGACCAAAAATAGGTACACCTGTTCCGCTTGGAATTAAAAACAGAGTATATAATTTAATGATTTCTCTAGATTATGTCATTAACTTTTTACGATATAGCGATATTCGTGTAAATATGTATTGCTATTAGCACTTCGCACTGAATTTTGAAACGGAATTGTCACATTTGCGTAGCAGCCAGTTGTTTCCGAGACAATAAATTAAAAAATAATGAGCCGGTGCCAAAGCACTGCGAGTATTATACCCTGCCGCTCACCACAATATCGCAATGTCATAATACCACAATAGCATACATACTTTGCGTAAGACGAGCATATTTGAATTGTTATACTGTTGATAGAACCGCGCTGCGCCGGAAAGCGGAACTGTGACTCTGGTATTGTACCTGGTACGGTACAGACATCTACAGAGTTACGCGCTCTGTACGATGCAGCTGCCTGCCCTAGAGCGGTCGCTGCTGCAGCTTACAGAGTCTAATTTGTTTTATATGAGCCTCTGCGACGAGGTGCCGCATTGATTACCGGCGAATCAATGCGCGGATAGTAGCCCTGGGTGAGAGTCTCCGGCTGATCGCAGCATACTTAAAGCGACGACTGAATGTTACAACAGCAAATGCCTGCGCTCGAGCGACCCCTGCTGCTGCTGTTACTAGCTGCTGCCGTTTATAGAGTCTACTTTGTTATACACCAGGTAGGAGTAAACGGCGTCCACTTTAACCGCTTGTTCGTTGGTTTGGCAGGGCCATGACGACTCTGGTGGGCGAGGGGAAAAAGGACCAGGGCAGTCTGCGGGGGGGGCTCACGACTTCATAAGGGAGGCCAGAGCACGGGCACAGGTGATGTGTGATGTTGAGACGATCGTACGTATGACGATGAGGCGATAGCACGTGTGATGATAAGACGATGGCACAGGTCAACCGTAAGAATCTCGATGCGTATAAATCGCTTTGCGGTTTTGAGATCGCGGTTTTGCAAGCGGTTCTTACAATCGGCCATTTTGCGCTAGCACGGGTACGTTCTCACTCTCATCTGCGGTAACGTACGTGCCTGATATTTATCATGTCTACAATGGAAAATAAGGGGTGGAATGGGATGTACGGTGTAAGGCTCTGTCGGCAATATTCTCTATTGCCGAATCGTTGTGAGTCGCCTGATTATTGGGTGCGTGGAAGACTTGAACGCAGACTTTTCTTTTCGTGCTCCAGCGAGCGTGTTTCTCGTCAGACATCGTTGTTCCGTTAAAGAAACCCGAGGAAAGCCATACCATGGTGCTGTCAGCTTTGCATTGTATACCTGATATGCAAGAGGACCTGTCCTGGAGTTGCCTAGTCGTCGCTAGAGCAGCGTGCCCTTACGGTAGGAAACTGCTGTTCCCGGTTGTGGTGCACCTGCGCGCTACTGGTGTCGTGTGGCGGCTGTCGCTTGTACTGAACGAAAAATTGTCGATCGATCTTATCGGTGAACACACATCTCGATCGATCTTGTCGGTCAAAAACATTTCGGTCAAAAACCTTTCGGTCGATCTTATCTATCAAAAACGTTTCGATCGATCTTATCGACCAACAACATTTCGATCGATCTTGTTAATCAATTTTTTTTTCGATCGATCGCAAATGCTGTGCGGGGAGAGTGAAGCGATAACTGCGAAATGAAACGGAAACGTGTCAGTGCAACGGACCACCGCTCGAGCACTCATGTTGCTGTTGTCGTTTTCACATTAACTCGTCGCCATAATAAAGTCCGTGGTCACAGGACAGGCTCGACTCACGCTGTAGTCGAAAAATACCTCCCAGGAAAAAATAAGCCAATCGTTTACCACTTAGTCAGGTGCGACCTACGTGAGCGTCCTTCGTCGTAAGTTAGCACCATTTTTTCACCCGTGGTCCAACGACGACATCTTCTGTTCTGTCCTGTCCTGTCCTGTCCTGTCCTGTGACACAGGGCGCGCTAGAGGGAGTAGGCTCGCAACACGAAGAGTCGATGAAGCTTCTCGTGCTGACCCTTTGCCCCGAGGGGTTCGTGAGGCCACTTGAAAGCGCCACCACCGGAAAGGTGCACCAGTTGCCTAAGCCTTGGTTTCCGTCCGCTATGCTGTTGTTTGTTCAGGGAGTATTTGTGCAAAACTGTGGGTACCTATTAATAGTACCGGGCACAAGGTGCGCGATTACCGATTCATGGAAGGATGACAGTAGACCAGTGATGGCGTATTGGCACCATTACATTGTTCTTGTCGGTACCGGCCATTTCAGCACGGCTTGCAAGCAATCCAGTCCTGCGGTGGTTTTGGCTCCTGCCACGAACGCATGTCTACGGCATGTACATATGATGGTCTTGCCGGATTATGGACAATGTCAGGGTTAACGTTTGTTTTTCCTGGAATGTCAATGTTAATGTTGTTATTCGTGTCCGTATGCCATCATTATTTCAACAGTTGCTGTCGAATCAGTATCGGATGGTGTATTGAATGGCGTGATGCCGTTAACTCTTTTACAGCTGCGCGCACGTTTTTCGGGACAAAGTAGTTGGAATTAGTGTAGGTTCATCATGTTCCCAGTAGTAGATACTTAACCCGTTTAGAACTGCACACACATTAAACACAGGGATAAACTACTTGGAATTGGTGTGGATTAATTATACCCGCAGTAGATACTTCAGACACTAAAAACTACGGTGGTATACACTTGACGGGTACTTCGGCCCCCAGCAGTGTTTGTGTCTGAAGCCGCGTGTAGTTGCCTTCGCTGTAGGCACCCGGAAATATGGCAAAATACTGCTGTGCATGTAACCCTAGCACCCTAACCGAGTTACAGGACGCGACGGAGATCTTACCCGTGGACTCCTTCGCTCGACCGAGCGGAAACCTGATGAAGCGAAAGGACGATGATGATGACGGTGGCTGGGGGGGAGGTAAGCGGGGTGGCGGCGGCGGCGGGTGGGGTGGCAAGGGGGGAAAGGCGTCCTCAGGGAAGGGAAAGTTTGGCCAAGAACCGCGGCGAGGCAAAGCGCTCAAGGACGGAAGCTACGGAGAAGTGGCTGGCAGAACGTTCGCTGTGTTAGAGGTGCGCAGAGTGTTCGTAGCCCCCAGCTTGTTGGCCTTGACTGCCACGCAGTTTTGCGGATAATGCTTGTAATCGTGTTGCGGGGAAACAAGAGAGAACATTGAGTGAGCAGCTGACCGAGCTCTCCAAAAGAGAGATCTGAAAAACGAACGAAATCGATACACACATACACCTCGTCCATGGTGGTAGATCCCTCGAACAGCGCATGCGAGAGTTTGGGGTCATACGTACCCTGGTACCTGCTAGGTACTTGCTTTTTCTTCCATCGAGATGCGTTCTTAGCCTTGTTTGTGACCACGGGCTAGATTTCAGAAAAGTGCGAAAATATGTGAGAACATCGTCATCATCGTCATCACAACATATAATACACACAAATACAATGCATACACCACATACACACAGACAAAAGTAGCTTCATACAACGCATACACCACATACAAACTCCCAAAGGTAGCTTGAGGCGCGCAATTAAGTGGCTGGCAGGACGTTCGCTGTGTCAGAGGTAAGCATGCGAGAGCTTGGGGTAATGCATACCGGTGCAGCATACTGTCAGTTATTTCGGTTTAATAGATTATCTACATGTGGTGACTCTCATTGGCTCAGGTTGCACCCCGTTTGGCTCAGGTCACAGTGTACCGTCACGTACATACACATACAACGCATACACCACGTACACACATACAAAAATTCCTTCCTTTATTTTTACTTATTTATTTTGTCCTCGGATTTGTACATTATTTGGTTTCCTTGGTGGCATGCGGTGTAGTCGGTTTTAGTTGCGAGTCTTGAAACGTATGTACCAGTATGGGCCTGATACGTACGTACGCTGACTTCCTATTTCACGTTTATTTATTTTTTGGCGGATGTACGACTTGCTTCAGCTATGATATATACGCGTACCACCTTTGGTTTGTTTTATTTTTTTCCTGGGGTGTTCTTCCACTCCAGAGCGACTGGAGCCTGTCCTGTAACCACGGACTTGATTATGAGAGTTAATGTGAGAACAACAGCAACAACAGCAACAAAAGTAACTTAAGACGCGCAGTGAGGTGCACAAGCTGGGCTCATTTCAACAAACACGGGTATTCCGGTTTTTTGCTCAATGCTTACGCCGCCGCGGGTGTATTTATGGTAGGGACCTCTACCTCAAATAACCCACAAACCGCGCTGAGAGGTGATATGGTGTGATATGATATGACATGTGCAACAGTGAGTTGACCTACACACTACAGCGAAGATGTCTACTGATGCCAAGGAGTGTGATGGGCGGCATTTTTAGAAAATATTGACTTGACGGATGCCTGCTATTACTGTAATCACTAGGTTTTAGTGTGGGATGCGTCAGATGACGGGCGTGACCGATCCTCGTTTTTTTGTGACGGACCGTCAGTAAACATATTTGCACTACAGTAGGGCAACAACCCAAAATTAAGCGTTGCAGTAAATCAGCTTCAAACTTGTTTTGATATTGTTCACTTTTTGGTTCGCAGGTCGACCTGGGTGACATCGTGAGCCTGGCGAAGCAAACCAAGAAAATGAACGCCCAGGAGGTGCTGGCCGGAGACCAGGCAGAATTGGCCTCTGCTGTCAAGGTCGGTTTCAGTCAAACATGTTAATGCATTCGGATTATGAAATGCTGTTTGAATTATGCGCCGATCCCTTGATTCATTGGCGGGTGCTTTTGCTTAGCCCCGTCGTCATTGTCGCGCTTGGCTCTAATATATACCTGGCACACGCTAATGTATATAGTGCTGCTCATTTTGTGCTAAACACCGCTCGATACTCTGCCACCCAGTGCTGGGTCAGAGACAATCATTCGATCGGCGGCCCGACCTTGGGTCTGACCATCCCTATGCTTGACGCAGTCGCGCTTGGCTCTCTACCTTGCACTGCTGTATGTCGTGTTGCCCACTTTGTACAATACAGTGGCATCGTACTGGTGCCTAGTACAACCCTCCCTCCTCTTCCTTTTATCATTTTTTTATATACAGCATCCCGCCTTTCTGTCACCATCAAGAGCCCGGAGACGAAGGTGACAACACACGTGCCGGCAAAGACCCCCTCCCTCTCCATTATTCTACCCCCCCTGCCATTTTTTTTATGTAACTACGGAAAAAACGTACTGAGCGCCCAAATGTTGGGGGTGTCTCAATTAGGAGTAGGAACGGTGCTCCGTCTCGAAAGGGATGCCTGGTCAATGGTTAAATGACTTAGGCCTCAACAACTGCGTGGGGGGGGGGGGGGGGGGGGGGGGGGGG
>JAYJMJ010000329.1:474257-486185 GCA_036873875.1 Laminaria ephemera
CCCCACCCACCTCCATTAATTCATCACCCCTCTATATCCCCCCTCCTCCACTACCACCCCCCTCGCCTCGCTCAATGACTGACGCAGGTGCTTGTGGAGATGGAGGGCACTCTCCCTAGCGCGCACAACCCGCACGGCACCTTCACGCCTCTCAACTTCGCCCAGGAGCTTAAAGTGCAGGTTGGTACTCGTATATTCTTGAAGGAATTCTCATCACTACGGTAGTACAGCACTTAGGGGATATAGGAAAAGTGCACACCTCGGACAGATTGCTATCTAGATCATCTAGATCATCTACAGTAGATCCTGCATCTGCCGTTATGAGATGTTGTGCAGGATCTGTGTAAAAAGAGTACAGATCCCACCCTGGAAACATTTGCCAGATCGTGCATATCGTACGGCTCCCACCCGGTGACATGAGCTAGACCATACAGATCTTCCCCGAAAGATCTAGATCATCATGTGGGGATCGGTGATCTGTCCGACGTGTCGAATGCTTACAGTGCCAACCCTTTGTTTGTTGCCGGTTGGCCTCTCGGCAACTGGAAACTGCAGTGCTGTACTGGTACACCATAGAAAGCATATTTTAGGTCTACTTATTTTTTTCTGCTGCCAACATCAGTTACACGGTCCTTATGGTACTTGGCTATGATACTGCGTATCTTCCGCTACCCAAAACCTTCGTTTCGTGCCAAACCCTAGTACCCTCTGACCCCAAGCGTTCATTTGTATCGCTTATCTTTGCCGACAACTACCATAGCAATTACGATGACGACTACGCTTGCAACGTCTCGTGTTGGTGTAGCAGAATCTCGCTTTAGCGGCAGTCCCGCTTTCGTGCCAAGCTTTTACTGCCCTCTGACGGCAAGCGTTCATTTCTATCGTTCATCGTTGCCGATAATTACAATGAGAAGTACGATGACACTTGCGCTTGCAACGCCCCGTATTGGCATAACAGAATTTGGCCTTCAGCGACCATGCCTCTTTCGTGCCAAGTCTCAGCCCTCTCACCCCAAGCGTTCGTTTTTATCGCTAATCTTTGCCAACAATCACGATGACAATTGCGCTTGCAACGCCCTGTATTGGCATAACAGAATCACGCCTTCAGCGACAATGCCGTTTTCGTGCCAAGCCTTACTGCCCTCTCACCCCAAGCGTTCATTTTTAGCGCTCATCTTGACCCACAATTCCGATGTCTATTACGATGACATTTACGGTGACAATTACGGTGACAGCTACGATGACAAGTGCGATGAAAATTAATATGACAATCACGCTCGCAACGTCCCGTGTTGGCATGATAGAATCTGGCCTTCAGCGACAGTGCCGCGCAGCTTGTTCGAGCCCAAGAACGCAGGATGGAATCTCAGTGCCATACGTGCCCCAAGCTGTCGGAACAGTACCACCTGCAGCAAAAGTGAGACACTGCAGGGAGACACGAGAAACCGTTGTACTGTACGTATCAACAGCGCTTCTACTTCGAACTATAGAGTTTTAGAATTCTCCTGTTTTTGGTCTGGCACTGCACATGCCGAGGTTACGAAAGTTGTAGACACAAGCCCGTGGGAGGGCCTGACGATTATCTTCATGCGCGTATGTGTAAGATGTCACACCCATCCACTAATTCATACCGCTTTGTACCTAATGACAGGCAAGACAAGCTGGAGAGGAAAGTGGAGCTTCTGCAGCACGCGCTAAGCAGCGAGTCTTTGGCGCTATTCCCAGACTTCCAGCAGCGCTTGGAAGTGCTCAGGAGGTACGACAAATCAAAACCCTTACCCAATTGCCAAATACCAATTACCCATTGCCTGGTACCAATTACGGCGGTGCCAAATGCTCATTTCTACCAATTGCAAATCAGTTCCCACTTGCCTACGCGTATTCATTCCGACATTTTTAGGAGTATGGTGTCGTTTTCTCTTTTTGTCGCGTACCCTTGTGCGGTTCTACCGTGATAACAACCTCAAGACGTTGCCTGACCTGTTACAGCAGCTCATCGATGTAGATCTATTTACAGTAGTTGAACCCTACTGTAACTCCAATGTTATTGTTGTTGTTGTTCTCATCATCGCCATAATCTAGTCGGTGGTCACAGAACAGGCTCCAGTTTCTCTGGAGTCGAAGAATACCTCAGGAAAATATAACACAAGGCCAAAGTGATTTCTTGTGTTGGACCCGCGTTTGTCGGTGCTCGTGTGCAGCTTGGGCTATGTGGACGGGAACACCGTGCAGCTTAAAGGGAGAGTAGCGTGCGAGATCAACACGTGTGACGAGCTAATTGCCACGGAAATGGTATTCGAGAACGTGCTAGAGAGCCTTGATCCTCCGGAGATTGCAGGTTGGTCCAAATGTTTTACTGTCTGTCTTTCTGTCTGTCAAATTTGTCTGTCTGTCTGTCTGTTTGCCTGTCTATCTGTCTGTCTGTCTGTGACAGTGACCAGTATGTGACCAGTTTGTGACTAGAATGTATCCAGTATGTGATGTAACCAGTATGTGACCACTATGTGACCACTATGTGACCAGTATGTAACCAGTATGTGACCAGTTTGTCACAGGAACAACGACTAGACTGAAACGTTCGATCCGGCACGGGACGCTTTGGTAAGGTTTCCCCGTACCGTACGCTGGGCTTCATCCACCCTTGACCGTTTTTTTTCCCCTTTTTCAGTGATCGACGCCCTTGTTCGCCTACCCTCGGTTGTGCCCTGGGTGGTGGATGCTTGCTTTGGGTGTGCTGAATGATGGCATACTAAGAAGGGGTCCTGTGAAGGGATCCTATATTATGATCGGCGCCATTTAACCTTCACCTTTTTATATTTTTTAGTGATCGAAGTCTTTGTTCGCCTCCATGTTTTGCATGTGCTCTGATTACTGGATGCTTGTTCTTGGTGCTGGATGATGGCTTGCCATGATGGCTTGCTATGAAGGGATCCTGTCGGCCCTCATTTTCCAAGAGAAGACGCAGAACGAGCCACCCTTGACTGACAGGCTGCAGACTGCGGTCGCTCAGGTGCGGCGAATGTCATCATACAACAAACGTATGGTAGCAGTAGCAGTAGCAGTAGCAGTAGTAGTAGTAGCAGCAGCAGCAGCAGCAGCAGCAACAGTAGCAGTAGCAGTAGCAGTAGCAATAGCAGTAGCAGTAGCAGTCGCAGTGGCAGTCGTAATAGTAGTAGTAGCAGCAGCAGCAGTAGCAGTAGCAGTAGCAGTAGCAGTGGCAGTAGCAGTGGAAGTGGTAGTCGTAGTAGTAGTAGTAGTAGTAGTTGCAGCAGGAGCAGCAGTAGCAGCAGCAGCAGCAGCAGTAGCAGTAGCAGTAGCAGTAGTAGTAGTAGCAGCAGTAATAGTAGCAGTATCAGTAGTAGTAGTAGTAGTAGTAGACACATGCTACGGTAGGGGTGTACATTTTTTTCTGAGGCTCCTAACTTGAGAAGCTCTATATTCTATACCTCGCCCAAAACCAGACCTCGAGAGGAAAGGATCGTGCAATCTGATGAAAAATCCCGTAACGTATTGTAGCTATATAACCGATATAACACGAAGGGTAGTGCAACGATATTTAGGTACAGTAGTTAATCAGTTGAGGAGCCCCATCAGTCAGGAAGATTTTGGCCAAAAAGTGCTGCCTGTATTATAGCACGTGTCCCCTACCCAAACGTCCTCCACTACCGCGGCATGGGTCCAGGTGGTGACCATCGCACGCAGCCTCGGCAGACTGCAGCGCGACTGCGGGCTACCCGTTGACCCCGAGGAGAACATCCAGCTCAACCTCAACTTCGGCTTGGTGGACGTGGTCTACGAGTGGGCTAGAGGTGTACCTTTCTGCGAGATCACACAGGTAAGAAAACCCGAAAAATATCCTTACGTAGAGGAGTACCTTTTTGCGAGATAAGGAAATCTAAAGAGTGTCATTAGAGGAGTACCGTTTTGCGAGATCACACAGGTAAGAAGACCTATGTAAAAGGTATCATTCGAGGACAAACCTAAAAGGTATAATTAGAGGAGCACCCTTTTTCAAGAAAACCTAAAAAGTATCACTAGAGGAGTGCCCTTCTGCGAGATCACACAGGTAAGCAAATCTAAAAGTGTCATTGGAGGAGTACCGTATATACATACTTCGAAATACGAGCATAAGCCCTTTCACCACTGCAAAAATGTCCGACGCTAATTCCAAGTACTTTGTCCCCAAAATGCGGGGACGATTCTGAAGGGGTTCATTGTGGAATAGCTGACACAGTAGGCTCTGCATGCGGTACCTGAGATCGTCCGTTATGCTGCCTGTTTAACAATGAATTAACCAATAATTATCCAATACCAAGTAGCTGGTATTAATTAATTAATTAAGTTACCCCCCTTATTTCGCCTCTCCAAAAACACAAATTAGTGCATGAATCTCGAATGAATGAGTTTTTTTTGTTGATTTATTTTTGCCCAACAACAAAAAAAACTAGTGAACATTGTATCGTCTCCCTCGAAGTTGGAAATTAATGAATGTCTTGAATTAGAATGAATTAATTAAATTTCACCACCCCTAAGAGCTCTGTACCTCAGCCAAGAGGAGGCATGCCCCGGCAGCGTGGTAGTTATCGTCTTCCCGAATCCCGGAAATAATCAGGGCTTGTCGTGGGCCGATAGTCCGGGCCGGGCCGGGCCGGGCCGATCTGAAAAATGTGGTGGGCCGGGCCGAGTCCTTTGAAAATGTGATGGGCCGGGTCCGGCCGGGCCGAGAATTTTGGAAAATTGATGGACCGGGCCGGGCCGTGAGAACCTGAAAATGTGATGGGCTGGGCCGGGCCGCGGCCCATCATCTGAAAAATTTATGGGCCGGGCCGGGCCGCGGCCCATGAGATGTGGGCATCTACATGGGCCCCTCCCCCCAGCCCATGACGCGGCCCACGTGTTTGCACGGGCCGGCCCGGGCCGCGGCCCATGAGATGTGCAAAATGGGATACAACCAGCGGCAATAAACCAACAGGCAGCCCGAGTGCAGCCTGCCCCTTGAGTAAATGTATGAGGTACACACTCGCTCTCAGTTACTGCTGTGTATACTACCCCATACACAAGCTTGACGAGAATACAGCAATATATCTACACGAGCACCCTCTTCGTGCTGACTCTTCGCCTGTGCTGATCTGACGCTAGTGGCTAGAACCAACTTTCACTGTGCTTCGTGGCCCTTGTGCAAATGTCTGATCAAAGCGTTGGTGCGGTTGTGGGTGTACAGAGGGCAATCCTTGGCGCCTCCGTGACCAGCACTTGACGCTTTTGCCCTTGGTTTGGTCCGGAAAAAAACGCTGGGGAAAACTTCGTGACATGAGACATCTTCTGACTGAGAGTTGCAGCGGCGATCCCCTTCGTGTGTGTCGTTGTAGAACCGAGAGCGAGACTGCTGCTGTAGCATGGGAAGCCCCAGTCAAAAGACCACTGGCGTTATTTTTGCTCTCTTGGGATGACAGACAGATAGCAAGCAGGTAGGTGTTGCGGCAGCTACTGCTGTAGCTAGCAGCAGCGGGTATTGCAGCAGCAGCAGGTGTTGTTGCAGCAGCAGGTGCTTGCTGCTGCTGTTGCGAGCGCCGCAGCAGCAGCAGCAGGAGGAGGTGGTGGTCCACCAGTCGGGACAGAAGCCATCGGAACGGGCCTTTAGTGGAGCAGCATTATGTGGGTACGAGTAGGTATGTATGCCTCATGGGCCGGATGCAGCTGGCCCACGGAATCCAGAAGGAAAAAAAAAAGAAAAACAACCAATAATTTTCACAAAACACGTCAGCATGCACCTTTTAGTATGGTACAACACCTGGGCGGGCTCGTGGGCCGGCCCGTCAAATCCACGGGCCGGCCCACAAAAATGGCGGGCCGGCCCATATAGAGCCCCGGTCTCATGGCCTCGCTGCCAATGTCATGGGCCGGGCCGTGAAATGTTGAAAATGTGAGGGGCAGGGCCACGGCCCGTCCTCTAAAACGCCCACAAGCGCCGGCCCATAGCAAGCTCCGGTAATAATGAATTCATCAAAAAATATTCCATATGGAGTGCTAATAAATTTTAGGGTCCCCCTTATATATTTATATCCGCCCACATGCTTTGCTCGCTCACAGATAACTCTGGTTCAAGAGGGCTCTGTCGTTCGCGCCATTACGCGGCTCGATGAACTGTGTCGCGAGGTACGATATATAATGTCATGTCCTATGATATCATGTCGTGTATTTCATGTCATGTGATGTTAGTTATGTTAGGTTATGTGTTATGTTATGTTATGTTTGTTGTGTTATACTATGTTGTGATAACTCTGGTTCAAGAAGGCTCTGTCGTCCGTGCCATTGCCCGCCTCGATGAATTTTGGCGCGAAGTACGAGATATGATGTTCTGTCATGTCATGTCGTGTCGTATCGTGGCAGGTCATGTCGTGTCGTATCGTGGCAGGTCATGTCGTGTCATGTCATCTTATGTGATGTGAAGAAATTGTTGTGTTATGTTGTGCTAAGTTATGTTATGTCATGTCGTGTCGTGTAATGTTGTGTGACTTCATGTCATGTTGTGTCGTGTCATGTCACGATGTATTTTGTTATGGTACGCTATATATGTTGTGTTATGTTATGTGATGTTTTGTCATGTCGGGTCGTGTCATGTTGTATTTTGTTTTGGTATCCTGTGTATGTTGTGCTATGTGATGTGATGTTATGCTATTAACAGGTTAGGTTATATTATGTTATGTTGTGTTATATTATGTTATGTTAGGTTAGGTTGGGTTACGTTATGTGAGGTTAGGTTATGTGTGTTGCGTTGTGCTATGTTATGGTGTATGTTGCGTTGGGCACAAACCAGAATCGGCCATAGTTTTTGGCCTCACTTTATCGCTGTACTTTCGATGCATTTCATCCATTGGCGGCAGGTGCGCAATGCGGCGCGCGTTATCGGCGACCCTACCTTGTACAGGAAGATGGAGGCTACGAGCCAGCTCATCAAACGCGATATCGTGTTTGCGGCCTCTCTCTACGTGTCATGACGCATCGTCAAGCCAACTTGCCTAAAACGCGATATCGTGTTTGGGACCTCTCTCTAGGAGAAATGAAACATCATCAAGCCATCGCAAACGCGATATCGTGTTTGCGGCCGCTCTCTAGGGGCATAACGCATCTTGAAGCCATAAGGTCTCGCGGTTGTGCTTTCTATTTGGAAAATATCGTGGTTGCGGCCTCTCTTTACGTCGCATGATGCATCGTCGGTATGCCATCGCAAACACAATATTGTGTTTGCAACCACTCTCTGGGCATAATGCATCGTGAAGCCATCGGGTCTCAAGTTTTTGCTTTCTATGCGGAGATATAGTGTTTGCGGCCTCTCTCTATTTGGCATGACGCATCGTGAAGCCATAGGATCTCGCGCTTTTGCTGTCTGTTTGGGGGATATCGTGTTTGCGGCCTCTCTAGGGGCGTATCGCGTCGTGAAGCCATGGGGTCTCAAGCTTTTGCTTTATGTGGGGAGCGCTTGAGGTTCTGTTTCTGCTCTTGTCGAGCCTGAGTGTAATAAAGAGAATTTCAACCAAATGACAAAGAAAGCGCAGGCAGCATTTTTTTCTTTTGCGGCCTCGCTCTACGTGTCATGAAGCATCGTGAAGCCATCGGGTCTCAAGCTTTTGCTGTCTGTTGGGAGCGCTTGAGGTTCTGTTTCTGCTCTCGTCGAGCCTGCGTTTAATCAAGAGAACGAAATGGCAAATAATACACAGGCATCATGTCTTTCTTTTCGCGGCCTCGCTCTACGTGTCGTAATCGTGAAGCTATCGAGTTTTTCGCTTTTGCTTTCTGTTTGGGAGGTATTGTGTTTGCGACCTCTCTCGACGTCGCATGAAGCATCGTGAAGCCATGAGGTCTCGCGCTTTTGTTTTCTGTGGGGGGCGCTTAATACTCTGTTTCTGCTCCCGTCGAGCCTGAGTGTAATAAAGAGAAATCCAACGATTGAACAAAGAATACGCAGGCATCATGGTTTTCTTTTGTGGCCTCGCTCTACGTGTCATGGTGCATCGTAAAGCCACCGGGCCTCGCGCTTTTGCGTTCTGTGGGGAGCGCTTGAGGCTTTGTTTCTGCTGTCGTCGAGCCTAAGGATAAAACATATTTTGAGGCGTAATTTCCTCTGATATTGGCGGTGATGAAGAAAGTGACCTTGTCCGTATTTGGTTGCTCTACTTGCATGCCTCTCAGGGTACCTGGTTTCAACTACCAACACCGTGTCTTCCAGCGTTCTTTTATCGCGCCTGCGTTGATATACTTCGAAGTATACAGGGCACGGCAACGGCAACAACACTCGCATACACCTGGTATTCAGTATATCACATGTTAGCGACACCGCTTGCAGCAGCGGCAGCAGCAGCAGCACTAACTGCTGTACACCAGAGCATTAATTAGGGCTCCGGCGTCTGTTGCACGAAGCGCAATAGGAGGTGGAAGGCGTGTTGCGCGCAGCGAAAGGCGTATTGCGCACAACACGCGCCGCAGGCTTGTTAGCCCCCCGGAGCGGCCGCCCGGAGGGCGCGGCGCCAAAGGCGTGTTGCGCTGCGCGCACCACGCCTTCTGGCGCCTGTTGCGCACAACGGCAATCCCGACCAAAAAGTTGCGCCCGCGCAACAGCGCAACAACAGCTAATTAATGCCCTGCTGTACACTAACCGAAGCAGCAGCAGCACTAACTGCTGTACACCACCAACCGACTGGAACAGTTATAGGTCCGAAAGCGTGCTACCATACGAGTAGAGCAGCTCTACGAGTACAGTACAACATTACAGTACCCCAAGAGCTCAACAGGCTGTCTATTAATAGACCTATTGTAGGGTTACACCGTAAGAGCCCATAGGTCTACTGTAGACCATAAAATCGTCTGGCTCTACTATCTTGGTCAGGGTTCGGATCCAAGTTAGGAAGCACGTCGGTCCAAATCCATTTGGGATCTGATGTCATATTGCTGTCGTGTGCGGTGTATGGTGTGCTGGCGTTATGATCTTGACGCCGGGGAGCGGTCCCGCCTCTGATGTTCGCGCGCGGTCGTCGCAGGCGAGAATAACATACTGGTATCGATTAACGTTCTTGAACCTCTGGGCGTGGTCATTTCGGCGTGAGTCTTCGTGTGTTGGCGTGCAGAACCGTGATGGGAGGTTCTTATTCAAAACCAAAAAGCCTCCGAAAAATGTTGGAAACCCTTGCCTCTCCGTGCACCCTCTCATTTTGAAGCACTTTTTCAGACCGCAAACACGCAGCCAAGACTTGCCAAAAAGCCTCCCGACAGGCCCACCCCCTTGAGCAACTCTTCTAGTTGCCTTTGTCCACCGTGGTTACGGCGATGAAGCATAAATCGCCAAAGAAGGTGTCGGCGACGGGATCGAAGTCCTCGCCGCGAACGAAAGGCGGTGAAAGCCCCAAGGCCATGGTCAAGTCGGAGCTTCAGGCTGTGGGTAGCCCTGCTAAGGTCAAGGCCGAGCCTAAGGCTAAGGATAGCTCTGCTAAGGTAAGAAACTGTTGGTGGTGCAAATGGAGAGGTTCGAGGAGAGCCTTGGGTAGAGCGAGGTTTTAAGCTTCTGGCTTGCATTGAGAGGCTTCGTAACTGCGGTGTTGATACATGGGCTTGGGCACATGTTACTTGAAATTAGAGTAGGATAAACTTTGCAGCACGAGAAGCGGCCTACGTACAGCTGCTGTACGACGATGCTCTACCCACGTGCGACCACTAACTGCTGCTGCTGCTGTGTGCCGACGTACTCCAGCCGACTTGCCGACTAAACTCAGCTGCAACAGTACTAGTAGTTGGTGGTATACGGCGCGACCTCAATACCTGCAGTAGTCCAATCTGCGATGCTGGGTGAATACGAAAAACACAGGGGGAGACCAGAAAGCAAACGAACAGCGGATACCCGGTATAAGTAATACCTGGTAGATTCGAATTGCACAAACCAACACAAACGAACATCTACGTACGTATCTGGTACGCTGTTTGATATTTGCGTTCTGTTTTCGGAGAAACAAGAAGTCGGTAATCGTACAGTACTCGTAGCAGCAGCAGCAGCAGCAGTAGCAGCACCAGCACCAGCACCAGCACCAGCAGAAGCAGTAGCAGCGGCAGTAACAGCAGCAGCAGGACACACGAGACCAGGGCCGGGTCAGCGTCATTGTGCGTCCGCCTCGTCAATCAACCCCCTGAAATTAGCTACAGCAGCAGTAAGTACTTCCCGTTTTTTTCGACATAATTGGCTCGCTCGATATAACTGAATTTTAAAAAAGCAAATGCCGGATATGATTTTTTCACTTGAAACCCATACTCGTATGTAGCCCAGCAATGCATGTGAAAACACACGTTGCCGCACCTGCCTCGACGAACTCTCAACGACTTACAGCAAAACAAGCACGAGAAGGGTTGGCATTTATTTGTGCGTGCACAGGACCCGTCGGGACTGATGGCCTTGGTGTCGTGTGCGTTGAGAGCAACGTTTAAAGCCATTGACAAAAAAGCGTACGAAAACAAGGTGGGCTGCTTGTTTAGTTGGTTGGTTGCCTGGTTGGTTGTCTACAGAGTGTAGTTAATAAACACTGCCCTAGGAGCCTTGCGTCCGATCCTCTATGAAAATGAGTTTTTGTCCTTGGAAAACTAAGAAAAAAATGTTCGCGCATCGCGCTCGCTCGCCTCATCATTATTCCAGGTGTCTGCTGTTTCTATTGCTTTCTGGTCTCCCCCTGTGTTTTCCGTATTCACCCAGCATCGCAGATTGGACTACTGCAGGTATTGAGATCGCGCATGAACATCACCAACTACTAGTACCTTTTTGGGGAATGCGGGATATTCTGGTCAGCTGACCAAATGGACCAAGGGGGCCAAAGATATCGTACATCGTACCGGCACATGTTGACATGTACATGCTCTTGGACGGCACCGGCCCGCCGCGCAAGTTGCTGAGCAGCAGCTACTGTACAGCAAGATGCGGCGAGGCGACAACACCACCCAGCCACACTCGCCCACAACCTTCACCGCCGCCTTTCCTTCTGCGACAAGCCTCGCTCGCTCTGCTGCTCTGCTGATCCATCATCGCACCAATCAGCACGCATCTTTCACATCACACGTCAAGATCATAGTCCCTATCTCCAACCAACGGCAGCTATCGTTCCCTAGGGCGATGGCAGCGGTGGTTCTGCTCGCGTCCGCTGCCACGATCACCCATGGGCAAACCCACCGAATGTGCGAGGGTGCGCTCGGGCATGCGGACTTGGCGTGCGACGAAATCTCGCCCGTTTCCCCGTCAGCGTTCGAAGAGTTCTTGCCCTTGCCTGGCAGCCCCAACACTGCAAACCCCGCAAAGTATAAGCAGATCGCGGGCGGTCCTGGCTTCGACAAAGATACCGGGTTGAAGAACGACAACTCCGCGGTGCTCGTGCTCACGGAGGGTACCTTCTTCTGCATGCTGGCGGAGAGCGACGGCGAGGCTGTCCTTTTTGACGCCCCTGAAGGTATGCACCAACTCGTGTGACTGTTGGGAGTTACCCCCCCCCCCCGCGGTTTGTTCGTCGTACTCTCGTATATTGTACATAAGAGTAGTGCGTCTTTTTTGCTATCGTACGATTCCGAATGTATCATTGGTATCGCGCACACGGCGTAATATGATACGAGTTCGTTGGTCCTTTTTATTTTATTCGGCCTGCGCGCACGTTTTTTGCTTCGATAACCGATGTCGTATAAAAAAAATAATAATACACTACAGCTGTGAGATCTAGGATTTCGTCGAAACTCATACTTGCAAGCTGTGTGTGATACTCTGATCGCGCGGGTTACGGTTGTGTATGTCCTCATGAAGGATAGAGGGCGGGGACTCCCCTTAGTACTAGTCAGCACCAGGGTCAACAGTGTGATACGAAGACGTCGGTCTTAATCAAGCTGTGCACGGAAACTATAAACTTCTTAGAG
>JAYJMJ010000329.1:486285-503414 GCA_036873875.1 Laminaria ephemera
ACGACTTACAGCAAAACCAGCACGAGAAGGGTTGGCTATTATTTGTGCGTGCACAGGACCCGTCGGGACTGGCCTTGCTGCCTTGTGCATTGAGAGCCGTGGGCAAAAGCGTACGAAAACAAGGTGGACTACAAACAAACAAGCAAACAATCTTCTATACAGAGTAATTATGAACACACCACCCTAGGAGCCTTGTGTCCGATCCTTTATGAAGAGGCTTTTTTTCCTTGGAAAACCAAGAAAAAAGGCTCGCGCTTCGCGCTCGCCCGCCTCATTATCAATACTTGGTACCAGGTAGCTGTAAAAGGCACGGCTGTGAATTGGCTGGGCTTGGATGCTATGAATGTTTTTACAGCAGTAGATTGTTTAAATAGTTGGGTAGAGCCTAGTCAACAAGGCCAACCAACTGAGGGGCTCATGTTTTGGAGTCCCATACGGTTTAAAAGATTTAGCCCAGCATGGACCGGGGTCCTGCCGTCGACGCCATATGTTAAGAAGTGCCCGAGGGGGTGCAGGGTAATCGGTGCTGGGTGAGCTCGCTCCTCATGGTTCGTTATATCTCATTCATCTCCAGGTACGTAGCTCAGCTCCATGAGCTAACGTAAGAACAAGAGGAGCATTGCAGTGGCAGATGGGGGGATGCTCGAGGTACGTCCCGAATATCCCTTATATTCCCGTACGCCTGTCAGAAGCATCACATCACATGATCTACGAATCCATGACACGAATGACCTACATTCACATCTATCTATAGCTACGAATACGTTTGCCGTATGGGACTCCATAACACTCAGGCTTCAGGCTGTGCGTAGTTCTGCTAAGGTGATAAGCTGTTGGTGGTTGGTGGCGCAGATGAGAAGGTTCGAGTTGACAGCAGGGCCACGAGAGGTTTCCAAAGCTTCTGGCTTGAGTAGAGAGGCTTCGTAGCTGCTGCTGTGTTGGTATATAGTTTCGAGCTGAGTCGATGTAGCTGCTGTACGTCGGTGCTCTCGTGCGTACGTACGGCCATGAACTCCAGCCGACTTGCCGACTGAAGCCAGCTACAGCAGTATCAATAGTAACCCTTACCTCTTACCAAGCTGAGCCAACAGCTACTTTGTACGACGTTGCTCTCGTATACATTATCCGAACGTACGACCACCAACTCCAGCCGACTTGCCGGCTAAAGTCATCTACAGCGCTATCAATAAATATTTTTATTTATTTATTTAAATAATCACTTTTACTTTCCAGCTCAATTCGTAAGAGGTTTTACCCTCAGCGACCTTCTGGACAAGCCGTGGTCACAGGTGTCTTCCCTTCTCTCCCCCGGTACGTGCCTTCATTTTTATCGCGCATAGGGTTCAGCATTCCCACTATTTATCAGTTATTTATGCTCAACAGATCAAAAATACCTCTTGCCTCGTACCTGCTAGCTCTACGTATGTAGGCGATCCCATTCGTACGACGTTGCTCTACGTACGTAAGTACATATGATACGATCGATAACCAGCTGCTGCTGTGTGCCGTGTGCCTACTCCAGCCGACCTGCCGACTAAAATCAGCTACAGCAGTATCAATAGATCAATAGAACCTCTTGCCTCGTACCTTGGTAGTGCTATTAATAATAAGCGATCCCATTGACGGTGTGTGTATGTGTGTATGTATGCAATGGTGGTCCGGACTCGTACCTTCCACGATTGGCTTGCCTTGCGACGTATCATACCAGTACTGGTACCTGGTACAGTACTGGGCACCTCACACAGACCTTACATAGCCAGCCATTATTTTAGGCCCTCGTGCCCAATTGCCTTTCATTGCTGTCGTACGGGTATACTGTACCTGATGTATTCATAGGTGCAGGTGTCGTCAGTGATATTTGCGTATGCGTACTCGTACGTGCACGCACTCGTACATGTACATGTTTCGACGACTCATTTTGATGGTTTTGTTGTCGCTACTGCTGCTGCTATTGCTGCTGCTGCTGCTGCTGCTGCTGCTGCTGCTTCCTCTGTCTATCTGCCCTTCGATAGCAGAAAAAAAGCCTTGAGAAGGAGGCCATCAAGGAAGAGGAGGATGATGAGGACGAGGGGTCTTCAGGAAGCGACGACAGTGGCGATGACGACAACGACGCGGGAGATGAGGAAGGATCAGATGAATCAGATGATGCCGCTAGCGAGGAGGAGGACGAGAAGCCTGCTCAGGAGGTTCGTCCCACTCTGTGCTTCGAAGTACCGTATGCTATAGTCAAGATAACACACCCCCTACGATGAATTTCCGACCGTGTTTTCTCTGAAATGAGGGGGGCACACATAACCAATATTAATAGTAGCTTTGGAAAGATGACGTCGAGATCTGTCCGTACACGCGTCGCTCGGTGTTTGCACTCTCCTCGTTGTCGAGAAATCAACTTGGAAATTCGTCCGAGAGGTGTTGGCTTGCGTGCTATACGTTATTCATGTTTATGAGTTATTGTTAAGAAACAGCAATGCATGTTCTCGGGTCTTGGGCTCACGGCGCGTGGTATCACTACAACACGATCATACCAGGGTACCCTTTATCATTCCTGGACTGGTACTGCCAGACTGCCACGTTGTAGACTCTGCGACCGACAGCCGAACGTAGAAAGCCAAGTGTTAGCAGACGCTGCAGCACCCATTAGTAGCTTGTACCTAGCCGATTTTTATCGGAAGCGTTTGCGCTTAACTTTGCTTGCTGCCGCCCCCGCCCCGCGTACACCCACCCTCCACGTGCTTGGCCCCGCAGGAGAAAGGGAAGGCCCGTAAGCGCCAAAGAACTGGCGAACCGGTAGAGCCAGTAGCTGCTCAAACCAAAAAGACCAAGAAGGTACGAGTGCAATCCCCTGCCGAAGCTGGCAGCACCGAGCCGGAACAGAACGGCGGAACGGCTGCAGCGCCCGCGATATCTGGCTCAGGAGGAGAGGCTGGAGAGGAGCAGTTAGCGAAAACTGGCTTCTTTTCAGGAAAGAAATTCGCCGAGCTTCCGTTGTCGAAAGGCATGCTCGCTGCGCTGACCTCCTTGAAGTTCACCATGACAACAAAAATCCAGGCAAGTTGCTGTAGATCAGGTGGCGCACGTACAGTAGAGTTCGTGTCAGTTTTGTTCTTGAGAGCACCGCCTTATCCAGTCACCACTTGTTCTTCATGTTGCATTCTTGGAGTGTACGTATAATACAATGCCATCTTTTACCCGTTGTGGCGTTTTTTTTTTGCGTTTATGTCAACAGTGTGCGTAGTGCAGTGTTGTATTGCGTATATTTTATTAAATTATTCCAAATACGTCAGCTGTGAGTTTGTTTGTCATTTTGTTCCTCAACTGTGAATGAACATCGTACTCAAAATCGTCAAAATTATCGAAATATCAAAACCATCAAAATCGTCAAATCATCATCAAAACCATTAAATCGCCATCAAAATCATCATAAAAAATCATCGTAAAAAATCGTCATCAAAATCATCAGCAAAATCGTGACAAAAACATCATCAAAATCATCAAGTTCGCCATCAAAACCATCATCACCGTGAAAATGGTCAAAATCGTTTCCTTCTCGACGGTAAATTACAGGATCAAGCGATACCTCCTCTACTCGCTGGAGAGGACATGGTGGGAGCGGCGAAAACAGGATCGGGAAAGACTTTGGCCTTCCTTATTCCGGTCCTTGAGGTCAGTAAGGAGGAAATACGACTATCATAACACGGCAACCCTAACTAATGTCAGCTAGTCCCTAAAACCGGGGTTTTCATTTTGAAGGGGTCAAAACCTGTTGTATCTATATACCATACCTAATATTTATGCTCCCAGCTGTTTTTACGAGGTATGGAGGGTGCGTACAGCCGTAAGAGTCTACCTAGTAGCATTTACAGAGCTCTACTTCTCTAACGAGCAAAACACCTACGCACCGGTAGGTACCTTGTTTCCTACCGGTATATACGAGGTTTTGTTTATAGTACGTTCTGATCATATACAAGAAGTTGCTACGCACCGGTACCTTGTTTTCTAGTATAAACGAGGTTTTATTTCTATTACGTACTGACGACGTACCAGATGTTGCTGAGGGGCATCGGACACAGCTGGTTGGAATTGGGTGGGATAATGTTTGCAGTAGTAAAAGGGTTATGTACTCCATGTACTCCATGTACTCCAAACTATGTCGCGTAGAGTTACCAGGTTTACCGGAATTGGGCATCACAATAGGGTGTTTGCGAGACACTGGTACCAAATTTTGGTTAGGTAGGAAAATGTATTGAACCGACGAACATCATAACCCAAGGTCAGCCCAACCCAAGAAACATTAGGTAGGGCGGTGGGTGAAAAGGGCCAAGCTGGCAATTCGAACCAAACGTTTCTTGGGTTGGGTTGGCCTTGGATTATGACGTTCGTTGGTTTCACATGTTTTTAACCCGACCAAATTTTATACCTGGTATCTCGCAAACACCCGAAATGTCTATCAATAGGCTCTATTGCCCGATGGAGCATCGTCGCTCGAGGGATCGGAATTGGGGTGTATGATTCTTGTGTAGGGATTCATGTCTGTTCAATGTGAAATGACTGCATGGCACAAGCATCCATAATTTGCAAGGGTGTGTTTAGTAGGGTATACACTCTCCGTACAATACCCGGGTATGACCAAAACAAACAGGTTTGGTACCCGGTTACTGTTGAATATGTACCCTACTAAGCTCGCCCTTTATAATTAGATAATTTGTCAGTATTTCAATGTTGCCCTACTGCAATGTTGCAATGGCTCTCACTCCGAGTTTTCGCTCTTGGAATGGTGTTCGTGACCACGCAGACACTCCACAAAGTGAAGTGGTCTCACCGCAGTGGGACGGCGTGCATCATCATCAGCCCCACGCGAGAACTGTCGCTTCAGACGTACGGTGTCGTCAGAGACTTTGTCGAGGCAGGCAACATGAAGCAGACACACGGCTTGCTTATCGGGGGAGCTAACCGCAGAGGTGGGTGGGCAGTCATCAATACAGTGGAGGTCTCGGTTTAAGAAAGGGGTTTGCAATCATCGATATGGTGGAGGAATCGGTTTAAGAGAGGGGTGTGTGAGGTCTGTTTTTCCTCACTTCTCTTGAAACTGGATTGTGTCTTTTGTAGCTTTTAGTGTACCCATGCCAAGCCGTCTGATCTCTCTTAAACCAGTACTTCTCTTCAACCCATGTCTCTTAAACCGTGGCCCCCGTTGTATTCAATCACCAATCATCAATGATTAACAATCAATCGTTAATGATCAATCATCAATCATCAATCATGACAACTGACAGGATCGTCGCTGTCGAAAGGACACCGTCGTCGTCCTCGAAAAGGCGTACTGTCAACATCAACGTTTTTTCTGCTGCACGTTAGCCGGCGTTTGTTTTTGTACACATCACCAGTATTAGTGATGTGTGATATTTATATTACTTTCCGGACATGTGAAGGTTAGGCAAAAGGAACCGCAAGTACAAATGTTATTTCAACTGTTTGAACCCTTCTCTCTATAAGTTCAAATGATTCCATTGTATCATATCATAGCCCGATTTGCCGGTTTTTCCTTCGGTATTTAGTATTTCGCGCAGAGTTACTCCAATCGGCTGTTGCTGCACGCACAAAAGAGCGTCCAGACATTTGGATGGCGTTTGCCATTGTTGCCTTTCAATTTCCTGGTGTCGTTTTTTGCGTCGAGTGTGCTCCATTTTTCTTACACCACTGCGCCCTCCCTCCCTCCCCTCGCTTCCCTTCGATGCCCTAGTGATTCATTGGTGGCTTTTGTGTTTAGATGGCGGTTATCATTGTTCTTTCACTTTCCTGGTGTTGTTTCATGTGTCGAGTGTGCTCCGTTTTTCTTACACCGGCTCCCTCTCCCTTCCTTTGCCTCGCTTCCCTTCCGGTCGTGATTCATTGGTGGCTGTTGGCTGGTCGTTTGTCTTTGCTTGTTGTTTGTTTTGCAATCTTGCGAACTTTTAGCGGAAGCCGAGCGCCTGGTGAAAGGAGTCAACATCCTTGTCGTCACGCCGGGTCGTCTTCTCGACCACCTGCAGGTACGCATAAAATAGTTGTTATGAGCAGATGCGAGTTTCTAATTTTCGCCTTGCCATCATCTTGCCAAACAATAAGGAGCCCTTTCGAGATCGTTGGAGCCGGATTACGGATTATACAACCGCCGCGGGCCTACAATGCACACGCGTTGACGACAGTTGTTGAAAGTATCATGCTGCAAGAGTTTTTAGCGACAGCTATGCTATCTTGCTATTGATATAATAGTTTTGTTACAGCTACTACTGTACTTTCAGCTGTTATGCCTGACATTTAACTGGTACCGGGTGTATGGTATAATAGTAATATCTGACAAGACTTCGTATTATAGTGTCATCCTCTTGTTACAGCTACTTCTCCTACTGTAGTACCAGGTAGACTATATTAATAGCCGTGGTTACGCCTGACGAACATATGATAACACGGATATCTTACAATGCGTCCTCCCTCTCTCCCTCCCTCCCTCCCCCCCTTCCCCCGTGTACTGGCCCATGACACGTAGAACACGAGGGGGTTTCTGTTCCGCAACATGCAGATGCTGGTCATCGACGAGGCCGACCGAATCTTGGAGCAAGGGTTCGAGGAGGAGATGCACCAGATCATCAAACTCCTGCCCAAGGAGAGGCAAACCATGCTCTTCAGCGCCACGCAGACAAAAAAGGTGAGCTCACCTAGTATATATCATACTAGGGGTCACAAATGACAAGGCAGGACTGAGGTGATGCCGTTGCTGTGAAAGGGTGTACCTTACCGGGCACTACTGCAAGAATAGACCTACCCTATTCCCAAGTGGTTTGTCCCTAAACACGCGGGTGCAGCTCTAATCGGTTATTAGAATGTCTTCAAACGTTTTTGGTTAGGGATGCCATTTTAATTCCAAGTTTTGGCCACGTGAATGGGCTTTATCACAACGTGTACAGATAGGTATGAGGTACCATGACGTGTGGTGACGCCGTAAGATACAACGATAGAGGTACGAAGCAACGATACAGGTACGATATACCGATAGAGGTACGATAGAACGATTGAGGTACGATATAACCATACAGGTACGATAGAACGATAGAGGTACGATGGAACGATAGAGGTACGATAGAACGATAGAGGTATGATAGAATGATAGAGGTACGATATAACGATAGAGGTACGATAGAACGATAGAGGTAGGATAGAACGATAGAGGTACGATGGAACGATAGAGGTACGATGTAACGATAGAGGTACGATAGAATGATAGAGGTACGATAGAACGATAGAGGTACGATGGAACGATAGAGATACGATAGAACGATAGAGGTATGATACAATGATAGAGGTACGATAGAAGAGATACGATAGAACGATAGAGGTAGGATAGAACGATAGAGGTACCATATAACTTTACAGGTATGATAGAACGATGGAGATACGATAGAACGATGGAGGTACGATATAACGATATAAGTACGACAGAACGATAGAAGGTGCAGGAGATGGAGTGGAGATCGGTATATACGAGACCGCAAAATTATCGTCCATCTCACCTTGCGGCCATGCCTCCTTGCATGCCTCCTTACATGTGTATCTGCCTCCGAACTCCGACAGGTTTGAACAGTTGAGGAGTTGAGTATTTGATAATTTGAACGTATGAAATACGAACATTTGAACATTTGAAGACTTGAGGATTTGGTCATTTGAACATATGCATACGAACATGTGAACATTGGAACAGTTGAGGACTTGAGTGTTTGATCATTTGAACATACGAATATACGATAATTTGAACATTTGAAGACTGAATCTAACTGGATGCTGCCGGGAATTACGTCAGGATCATTTGAAACATATTTATATATACGAACACGTGAATATTTCAGGACTAAATGCTAACGTGTTGGACCGGTGTGATTATGTGTTGTGATGGATGTGTTCAGGTAGAGGACCTGGGACGGCTGCCGATCAAGAACAAGCCTGTCTCTGTTGGCGTCGACGATGCAGAGCAGGGGACATTGGAACATTTCAAGACTAGCACGTGTGGTCATTTTAACATTTAAACAATTGAACATTTTGGAGAGTGAATTCAAACGTGTTGGAAAAGAATGCTAACGTGTTGCGATGAATGTGTGTGATTCTGTGTTTAGGTGGAGGACCTGGCGCGGCTGTCGATCAAGAACAAGCCTATCTACGTTGGCGTCGACGACTCGGAGCAGGAGAGCACGGTGGACGGGCTAGAGCAGGTAAAGGGCATCCCGCACACTTTATCATAACGCCTTCTTGTCGTCACATGTTGACAGCATATATGTTCTGCTCATCATATGTACACTTCGTATGGCTCCTGCTTTGTGCACCGCCGGATCAGTCGGCGCGCTGGACGGACTCGACCAGGTAAAGGACGCCCCAAACACTTTACCACCTCCTTGTCTTTATAACATACCGCTGTCAACCAACTCGAAATGACAAACGAATCTCCACATTTCGGTGCAAGATACATTGAGATGGCGCTGTGTGGAGTTGGATCTGCTATTTTCTCTCACGTCGGCAACTTTCATTTGCCTTCCTTGATTATTTTGCCATTTTTTTTCTTTTTTCTCTGTAGCACAGTCTGTGGTAACAGAATGTGTATCTCTCTGGATGAAAATTCAGGACGGATGCTGGGTGTGCTGATGTCATTGAGTAGAAATACAGGTTTAATGTGTGGCACGAAGGAAGTTCGTTTGCCTTACGTGGTGCTGCCACGTCGGGAAGTGTTTTTGCATTGTTGCTGCATGGTTGCCACTCTCCAGCTCCTGTCCTACGTATATTTGACTCGAAAGGAGCTATAGTTTGTATGCTACCTTGTCTAACTATGCCTTCCATTACTTCGTGTGTACTACTTGGAATGTTCCGAAGCGCACACACGGGTACATTGTTTCTAGCAGTTACCAGGTACCAGTTAGTAGTTACAGTAGTAACAGTAGTAACCGTGTAACCGTGGCGTGTATGGCCTATATGGTGTTAGTGTGTCTCGAAGCGCTTCGATTGTGGCATTGTATCTATACTGCCTCGAGTGGGCTCAGACTTGGTCCTCGTACTCGGTGCGCTCGAAGCACAGCCATTCACCCCACCCAACCACCCACCCTTTGCCTCCTACTTATAATTTTGTTTCACTTGTTGACGGCGATAGGGGTACGTGGTGTGCCCGAGCGAGAAGCGCTTCCTTCTCCTGTTCACCTTCTTGAAGAAGAACCGCAAGAAAAAAATCATGGTGAGAAAACAGATACCTGGTACTTCGTATCAAATTATGAAGGTTGTGGTATTGATGTGATGATGATGTGATGCTCATGTGATGATGTGATATTCATCATGCCATGTTGATGTGATGTTAATGTGATATAGAGGTGAGGTCATGTTGATATGATGGTCATTGTCATGTTCATGTGATTTTCATGCTCATGTGATATTGTTGATGTTCGTGTGACGTTCAGGTGTTTTTCTCTTCGTGCAACTCGGTCAAGTTCCACTCTGAGCTGCTGAACTACATCGACATCCCCGTCATGGACATCCACGGCCGCCAAAAGCAGCAAAAGCGCACCACCTCCTTCTTTCAGTTCTGCAAGCAGGTCAGCCCTATTAATAGTTTACCAGGTATCAATTGCCCTTGTGGAACTGCAGTACCATACGTACAGTATATATTTCCTCTTAAACCTATAAATGCATGCCTCGCCAACTACTTATACATTTTTACTGCATGCTCACCCGTCCGTTGATGATCTGTTGTACGCGTGCTGTAGTTCAATATTATGACCCCTCCGACATTGGGGTGGAGGGGCCGACCCTAATCCCTAGTTAATTTTTGTACCAGTAGCTAAAAATGACATCGTAATTACATGGTACCAGGTGAAGCTCAATGGATGTTTATAACGAGGTATCATAGCGTCACTCAACATCACTCAACATCACTCAACGATAGCACTTTACCTTTGTGTAGGCTATGCCATTTCAGTTTCATGTGGTCAATGATAATAGTACGGCACGAGGTATTTATATATCACTAGGTCCTACTGCTGCGTACGTACGGCACTGCTGTACTGTTGTACTGGCTGAACGGTACATGTGCATGCGGGGTTACGTTTTCCATAGGGGCTCAAACTGAAAACACGGCTACAAAACTGCGGTGTTGCTTGCTGTAGTATTAATAGTAGAAATACCGAATAAAACGTTTTTTACAACGTGGCATTTACGTTACCCTCCGTCTCTTGATGTTTTAGGACACCGGAGTGTTGCTCTGCACGGACGTGGCCGCCCGAGGTCTGGACATCCCTGCAGTGGACTGGATCATCCAGTTCGACCCTCCGGATCAGACTGCGGAGTACATCCACAGGGTCGGCCGAACCGCCAGAGGGCAAAGCGGAGCGGGCAGGTATACACGTACCGAAGTACACTACGAGATTAATGGTGTTTTTTGTCTGTGGCGCGTGCTACGATAGGATAGTAGTATAACAGGTAACAGTAACACGTTTTGCCCAAAACATCCCTGTCTTGACTCACGGGGTTCCTCACATGAGGACCTGAGCTACCCAGATATCGTTTGAAGTACCATTGGTGTAATACAGTATTACTGGTATTCGTTACCGGTATCTATCTAGGCCATGGGATTGTTCGTCTGGTTGCAAGTTCATTTTTACCAAAAGCATTTTTGGGATGAGGTATGGAGCTCCTTAAGTGAGGAGGCATAGAAAAATGTAAAATGATGCACCCCTATGGTATACATCACATACATCACGTTTAGGGTTAGTCGGCCGTCGTCTTTTCTTGTGAGTCCTGTCTATGTTGAAACCCAAATGCGCACACTGAAAAAGATAAGTCACACGAGGTGTGCTGTATGCGCGCTGGCCTAGATACCGACGTTTTTGCTGCTTTTGTGTCGTGCGGTGCAGGGCGCTGCTGTTCTTGCTGCCAGAGGAGGTGGGCTTCCTTAGGTATCTCCGGGCAGCCAAGGTGAGCACGCCATGCACTTAACAATAACAGTCTTCGTTTGACCAAGGACACTAAGGTATCTCCGGGCAGCCGAGGTCAGCACGCCATGCACTTACTGCGCTTACGCCGTGCACTTATGATACTTGTTAATATTAGTAGTCTTCTTTCACGAGATACCCTGCGTCAGGTATATTGTTTCATTGTGTTAGTGTTATGATGTACTGGAAGTTAGTATGTTATTGTCGCGCACACCTTTCGGGGACAACTTGTCGAATGTATTTTTCGTATTTTCGTAATTTTCCCACGGGGTGGACGTCTGGACCTTCAACTTGAAGTTCATCTTGAAGTTTAACTTGAACTTGACGTTGTGATTGAACTTGGTTGTCAGGCGAAGCTGAACGAGTACGAGTTCCCGGTGAAGAAGGTGGCCAACGTGCAGTCGCAGCTTTCCCGCCTCATCGAGAAGAACTACTATCTCAACAAGTCCGCCAGGGAGGTGAGAAAGAGACAAAGCCATCCATGTTGGGGTTGGTGGTATAGTATGGTACGAATATTTGTATCGGTAGTGTATCGAGAAGCACTACTACCTCAACAAGTCTGCCAGGGAGGTGAGAAAGAGAGAGACGAAGATAAAGGTGCTATTCATAAAGAAGTTATTGTAGTATGAACATGTATTTACTGTTTACACCAATAGTAACACCAACAGTAACACCAATAGCATCACACGTAGGGCTGTGAGTTGGCTGCCTGATCAGAAAGAATTATTACCTCAACAAATCTGCCAGAGTGGTGACAAAAACCGAAAGTCGCACATTGGTGCTATTCATATTTATATATTTATGGTGTCTGTTTACTATTTACACCACTAGTATGATACAGTAGGTGCGCCTCATCGAGAAGAAGCACTAACTAAAAACAATCCGCCAGGGGGCTCAGTCAGAAAGAGTAAAAGGTCTTGGTGCTACCAGGGTATTATTTTTTTGTGATGTAGTACTCTTTACTATTTACACCAATAATTTATTAATAGTATCGTACTGGTATATAGTTAAGGCTGAAATGTTGAAATGTCAATGTCCTTACGCCGATGTTGTGACTATGTTGTGATCCTGTCAGGCTTACCGATCGTACCTGCTGGCGTGCTCGCCTCACTCCCGTAAGAAGATTACGATGTGCGCGAAATGATAACAATTGAATATTGCAAGGTTATAATGTTGAGAATGTTAATGCCCTTTACCTTCCATCGATGTTGTTCTTGTGCTCCTCTTGTTCTTTTTCCAGGCGTACCGATCGTACCTGCTGGCGTACTCGTCCCACTCCCTTAAGAACATCTACGATGTACACGAGCTGGACTTGCAAGCGGTGGCGAGGGCATTCGGCTTTACCGTACCCCCGAGGGTGAGCACAATGCTATATACTGCATACTATTTGCCAACATATATACTTAACTTGGGAGTATGTTACAAGCTATCAGGTATGTACTACCAGTATACGCTAGGTGTATTTTATACCAGGTATGCTATATGCTAGGTGCTACCAGGTATCTACTTGCAGGCGGTAGCGAGGGCTTTCGGCTTTACCGTACCCCCAAGGATGAGAACGGTGCTGTACACCAACCTGATACCTAGAACTGTTTTGTTCATCTTTACCCGTTACTTGATAACCCCGATATGCTGAGTAGTTTCTGTGTATTTACATGTTTAGACCAGCGCTGTTTTTTGCTCTGACCGCTTGACACAGAGTGCAGCTCTAGTTATAGCTAACTCTTAGCTAGCTCTAGCACTGTGGTTCTCGCCTCCCCCCCCCCATCAAACACGGTGGTTCTCATGTGCGTTACGTTTTTATCGCACATCGGGCCACCCCCGACTGTGATCGAATCCTTATGCCACAGCAGTATATTTTCACTGCAGTATGAATTACTCGTAATACGGTGTAAAAAAATCCTTGTGTGCCGACTAAAACAACAGTCGCGTGTGGCGGAGTGTGCGTTCTTTGTAACTCATGATGCGATGCCATTCGTGTGAGGCGATGCCATTCGTGTCAAAACATTGACCGGATTATGCTGGAACCCTATATTGTACAATGCCCTTCGGTTTGTTATGTGCTCGTGGTCCTTACACTGTGACTTCGTAAAGCAGAGTTATTGTATATTTTGTGAATGTCTTCGCCTTTGCCCTGTGGTGGGATGGCCTATGCTTTCATTGACTGTTTACTACTAGTTGATGATTTGCGGGGTTTTTTTCTCAATGTTTTTTGTCATTGTCAGGTGGACCTCAAGCTTAACGCGAGGGGGCAGAAGATAGCCCATGCCTTCATTATTTGTCGATTGCCTATTGCCGATTACCTATTAATAGTAACATATTTTTCTTGAATATTTTGTTGCCTTGTCAGGTGGACCTGAAGCTAAGCGCGAGGGGCCAGAAGGGACGAGGGGGGGGTAAGGAACGCGACCAAGGCAGGAGAAAAGCAGCAGAAGGAGGGGGCGGTGGCCATGCCTTTAGCGCTACCAACCCCTATGGGAAAAAGGCCAAGGGGGATGCACGCCAATTCACGCACTGAGTGCAGTCAATTCACTTTCTGCGTTGGGCGGTTAAGCATTCCAAGATTTTTAGTGGTTGAGCATCGCAGGATGTTACGAGATGATGGCTACACCGGGGTAGACTGGTGTTGATGTTAACGCTGCAAAGCGTGTGTGGCATGCCTTCGTCGCCGCCAACCCATGCGGAAAAGAGGCCTACGGGGGTGCAAGTCAATTCACGCACTGACTTCACCGGTTAACGTTTTACCACGGCAAACTTGATCCCATACTAATTCCAAGTAGTTTGTCCCCAAAAACGTGTGTGCAGCATTCCAGGATGTTTAGCGGTTGAGCATTCCAGGATTTTTAGCAGTTGAGCATTCCAGGTTGTTTCGAGATCGTGGCTACACCGAGGTAGACTGGTGTTGAGGTTAACATTCACAGCGTGTTTGGCATCCCTTCAGCGCCACCAATCCCTACGGCAAAAAGGCCAAGGGGGATGCACGTCAGTTCACGCACTGAGTTCAGTCAATTCACGCACTGAGTTCGGCGGTTGAGCATTCCAAGGTTTTTAGCGGTTGCCCGTGCCAGGATATTTCGGGATTTCGGCTACACCGGGGTAGACTGGTGCTGAGCGTGTGTGGGGGCACTGTCATGCTTTCGTACCGTGGCAGTCTGCTGTGGGATAGTTTCCCCTTAGCCCTTTACAACTGCTGCAATAATAATCCCACACTCATCTCAAGTGGGTTTCCCCCCAGAACGTGGGTGCAGTTCTAAAAAAAACTATCAGTACGTTAATTGGGCGTGCCCACTGCTTTCTTTTCGACTGGGGCCAGGCTGTTGTCGAGTGGCGTCCTCGTGTTCGAAGTCGCCGAGCTATGATCGTTAGCAAGCGGTTTGGAATCGTGCCGAGATGCGCGCGGCACGGTTGCTGTGCTTCGCAAGTGTTTCCGTCTTCCGTATATAGTTTCGCCGCAGTATAGCAGAGCTACATAATAGTATAGCTGCAGTATGCCGGGCGATTAGGAGTGCAATCGCCCGGCATACTGTAGTAGCGGACCTGCAGTCTACATGGTACACCTCTAGGCCCTTTTTTTTTGCACGGACGCGTGAGTGAGCTGACTGAGTGCTCTTGCACCTTCGGTGTTTTGGCACGGGCGCGTGAGCTGAGTGCTGTTTCACTGGCAGCGAACGATGGCCTGGCAGGTGCCGTTTGTGAATTAAGTGAGCCCCAATCGCAAGAAAAATCGTCCCTGGTTTGTTTTTCTTTTGACAACGTCATCGCTGTTGACATCGACATCGCGTATGACATGACATCGAACGAAGAATGCCACGTTTCAATCATCGCCGCGTGCTATTAATAGGATAGGGGTCGTACTATTAACACTTTTCGAACAAACTATTTCTGACTGACGGGGCTCTTCAACTAACAAACTACCTGGTACCTGCTATCATTACCTAGGACATGGGATTGTTCATCGATTTGCACTCTCAGTTTTTTTCTCGAACTCATCGTTTGGGTGAGGTAAAGAGCTGCTCAAGTAACAACCCTCAGAAAAAAAAATCAGGTGCTACTCCTCCTGTCGTGGCATATGCGTCCATCGTCATCACTTTTATATTATTTGCGGATCTTCAATCAGAAGACGAAACTACTATTAATAGTACAATTCCACAATATTACTGGGATCCTCTTTGGCGGAATGTCCGAATGTGTCCATCCGATTTGTTATTGGAATAAATGCTTCAAGCCCTATCATAAAATGAAATCAATTATTAATTAATATCTACAATAATTATCAAGACTACTGTACTTTTTGTCACATGTTTATACGAGCACATTCTATCTAGTTCAGTCTATCGGTATCTTTGGTGTTTGACGTGCCCCTGTATTTTGTTGTACCGTCAATGTTGTCGGGATTGCTGTCTAGGCCCAAGTACTGGGTGCCTGCATGTATCTTGCCCACGTGTGCTAGATGCATGTGTCTTCGCCCAACCAAGCGACAAGCAAGCGTACGAACGCAAAAAAAAACTCAAAACAAAAAACGGAAAACGGCCAATAAAAAACAATGTTGTTGCTTCCTTGTTGATGGGTGAGGGGCCTGGTGCTATTTGTTACGCCTCTTCAAAAGACTACTGGGAGGGGGAGGGCACTACAGTACAGCAAAGGCCCGTGTTTACTAAAACCTACAAAAGGTATGGCACGTCACTGAGACCGGCGTACAGGGCTTTCCTACGAGTAAAGCCTTTCCTGGGCGCGGCTAAAAAAATGGCTAAAATATCCTATTAATACGTAAATGATTAATCCAAAATCGAACCAAACTGACAAGAACCAAAAACGCCTCAAGAACCAATCGAACTCCCGATCGCGGCTCAAAATTGCAAAATCGCAAAATTGCAGTGTGCAAGAGCTGATACGAACTACTGTAGCAGTGCGAGTAAGGACAATACCGGTATGGATGCCACCCGCCAGAGGTGGAATGAGGCCATGACCGAGATCGTTGTGGACTTCACGGAGGCTGCAGTACACACCCTGCTGTACGCCAGAAGGGTCTACCCGCAAGGTATAATCTCATCTTGTTTTTGAATATTTGAAAAGTCGTCTTCGCTTGCCAGAGAGGCTGGTTGCACCAACTAAGTGTGTGTTTGTGTGGGTAGGTGTGTGGGTGTGAGGGTGTGGGTGGGTGTAGGTGTGGCTGGATTTGTAGGTGGGTGTAGGTGTGGGTGGGTGTGGGCCTGCATGTGGCGTGTGTACATAATACGGCAGCAAACAGCAGTTGTTACAAGCAGTGCTACGGCAGCAGTCGCCCCGTCGCTCGGTATCCGCGGTCTTGGGCCTCTTTCGTCGATCGCGCCGTCAACCGCTAGCTCGCCCGCGACCGTCGATCGCCAATCGTCCGCCCGCCCGCCCGCGCTCACTGGCGACCATCGATCATCGATCGCCCGTTCGCTCGGTATTTTGTTGGCGGCCTTGGGCCGCTTTCGTCGATCGCCGCCGTCGCCCGCTCGGTCGCTCGGTCGCCCACCGCCGCTTGTTAATAACGATGCTCATGCCGGTATCCGGTGTATTGAACGGACTCCTGACGGGTTTCTGGCCTGGTGTTGTGTCGTTTTGGCCCTTTTTAGACATCTTCGAACGTCGGCGGAAGTATGGTGTGCCCGTCTGGATGAGCCGACATCCGGAGTTGAACAACTACATATTCCAGGTCAGTCAATACCTACCGTTTTGCTTCCTGTAAGCCTGTAAGCATGTAAGCGTGAAGCCTGAAGCTTGTCCGCGGGAAACTACCCGTGTGGGATACACTACCTGTAGCAAGTTAAACTACCGTGGGGCACGCTATTTGTAGAAAGTCAAAGTACCGTGGGATACACTACTTGTAGCAAGTTGTACTTGGGGGTACAGAGTGCCGGGTATGCTGTAAGTAGACCCTTAATACTTCGCCAGCAAAGCCCGGAACGAAAATATATTGACCGTACATATCAGGCATTTGCAGACGAGAAAAGTGGTATATACAGCAGACAGAGCTTGAGCATTTGAGTACTGCTGTACCGTATTTGGAACATCGTCACGCCGCAACAGAGGGGAGGGGGGAAGGAGGAGGAGAAGGAGCCGCAGGAGTTGTGGGGCATGCTGTACGCTGACGATGCGGGCATCGTA
>JAYJMJ010000329.1:518265-529372 GCA_036873875.1 Laminaria ephemera
TTTGTTTTATTTTTTTCCTGGGGTATTCTTCCACTCCAGAGTGACTAGAGCCTGTCCTGTGACCACGGACTTGATTATGAGTTAATGTGAGAACAACATTAATAATCGATATCTCCCGTGATTTGTTGTACAAGGTTCTACTTGAAGCAAAGTCGCGTATTTCCGACGGGGTCGTTCAGAAGGTATACGTCTGCTTCTTCAATGAGGGGGAACATGCACATCAATCCAATGATAAATCCAGTCCCGTAGAGAGAATCGCGTACTGGATGGTGTTATAGACGTACTTCGTATGATATGATACCCATCATCTATGTAATACGGTAGGAAATACCTACTATTTTCAATCTCCACGCGATTTGCTGTGCAAGGTTCTACTATCAATATAAGTGAAGTCGCTTATGATCGACGGGGTCGTTCGGAAGGTATACGTTTGCTTCTTCAATGAGGGGGGACATGCAGATCAATCCAATGTTCAATCCAATCTAGCGAGAATCGAGTACAGGATGGTGTTATAAACGTGTGATATGATACCCGTCATCTATCATACGGTAGATAAGATTCATGTTATAATAGTCGATCTCTCCCCGTGATTTGCTGTGCAAGGTTCTGCTCGAAGCGAAATCACTCATGACCGAAGGGGTCGTTCGGAAGGTGTACGTTTGCTTCTTCGACGAGGGGGGACACGCAGATCGGACTCCTGTAGAGCGAATCGCGATTGACATTTCAATCGACGAAGTACAAGCACGCGATGGGAGAACAAACCAAGGTCAAGATCAAGGGGATAGGCCAAGGGATGAGGACCGCTCCCTGGACCAAACCAGTTTGCAGGTCAGCCGCTGCATTGGAAATCTGCCTACTGTAGGTGTCAATCTGATTGTGTCAGGGAATGATATTCCGGCTTAACCGTTTGACGGCTGCAAAATATATCCCGCACTAATTTGACGTGGTTTATCCCCAAGAATTTGCATGCAGTAATAAAAGGGTTAATTAAGCTGCTGGCCGATGTAGCTGCGTTTGAGATCGGCAATGTTGTTGTGTTGTTGTGTTGTGCACTGTACGCACCAAGATGTCACCCATGGCCTAGCAGTAAACGGCGCGGGCATCGAAAGTGATACTGTAAGCTATAGTTCTCCGTGTGTGCCATCATCATATGTCAAATGGTATCACGCTGGTGTTGTTCACTCGTACTCATGGCGGCTATTTTGTCTCCTCGCTCGTCAGGCTCGACAAACATGATCGTATAATACACCCTTTCTAACCATCAAAATCACGAACTGACGAACTAACGACGGCAGGAGGTTGAAGACAACAGACATGATCGTATTATACACTTTTTCTAGCATCAAAACCATGAACTAACGAACTAACCACGGTGGGAGGTTGAAGACAACATACATGATCGTATTATACACTTTTTCTATCCATCAAAATCGCGAACTGACGAACTAACCACGGCGGGAGGTTGAAGACAACAGACATGATCGTGTAATGCACTTTTTCTAACCATCAAATGACGAACTAACCACGGCAGGAGGTTGAGGACAACAACCATGATCATTTAACACACTTTTTCTATCCATCAAAATCATGAACTGACGAACTAACCACGGCGGGAGGTTGAAGACAACAGGCATGATCATTTAACACACTTTTTCTAACCATCAAATGACGAACTAACCACGAACTAACCACGGCAGGAGGTTGAAGACCAGCTCCGATCTGCACTTCTTCAGATTCAGAAGTCGTCAGCACATCTGCCGACCCGCCAAGGGTGCACCTTCGCATTGCACTTACAAGCCCACGAGGAGCGCCGAGCCGAAGGACAAGACCACGCGGAGGTAAGACGGATTATTTTATTTATTACGAACGATGTTTTTCGAGCGAATGCGAGTTTCTAGTTGACACCTTGCCAAAAGAAAAAACACAAGGACCCCTTTCGAGATCGCTTGTATATACGATTTATATATACGATTATATATACGATTATAATATACGACTATGTACTTCGAAGTATACGATTATATATTCGATTCTATACGATTATATATACGATTATGTATACGATTATAATGTACGATTATATATACGATTATATATACGATTATATATAAGATTATATATATATACGTCCGCCGCCGCCGACCGATCCACCAACGCCCACAAGTTGACGACAGCTAGAAATGTCCTGCTGCACGAGTTCCTAGCGACAGATTATTCGATGTTTGGACTGTAGTGTGTCCAATGTTGTTATCACGTTTTGAGCTCATTCCTGTACCGATCCTAGTCCGATTCGACTGCGAAGGCAAAGGTGGCATACCAGGTATGGTATTGCATACGCTCGTACCTGAGCGTCTTGCATCGCGGAAGAGCTGCTTTGAGCCCATGCTTTCAATTCAGTGCATAGTGCAAAGTATGTATTAATAGTGCGTTCAGCAGGATAGTGTGTACGAGTAGTGTCTGCGTGTAGTGTGTAGTGCATTGAGCACTACAGCAGGGTTGGAACGCCGGGGGGGGTGGGAGCACTACAGGACATCACAGGCAGTAGTAGTATCAGACGCCATGATGCCAGTGCAAGGGGACAGCTTGTTCGGTGCAAGTTTTAACCCTATCCCTAACCCTAACGACTAAGGAGAACAAGCCTATTTTTGAGACCATCTCGCGCGAGAATGCTGTCTTTGTTTCATTCATCACACCTGCTTTACTCTGAATAATTATGCTATTACTATTTGTAGTTGCTCGCCAACGACGACGCTGTTGGTCTGGCGTTTTTGCCTCCAGGATGACGAGGGGTCTTCAGTGGTGAGGTCGGCGCTTAGAGGGGGAAAGTGGCTGCTAGCGAACAGCAATGAGCAAGGCGTGATAGCAGAGCCAGGGCAGCGTCAGTTGGTGCCCATCAAATCCGTGCGAAGCCCAGGCTTGAGGCTCGATTTGTCCTCGGAGATGGGAGATTGTCCCGGGTGACTATGATGAGCGGTGATGAGATAATGAAATAATGTAAGAGATATACTGTGCGCGGAGGGATAGAGACCGCGCACTGTTTCCTAAGAGTTGTTTTTTTGTCGATATGGTAAGCTCGCACGGACACTGGAGCCGATTAGCGGCGAGGTTCCAAGGCCATGACTTTGAAGTGATGGGTGAAGTGATGGGTGAAGTGATGGGATGATGAGATGTTATAAGAGATACAATGAGAATATACGAGTGTCACCCTCCACCTTGGTGAGGTGCACCGTTGCGTTTTCTTTGTTGCTGTTATGAGCGGCCACCAGTATCATACTGGGGGTCCGGATAGGCAGTACGCAGCTTCTTCTACGACGACGACGTCGACCATAGGTGTGCGTATCGACCCCGCCGTCTTCCTCACATGGGAATCACCGCCAAGGTAGAAACCGAATTGATGGTCTGCGGGCACCAAATGTGACTGGCTGTCGTGAATGATGAGGGTCAGTATCAGGGCTCATACACCTACTCGTGTACCAATCACAGGCGTGCAGCAGCTAAATAGTAGCTGGAATTGTTGCGTAGGCGGTGTCGAGTGTAAAGTGCCGCGTACCTTGGGATCGAGCACAGCTTTGTCGAAGCCGGTTGGGTGTCTTTCACATCGAGTAATACGATTTTTCATAAAACTAAGTGTTGTTTCGCAGGCCTCCCATCTCTAGATAAACTACTACGCGTACTCGTAGTCCATCGGCCTATAAGTAGCGTCGTGTTAATAATAGTAAACTTCTCAGCGTAGTGCATGGACCTAGGTAACGTAATTCTAGTCTACAGCTACTGTCTTAGACACACACGCTCGTCTTCTGAAGGCGCGCTTGCTTGCGCTGCTCTGCTCTGAAGGTCTTGGCAGACTTTGCCTTCACAGCCTCCCGATTAGGTACAAAAACGCCTGCCAGCTCTGGTGTTTGTACGTCGTACATCCCGGTATCAAACACAGTGGAACCAGCGAACGCGACGGCGGGTGCGAGGGAGAGGGGGCGGGGTTGGATGTTGTGCGACGTGGCATACAGTACTGTGCTGCATTGTAGGATTGTGCTCTTATTTGATGTTGGATGGAAAATGCGAAGCAAACCTCGCTGACGTCTGTTTAGCGTGCATCCAACCTGTAACCTGCTGAAGGAAGCCCTAGCCAGGCGGAATAATCAAGAGTTATTATCTTGAGTTGTACCAGGTATCGTACAGTACACCGTTGATAATTAATAGGCTGCACCACGAACCTCCCCTCAACGTTCGGCAGAAAATATCCCAAACAAATTTCCAGTGCTTTGTCCCCAAGTACGTCTGTGCACTTCTCAAAAGGTTAGGCAGAGTATCAGTATTGGTATTGGTACTGGTACTGACCTTCCTCCATGACGAGGCTCTCGATATCTGGGAAGGCCGAAGCTGCGTCCCTCTCACTCTTGCCCTTTGCACCGATCAACTGTTGTGCAACGCGCACCTTTGACGCAATGGCGATAATGCGATAAGATCGGAGAACAACAAGGAAGGGTGATGATAATAGGACAACATCAGAGGACACAAAAGGAAGCGCGAAAACGGCAAAAGGTTTTTTATTTTTTTATCTCTCTTTTTACTTTCCAGCTTCTGGACACGCCGTTGTCACAGGTGTCGTCCCTTTCCCCCCCCGGTACGTCCCTTCATTTTTATCGCGCAGAGGGTTCAGCATTCCCAACGCTCGTCGATTTTCAACGAATTTTGCTAACTCACGCTCTCGCGCTTTCCGCAAGTCAATGTTTAGCACAAGAAAAAATCCCTACGAGTACGAGTATGCACTCGGGGGGGCTCGAACCCGCGACATTGACCTTAGTATTAACCAGGTACGTGGTTAACCCACTAGACTATCGGGGACGCTATATACCCGCCGGACGTGCCTTGCCTGGAAAAAACATCTCCCCTTTTCTCCCAAAGCCCCCAGCATTCCAAGTATTGCTCCGACATGTGCGATCGCCCTCCCACCCGACATGGTATATCCACTGTTTCTCTGGAAGTGCCCATGACCGGAACATATATCAGTACATTGGACACCATCATCCGCATGCTACAACGTACGCACAGGGTGCCGAAGTCCGTGTCACAAGTGGTTCATCGTAGGATCCAGTGCACCCTTCATGCAATTCACCGAACACCCCACGGTGCTTTGGGCTTGGTACATACGATGCCTGCCTGATCGATCAAGACCCGACGTGCTCCGTCCCGGCGTGGTAGGAATGAAATGGTCTATGGTCGTACGAAGTACGGCCGTGCATGGTACGATGATTGCATCCCCTCGCGATACGGCCGCCGCATTGTCCGTTCTCATTGTACCTTATTCCCCACTCCTATCCGGTCCCTTTCCCCTCGTGTTTACTGTCACGACCGCCGTCACAATCGTAGCCGCGACCTCCGGCGAATTGATGGAAATCAATCACTCGAGGGGCAGATCACCGATCCCCATTTGATGATCTAGATCATTCAGGGAAAACTTAAAGTTTTAGCTTGTGTCACCGGGTGGAAGCCGTACGATCTGCACAATCTAGCAAATGTTTCCAGGGTTTGATATGTACTCTTTTTATATAGATCCCGCACAACATCTCAAGACGGCAGGTACAGGATCTGCTGTAGATGATCTAGATGATCTAGATGATCTAGATCGTGATCTGTCCGAGGTGTCAAATCAGTCGTTCACCGCTTCGACAGGGGTAGCATATTTTAGCCATACTGTTTCTGCCTGACGGAGGAAGATAAAGGCTACGGTAGGGGGGTCACATTTAAGGCATCATGTTTTAACGGCTCAGAGCCACTCGTGCGAGTGGCTACCTGAGTGCGTTTCAGTTCTCGCGATATACACTCTGGGTGCCATGGATTTAGTTGTTTCGCTGCGTCAACAAACTACCTTTAAGTCCGTTTTGGAGCGAGGTACCGAGCCACACGCGCGAGTGACCCAATCTCCGAAGTAAAAATGGCGATACCCCCCCTATCGTAACTTCCGTTGAAACTACACAATATCATTGGAGGAATACCAATCTGGTGTTACGGTAGGTAGTGTTCGTTGAGTAACTAGACCACGGGGTTGTGCATCAGGTTGCGCTTCATTTGGCATCAAGGTCAGTTGTTGCGTGAGGTATAAAGCTCCTCAAGCGAGCAGCTTCCAAAGAATTAAGTGCCCCCGTGCCGTAGCATGCGTCACCGTCTCACCGCCGACTCTCTCAGCTTCTCCGGAAAACAAAACCTCTAGTACGCCCCAGTCTCCATGCACAGTCCGCCTATCGCTGTTAACTGTCTCATACCTGCACTCACGTTTTTGGTAACAAACTACTTGGATTTAGTGTGGATAAGATTTGGAGTGGAAACGCGCTATGGCAGCCTCCGAATAAAGCTCTATACTCGGCAGCTTCTTCACGAAGCTGAAAGACGGAGCTGTATTCTTCTCTCAACAGGCTCCCGTTCTCGCTTCCCCAAAACCACCTTCCCCCCCCAACGTCGGAGATGAATCTACGCGACAACTCTTAACTTGGTGTCGATTCTGTCTGCTTCCTGTACCTGCCCGACCCCCCCCCCCCCCCGCTTAGGGCTAAGTCTAACCCTAACCCGGCACTCCACCCAATCACCACCCCCGGTTGCGCTACATTAAGATGAAAAATATAAATCCGCAGGAACCGACGGACGAAGTACCCTCAAGGCCAGATTACGAACGAAACGTGTTGCAACGTCCCCGCGACGTGTGCTACGATAGAGGTAGCAGTTTTTTCCTGATACGTTTTCTGAATGATGAGGCTTCTTAACCCAAAATCGTCGGAATTTCGTCGGGTAGTACTTTCATTTTTCTCCAAATCAGTATTGAGGAAAAGGGTAGAGCTCTTCAACTGCGGACGCGTCTAGCACTTTTTGGGAGACGTTTTCTGAACCACGGGGCTCCTCAAACCCAAAACCATCGGAATTAAGATCGTATTTTGTGCAATAACTTTCGTTATATACCTAGGTGATGGGATTGTTCATCGTGTAGCGCTTTTACATTTCCCGAATCAGTTTTTTGGAGAGGTACGGAGCTCTACAATTGAGGAGCCTCGTAAACAAAAGGGTGCAGTTCTACCGTAGCACGCGACTGAGGACCCTCACAAAAATAACGATGCACACCTCTACCGTAGCGTGTGTCCTAATATTACTGATACTACTGATACTTTCCTCGACCAATGTTGCGGTAGCGGGGGTACCCCCCTTTTCACTACGGAGCATAGGCCGCTTTCGCGAGTGCCTGTCTACCTTGCTCAAAAACGGGCTGCACACATTTTACCGACGGCGAAGCGTGTAACAAACAACTCCACTGCGGTGGTGCGTGTCGGCAAACTGAAAGCACGAACGCTAAGCCTTCAGACTGCGAAGAAATCAAGTAGCCACACGCGTGACTAAGCGTGATCCCCACACCGTAGCCTCCGCCCCTCGCTGCTGCCGTCTGCTGCCCATTTCGACACTACGATCGCAAGCTCAGCTGTTCCACGTTTCGTGTTGCCAGACCAATAGCCATGCTTTCCGTATCAATGTTATACCCGAACACCTCGTGCTGCGTTGCCCAGTCTGTAGCCATTTCAAGCGATAGTTGCGGCTCCTTCACCCTTCGCCGGTCGCCGATAGCCTGACAATACATGGTGCTAACGATCGTGACAAATCGAAACACCGCCCCTCCTCACGCTCCCACTGTACCTACGTCCAGATGGCATCATCCATCAATAAACCACACGAACGTTGTGTCGTTTGTTACCCCCCCCCAACCCTTTGCCGGGTTGGTGAAAAAACCCGACGTGCTCCGTCCGTCGTTGTAAGGATGTGAGGCTCCATGGTCTGACGAACTGCAACCATGCATGACAGTGATCGTACCCCCCCCCTCCCCCACTCCCTACATCGTTCGTACTACACATTTTAACATCCGACTGACTACCGGCCGCCCTGTGTTCGGCTCTGTCGTCACGTGGTTTACAGTCTCTTCCACTACACGTGCAACAGTAGGGAGAACACCTACGGTACTAGTAGTGTTTCTAAGGTTCCTCACTAGAGGAGATCTACACCTAACCCAGCAATTGACTCTGAAAACCAAAAAGGTAGGCTAGTGAAAGCCCGGTACACAAGGCCTCATTGGCTGGGTACGTGTCTAGCCCATACACTTTGGATGCCTAGGTCCTCAACCGAGGAGCTCCGTCAGTGAAAAACGTTTTGGCTCAAAAGCGCAACGCCTTCCGTAGCACGGCTTCCCCAGCCTGCAAGAATGGCGCGGACGCTTTCGTGGCGATACGTTGGACATGCGGCTTCAAAGCTGATATCACGACCCCAAATTCAAGCGCAAGTCAACAAATCCTTGCAGCTCAAACACCTATTGGAACGCCACTGTATCGTCGTTGTCTGTAGTGTCATCTGCCTAAACGCATGTTTGACGCCTTCTAACTTAATTGAGCAATCGCGCTCGGAGTCCGAACTTGACCCTTAGCGCGAGGCCTCCGCGTATACCCTCGTCCGCCACGCCAGCCGGTGCCCAGGCTGGATTAATATCCCAATGCGTGGTTGCATTCGCCGACCTCACCCCGTGTCCGTCCCTGTGCTCGAAACTCCCATGCCGTTCAAATTTTGACTACATTCGCGCGCTTCCGCGACCCCTACTGGTGATACCCGCAACCCCATTACATTGTGTTGTGGGAGCAAACTCTCTGTGCCACATGCCACATTTGAAGCCTCCTTTCTACAATCCGCCTCGCTAAACTTCCTCACGCTCAAATGGTTTCCGTACGCGAGCTCCTTCATTTGGCCTCTGCCCGGCAGCGAGTCAGCTGGAACCCCAACGCGAGCGGACGCGTGTTACAATAGAGGTGGCACTTTTTTTGGCTTAAACACTTTCTGAATGACGGAGCTCCTCAACCAAAACTTATCGAAATTTCATTGTTTTTTTTGCAGCATTGTTTGTTGTACACCTAGGCCATGAGGTTGTTCATCGGGTGACACTTTCATTTTTCTCCAAATCAGTTTTTGGGAGAGGTATGGAGCTCTCCTAGTGAGTAGCCTCAGAAAAAAAGGGTGCACTTCTACAGTAGCATGCGTCAGTGTTGTGCTTCAAATCATCAACTCCCGGAACGTTGTTTTTGTCCCCCAAGAATGCTTTCACGCGCTCCGGGTTGATATGGGGTGCTGTTAACGATCCCCTCAAACAACGCACCACTAGCCCAACCCTCCCACTACTCCCCCCACCTGGAGGTGGCCGCACCGGAACCAATTTCATATAATTCGACGATTTTCAAGCAAGTGCAACAAAGTACGCACATGGCGCTAAGATCCGCCTCACAAGCGATTCTTAGTAAGATCCAGCTCACCCTTCGTGACTGGCCGAGCATATCACGGCGCTTCGCGCTTGGTGCAAGTAATGCCTTGCCTGCTCGTTGAAAACCCGACGTGCTCCGTCCCGGCATCGTAGGCCTGTGATGATCTACGGTCATACGACTACGATCGTACATGAATTGAGAACACTCCTTCTCCCCCCCAGCGTCCCCCCCTGCCCGGGAGCCTGTGGTGACGGCGGCTTCTCCCCAGTTCTTGGGTGCGGCGACACCCCCCCTCCCCCCTGGGTTATGTATACAAACCGCTTCTCGCGGTTGAGATAAAACCCGCATCCACACGCCTTTATAGCCGTCCGCACCACCTTCCCTGGGAAGCCGAGTGCTCTCCGCCAACGACCTTGCTCCCGTACCCCCGAGAGTCGGCCATCCCACCATTTGATCAGCAGAATACCGACCCTGGAGTCGGTCCTTCCTCGTCGCTCAACGACCAACCTGATCTCCCCACCACGAACCGGTCGTGGATGCGGCAGACCTTATGTCAGTTGACTGTATCGTTGCCTCCATTTATCTGCCGAGACCGTGCCCTCGTATCCTCGCTGGCCTGTCGCTGCCCTCTGCCTTCTTTCAGCAGGCTCCATCCATCGCTATCGCGTGCTGTTTTTAGCATGATGCAGGGGTGGAGAGAGAAACGGCTTTCTTGTACAGCATGTCCTCCTCCCTCATGTGTTGGTTTGCTTGAGACCCCACCTGCTCGTGCATGTTACATTAATTGTATGAGTATTGTTGCTGCCCAGTGTGAACAGTTATACACCGTACAAGGTTCCCCTCCGGGATGTGGCTAGGGGGGGAGTGACGCAAGGCCATCAAAACTGCCTGCGTAAAATACATCTATAAATCGCGCGACCGACCTATCACGGACTGCTTGCAAAGTTGAGTGGTCGATCTTTGGGAAGAACTCAAAACTCACGCCGTGTTCTAAGTTTTGTTTGAATGGTATTTTGCACGGTAGTTCTATACAAAAACAGTTGTTCGGATTAAGTTAAGTTTTGCATTCCACCGCAGTGCTGGAGTGTGCTGTAGTGCTGCGCCACGGGATAGTACAGGACATTGCACGAGTTTGGTTCAGGGGTAGGGCTTGAATAGGATGTACCTGCATATTTTAAGTTGATGTCGATGTTGAAGAGATGGTTCGCCGCAATATTTTCAACATGTGTGCCGTAAGCATACGCGTTGGACATGAGGTCGAGGTAGTGACCCACTGAATCATAGAGTGTCTCTGGTTGTCCACGGGCAGCTACAGATTCACTTTGAATTCCGCCTGAAATAATGTCACAAAATGACATATCGAATGAGGGGATTGGATCATGCAGATCATGCAGATGATCACGAATGAATGTCTTGTAGTATTTGTTGTCGGGTAACGAAGTGTTGCTCAGGGTCTCCATGCACTTTGCGAGTAATGCAACAAAGCACGCAGGCACCATATCCTACCTCATTAACAACGAACCAGTTGTTGTTGTTGTTGTTGTTGTTGTTGTTGTGGTCATCGCTGCTTATGTCGCCGTCTTTATCGCTATCGTTGCCGCTACTGCTCTCGCTGTCGGTGTCGGTGTCGTTTCCATTTGTTTTTGCATTGTTAGTATTCGCCGATGTGTTAGCATTCAAATACAGAGGTTCTCTTCCAGTTGCAGCCAGAATGAAATCTCGATAGGCGACGTTGGCAGCGTAGTGGACGTTGTCTATGTGTTGCGGCGGCCAAGCGTGGGAACGGTAAAGTACGATGGGCCGTGGTTTCTTAGCCACGACGCTTCGGGCGCAGC
>JAYJMJ010000329.1:537098-548376 GCA_036873875.1 Laminaria ephemera
CTATAATGTGAAGCGAAGCGGAACCTAGCCAACTGTTAAAAGTCCTGCTTGAATGGCTTGTTAGCAAGAAATCCCTGCTGTAAATTCATAGTTATTATTGACACACCAATCACTAAAGCTTTTACGAAATAATGTTACATCAAGCACGTGCCTCCTATTGGATAGTGTCGAAATCTCACCCGAATTTGACGTCTATTTAAGGCCGTGCCTCATCAGTAGCAACAGTAGCAAGTGGATCGATGACTGCGATAGACGATATAGGCTGATAGTCTGTCGCTGCCCTGATATATTGACAGTGTCAGATGCATACCTTGGAGTGCGCAGGATGTCTCTCGCACATGAGCAAGAGACACTTGTAGTTCTTGGCCAGTAGCCTGGTATGGCCGTGCGCTTTCGTCACTTTTTCTTCTCTCCGCAACAGATGCAAAATCTGCATAACGCATACGGCATGTGTTTTTCGTTTCATTCGATCTTCATTTCAAGTGGATACGTCGTGGTCCGCCATGCCCTGGTATAGTACAAGTCCCCCTTTCGTTGCCCCAACGGAGGAGAAGAGCCAACACAAACTGCAGCAGACTGCAGCAGAACATCACGCTAGGGGATTAGCAGTAATGCAAGGAAATTCAAAGGAATTGAGTACAGCGTCGACGCCGACGAAAGCACCAGCAAGGCATTGTGTGTGTCCACAGGCGCTCCGCTTTGCCCTAAGGTACGGTGATGTTATCATAGCAATACGGTAACAATACGGTGGAACCATGCTGTCATAATACGGTGTTACCACCAAACTATCACCATGCTATCATAACACTATATACGATGTTACCATGCTATCATAACACTCAAGCTGCAGATTGTCGGATGGCAAGCATACTAACAATAATACGGTGTTACTACGAGTAACATATTAACATGATATCATGACACTACGGTGTTACCATGCTGCTTCCAAGTATCATAACATTACGGTGTTGCCACGCTATCACCATGCTATCACCATGCTTTTATGTTAATACCGTGTTATCATGCTGTCACCGTGCCATCGTAACATGACGGTGTTGCCGTGCGATCGCCATGCTGTAGTAACAATACGCTGTTACCGTGCTATCACAGCAGTACGGTGTTATCATGCTATCTATCATAGCAATTGGATGTTACCATGCTACCACCATGCCATCACAACATCACAACATCATAACATCATAACACAAGTTGACATCATGACCAAAGGCACGACGTGTGCGATACGACAAACGACAAACGACAATGCTAGTCACCCGACTCCCGATAGATTCCAGACTTACTCCAGATACAGTGTACGTATGTTAGTGGCACCACGATGTGGGTCTTACCTTGTCTTCCCCCTTTCGTTTCGCGCCGGCAAGCTCTGACATCTGACTCGCCTCGTCCGTCACCTACATTCGTTCAAAGTATTACAGTGATCGGTAGTGATCGGTAGTGCTCGGTAGTGATCGGTAGTATTCGATAGTGCCGTCGGTAATGATCGGTAGTGATTGATAGTGATTGATAGTGATCGGCAGTGATCGGTAGTGATCGGTAGTGATCGGGATTGATCGATAGTGATCGGTAGTGATCGATACTGATCGATAGTGATCGATAGTGATCGATAGTGATCGATAGTGATCGAAAGTGATCGACAGTGGTGATCGGTAGTGATCGATAGTGATCGGTAGTGATCGGCAGTGACCGATAGTGATCGGTAGTGATCTGTAGTGATCGGTAGTTATCGTTGATGACGCGTGCTACGATAGAGGTAGCACTTTCCGGATTATTTGTTTCTGAATGACGGCGCTCCTTAACCCAAAATCGTCGAATGTCGTCCTTTTTTTCAATCTGATTTTTTTTGTATACGTAGGCCATGGGTTTGTTCATCGGGTTGCACTTTCAGTGTACTCAAAATCGTTTTTTGGGTGAGGTTCAGAGCTCCTCAAGTGAGGAGCCTCAGAAAAAAAATGGTGAACCTCTATCGTAGCACGAGTCTAATGGCATCGGTAGTGATCGGTAGTGATCAGTAGTGATCGGTAATGATCGGTAGTGATCGGTAGTGATTGGTAGTGATCGGTAGTGATCGTTAGTGGCGTCGGTAGTGATCGGAAATTGATCGGTAGTGATCATTAGTGGCGTCGGTAGTGATCGGTGTGATCTGTAGTGATCGGTAGTGATCGGTAGTGATCGGTAGTGATCGGTAGTGATCGGTGGTGATCGGCAGTGATCGGTAGGGATCGGTAGTGTTGGGTAGTGATCGGTAGTGATCGGTAGTGATCGTTAGTGGCCGGAAAATGATCGATAGGGATCGGTATGACCAGTAGTGATCGGTGTGACCAGTAGTGATCGGAAGTGATCGGATGTGGTCGGTGGTGCCGTCGGTAGTGATCGGTATTTTCCGGTAGTGATCGATAGTAACCGGAATTGATCGGAAGTGATCGGTAGTGCCGTCAGTAGAGATCAGTAGTGATCGATGATGATTGGCAGTGATTGACAGTGGTCGGAAGTGGTCGGTGGTGCCGTCGGTAGTGATTCGGTAGTGATCGGAAGTGATCGTTAGTGGTCCATAGTCGGTAGTGATCGGTAGTGCTCGGTAGTGATCGGTAGTGATCGGTAGTTATCGGGATTGATCGATGGTGATCGATAGTGATCGACAGTGATCGATAGTGATCGATAGTGATCGATAGTGATCTGCAGTGATCGACAGTGATCGGTAGTGATCGATAGTGATCGGTAGTGATCGATAGTGATCGGTAGTGATCGGTAGTGACCGATAGTGATCGGCAGTGATCGGTAGTGATCGGTAGTTATCGTTAATGACATCGGTAGTGATCGGTAGTGATCAGTAGTGATCGGTAATGATCGGTAATGATTGGTAGTGATCGGTAGTGATCGGTAGTGATCGTTAGTGGCGTCGGTAGCAGCATCGGTAGTGATTGGTAATTGATCGGTAGTGATCGTTAGTGGCGTCTGTAGTGATCGGTGTGATCTGTAGTGATCTGTAGTGATCGGTAGTGATCGGTAGTGCTCGGTGGTGATCGGCAGTGATCGGTAGGGATCGGTAGTGTTGGGTAGTGATCAGTAGTGATCGTTAGTGATCGTTAGTGGCCGGAAAATGATCGATAGTGATCGGCGGTGGTGTCGGTAGTGATCGGTGTGACCAGTAGTGATCGGAAGTGATCGGTAGTGATTGGCAGTGATCGGATGTGGTCGGTGGTGCCGTCGGTAGTGATCGGTACTTTCCGGTAGTGATCGATAGTGACCGGAAGTGATCGGAAGTGATCGGTAGTGATCGGTAGTGCCGTCAGTAGAGGTCAGTAGTGATCGATGATGGTTGGCAGTGATTGGCAGTGGTCGGAAGTGGTCGGTGGTGCCGTCGGTAGTGATCGGTAGTGATCGTTAGTGATCGTTAGTGATCCATAGTCGGTAGTGATCGGCAGTGATCGATAGTGATCGGTAGTTGTCGGTAGTGATCGGTAGTGATCGGTAGTGATCGGTAGTGATCGGTAGTGATCGGTAGTGATCGGAAGTGATCAGTAGTGCCGTCGGTAGTGATCGGTAGTGATCGATAGTGATCGGGAGTGATCGGTGGTGATCGGAAGTGATCTGCAGTGATCGGTAGTGCCATCGGTAGTGATCGGTAGTGGTCGGTAGTGATTGGGAGTGATCGGTAGTGATCGGAAGTGATCTGCAGTGGTCGGTAGTGCCGCCGGTAGTGATCGGTAGTGATCGATAGTGATCGGGAGTGATCGGTAGTGATCGGAAGTGATCTGCAGTGATCGGTAGTGCCGTCGGTAGTGATCGGTAGTGGTCGGTAGTGGTCGGAAGTGATCGGTAGTTATCGGTAGTGCCGTCGGTAGTGATCGGTAGTGATAGATAGTGATTGATAGTGATTGATTGTGATCGGTAGTAATTGGTAGTGCGAGTTCGGAGGATGGGGTGGGATGGGATGGCTGGGGGATGCAGGGGAAGACGCTCGATACGTGAATATGAATACGTGTGCCTCTCACCCCTCGTAATTGGTAATTTCCAGCGCTAAACTTTTCTCCGTGTGTGCCACACTGCTACAAGCACCTGGTGGTTATTTGTTTTTGACACGGGCTGGAAAGAGGCTGCGACACACCACGCAGTCGCAGTCTTCGTGTTTCTCCACCACAGCGTCCGTAGCCTTTATTAACGTGCACCCGTTTCGCGAGCAAAACCAATACCATACCGCTGCAGTCATCTTTACATACTACGTACACACGTAATTCGATGTATTTATTTACCATTGGCACACTACAGTAAGATACACGGTCATACACACAGATATAGGTGCGTTTAATGCGCGGGATCGAAAAGATCGAAAAGATCCAAAAGAGCCTGCCAAAGTGGGTACCGGTACTACTCGTACAGTAACATACAGTAAGGTACACATACTGGATATTGGCCGACCATCGTGAGGCCGTCATGGTGGACAGGTAATTTAATAAGTATTTATTGTGGATGATCACCTGCTTCAGCTTCCGCTCCATTTGCGTCCTTTTCATTGTAATAGCGTCCAGCTCCGACCTATATTCTTGGATTTCCTGGCGGATGACACTCGTCATCTTGGTCCAATAGTTGCTGTCTTCCTCCCCGGCCACACCCTGATAAGAAGAATACTAACACCAAATAGTAACGTTAACTAGACAGTGCGCGTGGTCGGACCACGCACTGTTTCCTAATATTTGTTTAAAATGACGTTGGTATGAGTAAAGCCTTAGGAATAGTACAAGCGCAACGGGTGCTGACAGGGCAGTACTGCTCGTTCATGTCATGTGATCGTTGTAGTATACCTCCAGCGTGGGATTTGCTCCCAACAGAGTCTCAGTATATTTTTGTTGTTATTTTTGCCATCCTCTAATGCTCTGATGTGCCGCATGAGCTTTAACGTCGATCACTCATACAGCTTAACCATTCTCGAAACAACAAACGAACAAGGGAAACAAAAAAGTCTCAAGACATTGTTTCATGTGTTCCCAGTTTCCAGTTCCAGTTGGGGCTCAAGTATGTACTACAACTGTATGTGTTCCTTGCATATTGTAATGCATTCCTTACCTCGCCAGCGCCTCTCTTTAGCGATCTTCTTCTCCGAACGGCCTTCGGTCCTGGAGACAATGGCGATGCTACCAGGATGCCTGGAAGTCTGGAAGGAGAACTATGATCTCCGCCTGCTCAAGGTTTAAGGTTTAAACATCAAGAAACCTCTTTAATATACTTGGTCCTGCTCCAGGTTTAAGGTTTAAACATCAAGAAACCTCTTGAATATATACCCGGTTTGTGATGGACACCAGCTTAAAGTTTAAGGTTCAAACACCAAGAAACCTGTTAAATATACAAATCTATGCTACCCACACAATCGTGCAAAAAACAACGTTGTAGGTCCGGTCAACCCAACTAAAACTTCTCGCGGTGGTCTGTGGTTGATTCGAATCATCGATTTCACATCAAAGCAGGAGGTTGTGCCGAAAGTGGGAGTCTCTTCGACGCATTTGGACTATGGGCTTTTGGTAGAAAACGCCTGGGGAATTCCGTATTCCGGGTTGCTGTTGGCACGTTGGCACTGTTCGTGCTTCGTGAAAGTCATATTCCGTAGACGCGATCTGTTGCTTAATTATTATTAACTTACCGCTCTCGTGTCTGTTTTCTTCTGAATTGTTGGTGCCTCGACCGTTTCCGCCTCTTACTAGACCTAGGTGCGAGTTGCTCATCGACTCTGACAGCATCCCTGGCATAGCCTTCGTCATTCCCTGTCATTATTGGATCGCACACGATTAGATGCCATTATGAGATGGCACGTTTCAATCAACCACCACTTTAACCAACGACACCGTCTGAGCGGCGTACACCCACAATTTTCCCTTGTACAGTACCAGGGATATTATATGCCAGGGCACCAGGTAGGTAGTGTGTGGGGGTGAAATAATTAAATAATTCATACAAGGCACAAATTGAAAACATTAGTTAATTTCCACTTTCGAAGGACACTTTAATTCACTCATACCAATTCAAGACATTGAAGACATTGAAGACATTGATTAGTTAGTTTCCAACTTCGAGGGAGACGAGATATCGACTATGAATACATGCTTAATTCATTATTATTACCAGGTATTCCATTTGGCATCTGACAATGTGTAGCGCTTGTTCCAGTCATACAAACACTCAACACACAAAGGAAACCCATACCTGTTACCTGGTACTAATTGAAGGTATTAATAACTTTCCACCTTCGACGGAGACAGTATTCAGTAATGTATGTACAGTGATGCAAAGTAAAATGTAGCTGCCTCGCCCAATGCGCAATTACTACCTCAACTACTAGCTCAAATTTCGTCCATCTTACTTCGAAAACCAGTTGCTAGTACGCATAAATGATGAACACGTTGTTCATTGACGTGGTGGGTAAAGTCGTACTACAGCTGCATAATACCACTATTACTAGTACCTTTTTGGGATTCTTGGGGACCTGTTTGGAGAGTCTCCCGGCCCCAAGCGAGTCCGCTTGGCCTTTTAAAGCAATCCCATCCAAATATTTCTCGCCGCAGTTCGCCAGGGCCACCCATGGGAACTGCATCGCACAAAATGTATACAACGTTATTATTCCATTTGCCATCTGACAATGTGTAGCGCTTGTTTCAGTCATACTATCAACATACAAAATAATCCAGAATTCAATGACTCAAGACAAGGAAGATGTTACGAATCCGACCTAAATGTCTGACGAAAAATAGACTAATCATGTACAATATGACACGACATCGGCACGACAGAGCATTTCGGGAAAAAAACGCAAGCATGCTTAGCTGTATGCCTTGCTTGCACTGCCAAAGTATCGATGTGATGTCAACACTGCATGCAAACGATACGATACCGTAAAACCACTACGGACAACAACTAAAGTTTTAAGCAAGATTCCAACCCCGGTTGGAGGTCTAGAGTACACACATCAGTGCAATGCTGCCGTGTTACGAATACACCTTCACTCCGAGACGATATAAGTAATAGTTGTTACCAGTTTTTTTTTTCCCATCCTCTAATGTGACAATGTGCACCATGACCTTCAACGTCGATCACTATCACTCATAAACACATTCCCAGCAAGTAGAAGAAAATCAAGGGGACTAAAAAAGAGGAACCTACGTACAGTGTACACGAATTCACTGATAACTCCGTTCTGTACCTATTGAAAATTATGCAACGCACAATAACAACGCAGACGACGGCAATTTTGTAAGTTTTGTGAGTTTCCAGCTCACTTGTATCCACATCCATCGATGATAAAAATAAGTGGTGCAGGAGGGGAAGTCCTCATTAGCCTTCGGTGGCTGCTCCACGCCCGCCGGCTTGTCGTCCTCCTTGGTCTCTATGAGCTGCGGCTTGTTTAGGACGCTGCGACCGTCTTCATCTACGCTAAGAAAAGGCACCCCGAGCGATCCCATATCCTGAGGAGGATACACCAGGTATGGTATTATATGGTATTATATGGTATTATATGGTATAACATCATATGTGCAGTGGTAAACTGGTTAAATAGTCGAATGGTCGGTTGAATGGTTGAAAATGTTGTGGTTGGACTGCGACCATCTTTATCTACGCTGAGTAAAGGCATCCCGAGCAAAGGCACCCCGAATACCCTGAGGGGGCGGTCCACGGTTGCTGGTTGCTGTATATCGATGCTAAGCCGGAAGTAGGTACAGTAGCGAGTTAGGCTTCGTGCATAGGTTTCCTTTATTACAATAGTAGTTTGCCTTATGATAGCTTTCTTCTACTTTCTGGGAATATATGTATTAATAGTGATCGACGTCCAAGCATTAGAGGGTGGCAAACATAAAAACAACAATGACAACGGTTCAATGTTTAAATGCTTGAATTATTGTGGTTAAACGGTTCAATTTTTTTAATGTACGGTATCGCTTCATTGGCATGGCATACATCGTCACCCAACACAATCGACGCTAGCTATTTTTTAGTTCGAACTATTACTAATAGTACTAACAAAACACTCACCCCGTGAACATCAGAGTGGCTCCGACTTGCGAGTGCTATTAATGGTGCTCATAAAACCACAGCACTGTGTAATATTAGCGATGTGTGAATTAATTTCGCAGAAGGCATTTCTTTGAAGGGTGGCACACCTCGCTCGGAATGCAATCACCCAACACCATCGACAATCACCCAACACCATCGACACTACACAGTGTTGATACATACCAAACACTCACCCCGTCAAAACATCAGAGTGGCGTGTTGGATAATGAAAAAAATAATAACGATGGGACGATGGGCATTTCTTATGTTCATTCTTCGAAAGGGGGCACACCTCGTTCGGAATGCGAGGGTGAACGAACTGAGGAATGTCGGCGGCCTCCTCGTGTCCAAGGGTGCTGAACTCCAGCATGAAGTCGCCGATCTCTAGTATGACCGCGGCGATCCTCTCGTCCGATGGATGCACCTGGGCATCAACAACACAGCATGACATGCGATACTGTATACCTAGTACCATGCTATGTCACGTCATGCGATGTCATGTTAATTTGTCATGTTTTGGATGTGATGTGATGCGACGTGATGTGATGTGATGTGATGTGATGTGATGTGATGTGATGTGGTGTGATGTGATATGATATGATGTGATGTGATGCGATGTGATGTGATGTGATGTGATGTGATGTGGTGTGATGTGATGTGATGTGATGTGACGCGATCTTACGTATTGTCGTGTAGTATGATGTGATTTGGTGTACTGCAGTGTGGTGTGCTGACCGTGTTGTACCTTGGTAGCATCCAAGGACGCCAGGGATCGAGACGCGACGCGTCTGCCTCACCGTGATTTCTATTCCAATCGTATTCATATGAGTAGTCATTCTATACTACCGGGATTCCCACTTCATCTTTGTACTCGTCGGGGGTATTAATATGAAAATAGTCGTGTTTAGGCGCAACTGCGGGGACTCTAACTTTATCTTTGTACTCAGCTCACTTTATGTTTGTACTCATCAAGGGTATTAACATTAGTGGTCATGTTGAGGCAAATACATTACTGGGACTCTCGCTTTGTCTTTGTACTCATCTCACCTTATCTTTGTACTCATCAAGGCTGCGGTTGTACTCCTCCACCATATCGTAGCAAGGTCGTGGGCTTTGCTTCCACTCCATCGTTTTACAAAACTCCGACGTTACCAGCTTCTTGGCATGCAAGTCCTGCCCATCGCAACGCATAGAAATTGGGGTCAACACAGCGTTCAGTCATACTGTGTTATCAGCATAGAAAGCGATCGCAAGAGCGTAGAAACCGATTACAAGAGCATAGACAACGACCCCATATCGCTACCAATACTATTACTGTTGTACTATTAACATGAATACACAAACCTCCTATTAACATGATGATAAAAAAGAAAGTATAGCCTACTGCTGTATCCCTCGTCAACGTGGATGATCGCAGCTTAGCACCAGCAAGTGCCGCGCAACTTTACGGTGATGATGATACGCACCTTTTGTTGATGCTTGAGTTCTGGTGCAGTCCACTGCGCTATAGGAAGCTGGAGACAGCGACCATGTACATATTTTCTGTCACGCCGAGGCACTTCGATTTTTGCGTGGCGCCAGCGTGCAACGTGTGATTGCTGTAACACAGGTCACACTCAGTAGACACAACTGAAAAAGGTTGATATTTCACGCTCCTTGTTAACTCCTTGTTAAGCTCCTTGTTAAAGCCTTCCTCTAGTACACCCGATAGTAACATAAGAACATCATAACATCATATGTCTGTAGTCCATCAGCCGTACCTGGTTGTTTGCGTTGGTAAGGCTTGCCCAAAGCGCAAGAAACTCCTTCTTGTGCACCTTTGTCCACCAAATTCCAAACATGTCGATGTCCACTAGGCAGTTTTTCAGCTTGTTCCAGCATCCGGCTGCTTCAAGGTGATATGGCTGACATTCCACCTATAATATGGTACACGTGGGAAACGCATAAACGTAAGTTTATAACTTAGATTGGTTCGGCGATTCTTCTTGTTTTCACATCCATCTCAAGGTCAAGTCACAGGCGGTTTCGAGCAATCGGCGTTTCCACTTATGGTACACGTGGGAAACGCAAAAACGTCAAATAAAAAAATTAAGTTAGAATTATCCGGCGGCTCTTCTAGTTCTCACGTCTTAAAGCACAATCAAGTCACAGCCATCTTGCGAGCAATCGACGATACCGTTACAAAAAAATAGCTGCCCCAGCGGGAACGCGTGAGTTCTCTCCTAGTTTCATATCTAAAATATAGCTACTCAATTCCGTATGGAACTCCATGACAGTTACCTTTCTGTCGGATGCAGGAAGTCGTGCGAAGTATCGCGCCATCTGGATGTGTAACCGAACCATGGTCTCCGGACTTTGGATATACTTAGAGTACACTACACCGCGAAACTCTTCGTGGCTGAAGCTGCGCTGACCTTGCACCAGCATCGTTTTGTCCTGCAGAACAAACAGAAACCGTGCATCTCGACGTTGACAACTCACCACTAAACCATGGCAAAGCAGGGCGATGGTTACGACTCACGACGAAAATATGGCGAAGGAAGGCGATAGTTACGACTCACGACAAAATCATGGCGAAGAAGGGCAGCGACAACAAACGAGTAGAGCCTTAGAGCCCGATTGCTGGATGTGTGGAGGTACAGTAGCTCAAGCTTGCTCCGCTCGTTGCGAAAGTCATACTCAACATTTACTCCCGCGAGAAAACAGGTACAGCGGCAAGTGCAGAGCCCCTCGATAGCAATGTTCGGTGCTGTCCTGCTCACAGTATTCTATTCGTGCACAATGTGGACGCTCTTATTAACATTAGCACAGCCCTTTTGACTTATCCACAAATTTCGTCTACTGTAGGGCTAGCTAGGCGGCGACTTCGTCCCAGCGAGTGCCCCACTCAAGAGCCATGCCATTATGTTGTGGATTGTGTCGACATTAGACTGTCTCTTATTAGTGCGAGCAAGCGTTTTAATCGATACTGTCTAACAATAAGAATAGGTGGAAGCTGTATACGAAGGAACGACTGAAGGCATTGCCTTTTTTTTTTTTTTTGCTCTTCCCATCTATTTTCTTTGCACTTTTTCTTTCTCCTTCTCCCTCCCTAGTCGTAACTCAGATCCGGGTCCATTAAGTAGGCTCTTCCCCCCCTCCCTCACTACGGTACGCGCCTTCATTTTTATCGCGAGAAAAATTCAGCACTTTCTTCCCTCGTCGACTCGCGTCGAATTGTGCT
>JAYJMJ010000329.1:575941-591900 GCA_036873875.1 Laminaria ephemera
GACCTCCACTAGACACCTCCCGTCTGCTGCGGGCGCCTGATCCCCCTCTTGCTGCGCCCCATTCGACGCTTGATGCTAGAGCCCCCCTACTGCAAGGGCTGAACCCCTTGTCCTGGCTCGTATCCATGCCGGGACGGTCGTCTGCCGCCCGCCCTCTACCGGCAGTGGCACTGACGCAGGTAAAATGTACTTGTCGATACACCCGCCGCAGAATCTGTGGGCCCTGTTATGGTTTCCCTCCCTCGCTTCCCGAAACAACTGGTTGTCGGCTCCACTTCGGTCGCTGTCTGTTGCTGTAACCCTCCCGGCACGGGAATTGTGCCAATGGTTCTTGGCTTCATCCTTGTCGGGAGAGTCCTCCCCCGCCCTCGCCCGGCTGGCAGTGGACAAAACAATTGGGCTGTTGCAGTATCTACGGGTTGTGCTGCGGTTTCTATCGTGCGGTCGACCGACCTCTGTTGAGTCCGGATATCCGCCGGCGTCGTCACAGGGGGAGAATAGCCCTGCACTCCGCCTAATCTGTGCGAATGTCCTGCTAGCCACAATGGTAAGGTTCTCCATCGTCCTCGCCCTGCTGACAGTAGTTCCCCCGACGGTCCCCGTACTTTGGGCGGCAGCGCATCGGTCTCCCCCCACTCGTGAGGACCTATTCCCCCATGAGCTCCCGTAGCCGTGCTTGCAGACACTCTAACATTCCCTGGCCGCGTAGGTACTGGTGTGCCTTCCCCCTCCCCTCTACTATTTTGCCCTTGGCGGTTGCTCCCTCCCGACATGATGGGCACCCTCGCAGACGCGAGGGTGACCACACTTTCGCAACCCTAAACCACCCTCTCTACGGTGAGCCTGAGACCCACTTATATTTCTTCCATGACCTGTGAAGAACGCAGCTTCGCCTCTCTCTTTCTCACCCTGCGAAATGCCCTTCTCCTAGGGTCCTCGTATACGAACCCCTCCCTACCTTTCAGAGGGTCGCCGCACCGAGGTACCTCCCCCTGCGTAAGTCTAATCCAGCGGAGCAACTTCGTCGCTGCGATGCGCCCCGCCAGAGTCCCGCACAACGACGTTCGCCTAGACTCGTGGACTTAGTTGCGGCTCGTACAGCAGTACGCCACTCGTGCCTCCGCAACAGGCAAGCCCAGCCTGTCAGGACCCGCAGGTGACCAACGAGAGGCAGTAATGCCTATACCACCGTCTTGCAACATCTATCTCAATACCGCTTGTGGGTAGTATTGAAGCAACTGACTGCAAACAAGCGCCAGCTGTAGACGATTATGATCCACTTCCCCCAGTATGACAGGGTTTGACTTCGATTGTCGTCCGTATCTGTGATTTGGGCCTGTAGACTGCTGCTGCTGGAGTCGTGTCATGCGGCGCAACCGCCTCGGTGGTGCCCGCCAGTGTGGCGGGCGGTGAAGCTGCCGAAAGTCTAGTTTTGTCAGCAAGGGCCCGTCGGGCGGCGATGATGAGATGCTGCAGCAACTTCCCGTCCAATGGCTGCGGCACCAATGACGATGGTGGTGGGACAGTTGTACCCGATGGTGATGGCTCGTTCGTCTGAAACAACACCTTCTGCCTCGTCGGCTCATCTGTAGTCGGCGGCAACGTCAAAATGGTTCTCGTTCTTGGTGCTGACGGTAATAGCTGCGCCGTCGCCGGACGGAGGAGCGGGTTTTCCTATGGTTGCCCGCCGCGAAGCTGCCCCCGCACCCCCCACCCCTCCTTGAAGTTCTGCCCCCCTACCACTTTGCCGTGTGCACGCCCTTGTTCTATTGGAGATACGCTTTACGTACGGCCGGATCTCTTGTTGCTATTCTCCACCTTTCGAACCCTGCCACTCTCGCAGCTGCGGGTGGACCCAGTTGTGCTGTCCGCGGCGTGAATCTCCTTCCGGAAGTTGTGATGCAAGCAGCTTAGCTGCAGCCCCCCCGTTCCCCTTCCCAACCCCTCACTCTACTGTGGATAAAACCCGCTTGCGCCGTGGGCATGGGTTCCCCTGAGGACGAGCCCCCCGCGTCAACACCCAGTCCGCGGTGGGCATCTTGAAATCCCGGTGTTGCCCCTCGTGGCAATAAAGGGGAAAGTTGACCCCGGGGCTCCAGCGGTCCTCCCCCACCCACGCATTTTCTCCCCCTTCATCATCACCGGAGGGCACAGTGGTAAAGCCTCCTTGTCCACCACCAGCAACTTGGGTGGTCCTAACTGCGCTTCCAGAGTTGCCTACGTTCCCCGGACGCCGGGTGGGGAGTCCATCTCTGTCCACATTCATGGCCATTGGCCCTCTTCCCATGTGAGGCGCTGATTCGGAGCGCCGAGGTGTCCTTGTTGGAGTCCTTTCCTCAAAACTCCTTCCGCCCCCACCACATCGACTGGCTGTCCCCTGCTCGTATTCTCCCGCCCAACCCCCTCCACCAGTTGGGAGTGCCGACCTTGGCCCTGCCTTGTCAGGGCCTCCTTGTCCCACCACCAGCGACTTGGGCGGTCCTAACGCCGCCTCCATACCTGCCTACGCTCCCTGCCCGCCAGAGGAGAATTCCATATCTGTCCATCTCCATGACCATTGGCCCTCTTCCCCCTGTGAAGCGCTGATTCGGAGCGTCTAGGGGTTCCTGTTAGAGCCCCCCCCTCCACTCCACCTCCGCCGTCACCACTTCGGCCGGTCGTCCACTGTACGTATTTCCTCTCCCAGCCCCCGCCGCTGGCCATGACCCTACTTTCGCCGGTGGTGTGCTTAAAGTTGTCTGTCCGTCCCTGACGCTGGTGTGGCGAGGATCATTGATTGACACTTTCCGTCTCTACCACTCCTCCTACCCTGCTCCCTTGCCTCCTCAATCCGGCTAAAACCCCTGCGGGGGTGAATCGTCTCGAGCGGCGGTTCTGGTTTTCTTCGGCGAAGGTGACCCTAAGTCGCTGGCTGACGCGGGCGCGCCGCCCCCCCTGCTGGGGGGGAAGTAGACCACCGCCTACTTCCCAAAATGCCTACCAGGGGTGCCTCCTCGTGCTTGGTGGTGCCCTCCCTCCCCTCCCCTCGGACCCCTTCTTGAACCCCCATGATGTGACTCAGGCAATCGATGCCTCGACCACGAGCGTGGCCGTGGAGAGGGTCTATCCCTTGAAGCCGACCTCCCCCTTCTGCGCCCCACGATGGGGAGAGGGGGCGAGGGAGAGACACTTATGCCCCCCACCCGTGGCGTCCCAGACTCCTTCTGCTCTTGGAATCCTCCCGGCGCGGGAGTAGTCATCCCGATCCCCGCGCTGATCCACGCCGGCGTAGTCGTCTGCCGCCCTCGTCCTATCCGTGGTACAGCCACTTTGCGGGCTATAGCTGGGGCACCGTTCGTCCCGCTCCCCGCTTAGTCTTCCTCAATACCCCTCTCTGTGCTGCTGCCCGTCGTCTGAAAGGGTGACACGTCTGCCTCTCCTATCGCAGGCCGCCTGAAGTGCTAAAGCCCAGCAGGTAGAGGTGTGCAGGCGGGGAGACCTGTCTGGGTTTCCACCCCCGCTACCGTACTTTCCCTGTTGTGGGTTCTCGAGGCGGGTAAAACTCGTTATACCCCCCTCTACGCCGCTCACCAGCGTTCTCCCCGCTGTCACTCCGCTTACGCACTCTCTTCCCCTGGACCCTCTATTCATCCTCCCTCCTCCCCCATGTGTTCCCCATGTCCTTCCTCCCCCGCTCGCCCCCCGTCCCGTCGCTTGCCCCGGATCCCCCCCCCCCTCCCTCGTTCTCCGTCCCTTCCACCCCTTCCCCCCCTCTGCCCCCCATCGCTCCCCTGCTGTCCCTCCATCCTCCTCTTCCTCTCCCCTCTCTCGTCGTCCTACCTTTATCCATTTGCCATCTGACACTACACTGTGTAGCGCTTGTTCCAATCATACCATCCACATCGTATATGAAGGAAATCCAGAAACTGTACCAGGTATTGAGATACGCAGGTGGCTCCGCTGGTGGTGTGTCAGACTCGTTCATCCAAGGTCGGTCTTTCCAATCCAGCTACGTACGATCCACCTTTTTTTTCTAGACATTTCGTATCCGATACTCCTTTTATGTACCAGGTCCATGTATATATGATATGTGCTATATATACGGTCCAAAAGAGAGTTGCTTCTTGTTTTTCAGTTATTGTCATTATTCCGTTTGCCATCATCTGACAATGTGTTTCGCTTGTTCCAGTCGTGCTTCGAATCAACATACAAATTTCTCAGTTATTCTTGTTGTCGAACCAATGCTGCGCTGCAGCAATGCTGCTGTGCTGCTGCTGTACAGCAAAATCCGGCGTGCAGAGCTTCAAAACCCCAAACAAGGGGGGAAATATCCAAAACGTCCGGCATGATATAATAATACCTGTTTTTGGCTTCCAAGTACCTGTTTTTGACCGCTTCCCTACGTTTAAGTACGAAAACCCCAGAAAAAAAATGCCCCCATCCAACCTTAAATAGCAACACCTAGGGAACAGCACGGCAACGCATATCGTTGGCGCTGCATTACAGTGTTGGTATACACCCTCGGAGAGTGGTAGCACAGGTTCTTCGGTATTATCCTAGGGTCTCTAGAAAGTCCAAAATGTCCGAGGAACATAGAACGTTCAAAATGTCCGGGGAACATACGATACTGTCCGCAAGTGGTTTTGGTAGTAAAAGAACGGCACTCGTACGCAAGTGGTTTTGGTACGAAGTAGACAGCTATACTGTACGCAGGTAATTCTGGCATTCGAAAGAGCGATACTTGTACGCAAGAGGTTTTGGTAGTCAAACGAGCAATACCGAGCGCAAGTGGTTTTGGTAGCAAAAGGAGCAGATCTGCATGCAAGTGGTTTAGGTAGTAAAAAAAGCAATACTGTACGCAAGTGGTTTTGGTAGTCAACGAGACATTAACTATTCCATTTGCCATCTGCCAATGTGTAGCGCTTGTTCCAGTCATACTACCAACATACAAAGGAAATCCATAACCCAACTACTGAAGACAAGGAAAATGCCTACATTTATCAGATGAACACGTCTCTTGAGCCTCTCTTGCAGACGGCTGCAAACGGCGATAAAAAGAAATATACAATATCCAACAAGTTCGACATAACTCCACAGGCGCCGAGATTGCTCACCCCAATGTGCGACAAAACAGGAAGACTGTGTCACCGGGTTTTTACCGTTGAACCATTGCGAAAATTTCCCACACTCACATTGTCACGGTATTGATTTCTCCACGCATTGTTTTGGTATTGATTTCAGCACTCACTGTTGTCCCGGTATAGATTTCAACACGCACTATTTTCGTATTGATCCAACACGCACTGCTGTGAGCTTGCGCCCTGCGTGATTAAACGAAGGGTCTTCAAAGCACCAAGTTGCTGTGAATTAACGATCGAGGATGTCGCAAGAAGAGCTCCCTCCAACAAAACGCAGTGACCATGTCCATTTTTCTTCCCACATAAAACGATCTACTACTACTGTTCTTTCCGACTAGATACAGTAATTATTTAATCTATCCGACACATATTATGTCGAAAATGTTCTCAACCTTGCACACATCGGACAGATCACGATCTAGATAATCTAGATAATCTAGATCCTACACGTGACGTTATGATATGTTGTGCAAGATCTGTACAGGTCCAACCCAGGAAGCGCGTGTTAGACCACGCAGATCATACGGCTCCCACCCCGCAAAACTATCTAGGCCGTGCAGATCATATAGACCAGGGACCTATCTGCCCTAAAAGACATACCTGGTAGATCGTTGATGAGGATCTGATCTGTCCGATGTGTGCAACCTTGGGTACGGAACTCGCCACGCTTCGGTCCCGACCCTTACGCCTTCCCCATGACCGTCACATTGCGGTCACATGACGGTCACGTGAGCGTCACATGACGGTCACGGGTCCAATTTCTTTACATGAAAGAAGCATAACGACAGCCGCCGACGTAAAAAGTCAACAGAAGGTTTTTCAGCCGATCGCCCTCAAAAAAACAAAAACACCACCAGCTCTCTGGTGGAGATACAAAAACCAACGCAAAATATTTGGATGTACGAGTACGGTACACATCGGCCACTTTCAAAATCAGAAAACTCAACCCGGGTAGTATCATACTTGTACTGCCCTTCCCCGAGTTTCTTTGCTCCATTGGTACAAAAAAATACGTACCAATACACCGGGTATCCGAACAAAACAATCCGGAACCACTGCCCTATTTCCGAGACCTAGACCGGGGGGCGGCGGTCATACTAAAACCAAGCAAAAACATTAACAAAAAACATGCGTTTTTCTTAATTCGTACAGAAATCCCACCCCCCTGATTTGTTTTTAATTCTGACCTGCCATGCTACGGTAGAGAGGTACTTTTGCACCCGAACGCCTCTGAATCAAGGGACTCCTCAACTGAGGAGTTGCCCAATATCGGTGTCGCCTTCTCGGTTTGTCGCGTACCCCGGTACACATGGCGCCTTTGTCTTTTGTGACGTTTTTCCAAATAATTCGGTCAGTGTCCGTCCGTATTCTTGCCGCCTGCGGCGGCGACATTCACTCCATACTCGGCCAAGATTAGTTATGCCAAACTCCGCCAACTGTCTTCTTCCAGCGTACTCGTAGCGATGTAGCGATGTGTTTCAGCGTCCATGGCTCGACAACACGAGATTGGCTGACGAGCATCCCATAATAAACAGCTTGACAAGCTTGACGCTTTTCATACATGCTATTAATAGCACCTAGTAACAGCTTGATGCCTTTCCCACTACTCTTAATACTACCTACTTTGTAATATCCAATACTGGGAAGCCATTTTAGACCTCTGAATTCATTACTTGACTGAGGCCAGTACCAGACCCCTGCCAAGCCATTGCTATTGCGATACCACTGTCCCATGCGATCCAGCGGCGTTGTACGACCACAGAAGAGAGCCATATAAGCTTGGAGAAGTCAAAGGAAAGAGAAGAATGAAAAAAAGACAAATCCCTACGCCGTAGCAGCACCATAAACCTGTTTTCGGGGAAGAGAAAATGGGCGGGCGATAAAAGCATTGGAGTACGTACGGAGGCGTAAAGCGTGGTCGGGGTATGGGATTTTGGTACAAGTACGTACAAGGCACTGAACACACATAGTTTGGTCATCTGCTTTTTTTCTGGGTGCTGATGTACTGTTAATAGTATCATGAAAAGACATCCATTGAATTGAGGCCGATTGTGTTTATCGACACGTTTAAGTTTGTTAAACGTGTCGATAAACACAATCGGCCTCGAATTATCCCTTTTTCACGAGTTTTGTACACGCGTCGATAAACACATTCGGCCTCGAATTGTGCCGTTTCGTCTGACAGTATTAACAGTAATACATCAGTACCTTTTGTAAACATGTCGACAAACACAATCGGCCTCGAATGATGCGTTTTCATCATACTAACAGTACTAACAGTACTAACAGTAATACATCAGTACCCTACTCGTTGCGCTGATATCCGTGATGGTAGGTGAACAGTGTCTTCGTTGTACTCCAAGCTCAACGGAAATCGTGAGCTACATTCGAAAGTCAGTCATATTTTGCTGCTGAAACAGACGGCAAGGAAAATTGAGTCAGACAACTCGGCTATCTTACACCTAGGGATAGATAGCGCGCCCAGATGTGGCAAGCTTGATATCAAGCACGGCGGCAACTTCTACTTTTGTGTTTTTATACACGCACAGACTCGAAACAAATAAGGAGCCCTAGAGTAGCGTCACAACACAAACTACCTACGGAGCAATAGCTGGCTCGGGCCGGTGCGTAACTCTAACTTTCTCTTTTGTGTCACGAGGAGTGAAAAGCAAAAATGCTTTCGTGAAAGCGCTCGATCAACAGATGGAGCATACCGATCCTATGAGCCATGACGGTAAGAAAATGGTCCTCTTTGTTAACGTCATGGCCAATGGTATCGATCATGCTTGGTGGAACGCTATCTCTACGCTGAACTGGCTCTTATGGGTTGAGCACATAGTGCTACGATCTAGGGGTAGGGGTAGCAATTTTGGGCCAAAAAGATTTCTTGACTGACGGGCCTCCTCAGCTAATATCGTTAAAGTTCAATAGTCAATACCTGGTATCATCATTCGTTCTACATTTACGAGGCCATGGGAATGTTCATCGGGTTGCGCTTTTCAGTTTTTCTTATAGGCAACTCTGGATGAGGTAAGAGCTCCTCAAGCGAGGAATTTCAGAAAGAAATGGTACCGGTATCACTCACCCCTACCGTAGCAGTACACGACAACCAATCACCTGCTCGGTGCTTGTAGAGTACAGAAGTGCTACTTGATTCTCGCGGATTCCCAGGTGCCACGCTGAAGGTGATGTCAGGGACGCCCATAAAATTGCACAGCACGTGAATCAGGACAGCAGAAACGAGGTGCCCTGCGTACGAGATCCAGGGAAACGCATGACGGAGTGGCGGAATGACACTGCAGCAGAAATACATACTGTTATGCAATAACCAAACGTCGAAAAAACAAGCCGTACGAGATGCAAGGGAGATACATGACGGGGTGACGGAACGATACTGCAGCATAAATAAATGCTGTAATGCAAATAACCAACCAAAGTCGAAACACAAGCTGTGCCAGCGTAAATTGTTATATTAATGTAAGAGGCATGGTGCCCTGCGTATGAGATGCACGGAGATACATGACGGAATACGGAATCATGATGCAGCAAAAATCAATACTGTTACAGTATGCACAAAACCAGAAGTCAAAAACAAGCTGGGCCGGAGTAGAAATGTTCTAATACACGAAGCCTAATCGTTCGACTGGTTGCATCATCAACTTTTCTTGGAGGCAGAGTAGGAGCTGAAAAATGTCAACACCGATCCAACACAGAGCGAGATTGCCGATTATTAAATATCTGGAATCCGACTCGATTATGATGCGAAAACCCATTTAAGATTGGAAGCATGCGTATGCCAAAACTCGATAAACAAGTGTTTAGTCCCCACAAAGGGTTTGCCCTTGTGCCACAGTGAAGATGGAAGAGGCATCAGAGAACGCGGCGAGATCCGCGCAAAAGCCCTAACCCTTTTCCAAGTCGTAACCGTATCCTATTAATAGTCTAAATCCTAATAGTCTAAATCCAAGCGTTTTGTCGCCAACCGGGAGTACACTGCTAAAAGACCTTAATTCGGCGCGATAAACCGTTGCATCACATAGCACTGCCGACTCCGGTAGAGCTCCATGCCATACCTGTCCGCAGTTGTACGAAAACGGCGAACGCCCCAAAAGCAGAGGTGTATGTCATCTGGAACAGCACGCCGGTCACCACCATTCGCGCAGAATATCCTTGCCTTAGCCACTCCAGCGCATGATGAAAATGTGCTGGCAGCAGGTGCGTGTGGGTATCGTGCGGGTATCGTGCGGGTATCGGGTCAACACTAGGGCTGTGAGTTGGCCCGAGTTCACGGTTAGCTATTACTTTAGTTGGGTGGCGGAGTAAGAATCAACTAACTGAATTAGACGTTTTTAATGAACACACGTCGAGCCACAAACGTACGAGTCAGATGCAAGCCAAGTAATAACTAGTCAGCCAACCAGGGCCGAACCAGAGGCCATAGCATTTGTGGAAAGCATGCATTATGCAGGGGCTGTCAGGATCCATGCATGTATCAAAACCAATGTGCGTCAGACCAAAGCCAGTTTTACGTGCAACTTGCTGCATGTCGATCGTGCAAAACATTCAGAAGGTGAAAACTTCACAAAGCTGACTATTATAGCTTCCTTCAGCGTTTCGCAAAACACAGCAAAGCTTCCGCGGGGTTATGACAAAGGAAGAAAACACAAAGCTGACTATTATAGCTTCCTTCAGCGTTTCGCAAAATACAGCAAAGCTTCCGCGGGGTTACGACAAAGGAAGAAAACAGATGCCAAACGTTTGCTACCCCGGGGAGCACAAGCGCGGCATCGAGGTTTGCAGCAGTGCCAAAACACCGTAACATCAGTATAAACTAAACCGTAATGTCAACAGTAACAAAAAACGCACACACGATGGACACCAGTGATGTCCTCAGGACAAAGTGCTTCTTCCGGTGCGACGCTCAGAACGTACTACTTGATACTGGTATTGAACAACGCGCGGAAATGGTGTTTCGCCGAAAATTGAGGTTACCTGATGGGAAAGGCCGTGGTGACAGCGGCAGCACCTTATAGAAAACAGTCACTAATGCTGGCCAACTTACGGCGAATTTCATGATGACGGGAGTGCGATTCCAACGCCTCCATCACTCGAACACCCACCTAAGCACAGAGTAAGGTCGTGAAATTTCGGTGAACCCGCCGGTTTCGGATGGCTTGCTGCTACTGCAAGGCTTGTGGGGTGAACCAGGAATATTAAATTACCATTGTCGTGGGCGTCGCTTTGCTGCTCTAGACGGCAGTGATTACCGTGCTTCAAGCAGCGGCCAACGTAGAGTTTGGCCACTTATGCCACTTATGCCACTTCTGTATGAGTTAGTAAGCTAACTTAACCCCTTTGGATCTGCACCATCGTTTTTTTTGGGGGGTTAGAAATTACTTGAAACTAGAGAGGGATCATTTTTGCAGTAGCACAAGGGCTAAGGAAGGCAAGCGAACACAAGTGGCGCACAACAATTTATTCTCACCGCATCCGAACATCAATGGGCTGAGCCATATTATTTTATTCCGCGACACTCCGGCTCCAAGGAGCAACGGGATGAAGCAACCGCGAAACACAAGCTCCTCTGCAAGAGGGCCAACCTAAACGCCCCCACGTCCAGAGAAAGTTCAAAGGGAAGGTCGAAAGGAAGGTTGAAAGGAAGGTCAAAAGGAAGGTCAAAAGGAAGGTAAAAAAGAAGGTAAAAAAAGGAAGGTCAAAAGGAAGGTCAAAAGGACAGTCGAAACGAAGGTCAAAAGGGAGGTCAAAATGAAGATCAAAACGAAGGTCACAAGGAAGGTCACAAGGAAGATCGAAAGGAAGATCAAAACGAAGGTCAAAAGCAAGGTAAAAAAACGAACGTCAAACAGGAACATCAACAGGAAGGTATAAAAGGAAGGTCCAAAGGAAGGAAGGAAGGAAGGAAGGAAGGTGGAAGGGGAGGTCAAAAGGAACGTCGAAAGGACGGTCAAAAGGAACGTCGAAAAGAAGGCCAAACGGAATGTAAAATAACGAAGGTCAAAAGGAAGGTCAAAAGGGAGGTCAAACAGAAGCTCAAAAGGACGGTTAAAAGGAAGGTCGAAAGGACGGTCAAAAGGAATATCAAAAGGAAGGCAGCAAAGAGACACCGTTTTTCAAGCGAGGACTCCCCGAAACTACACGGTCATGTCATGACACCAACACTACTTGATATCAAAGAGCAAATTACGAGTATTGAAATACGCAGAAAAACAACACCGGTCCTATAGTAAACGACAGAATGAAGTGATATGCCTATCTTGAGCTGGACCATAAGCTATTATTGGAGCAAAACATGCACTCTTGTATATGGCTGGGTTTCAATGCAACGAGTAAATCGACTGAGGTAGAACCAGACGGATTTCCTTGGGCCATGTTCCGCATAGACAAGGAACAGGGTGACGAGTTTTCGTCCTGGAACATGCCGCCCCGTGCAACGTACTCTTCTAGACATACTGGTATCATAAACTCTCTAAAAGTTACCCAGCTTCAGGCCACAGGGTGTCACGTCTGGACACTTAAGTTTACAGCGCCGACTTTGATACGAGAAAAAATAGCACAACAAATGATGCACGGCAATCGTGTCACTTTGGAGCGCCGACTTTGACACCAACGGGATAAAAGAGCACTACAAGTGACCGCGATGGATTCACGGCAATCGACATCAGAGACTTACCACCAAATTCCGTACGACGCTGTACGTTCCACTGGACAGGTTTGCTTTGTTTTTGAACTCTCCCCTGGCGACGACTTGCCATGGCAGGGGACGTGTCCGAGGTTGCGCAAATCCCATTTGTGTGATCTGGAACGTGGAAATACAACAAAGCCAAACGCAGGGTTCCCCAAGATGTTTGTAGATTGCATCAGCGGAGAAGATAGTATAGCTGTCGCTAGGAACTCGCGGAGCAGGATATTTGTAACTATCGTCACTTTGTGTGCGTTGGTGATCGGCGAACGCTTCAGGCAACTATTAATTGAAAGGGGACCCTATTTTTTGAACCGGTGAAAATTAGAAACTCGCATTCGATCGTATTACATACCATCGTCAACATGATCCAATAATGTGAGATCGAGTGTTCGCGGGAGACCTTCGAGGTAATAGTAGCCAGCGAATACGTGTTCATCGCCTTCCGTCACTGAATACGTCGCGAGTGGGCGCTTCTCGCGATAGCTGCATGTAGTTGTAGATGGCTACAGGATAAATAAACGTGGCGCGCTGCAGTCGTCGTAACCGCGCCGCATAAGCGAAAAGCTCTTAGAGATGACTCGATGTTACACAACCAAGGACCTGCCGTAAACTGCACATTCGCTCGTCCACATTCGAGGTTGATGATTGCTCCTACCACGCAAATAGAACGTCCAACGTTCAAGCATGTCGTAGGATGGGAGTGGGGAACTGCCCAGTGTCATGCTTACAGCATCGCCGATTCTTGCAAGTTGCTTACCGTTCTTCGTTGCTTCGGACATAAGCGACAAGCGGCACGAGCTCTGAGGTTAACGTGGCAAGGAAGCACTACTTCCGTACGTTGATAGGTGGCGTCAAAATGTCACGCAAAGGCGCTCCGCGCCCCACATGACGTCCGAAAAACCACGAAACCGATCCTTCTGTGGCATGCCACCTCACATCTCCCATCGTGCCGCTGACTGCAGCATTCGATCATGAGTTATTGTAGTATTTGCTGGCCGTGCGCTTTCAATAATACCAGTAAAACATTGACATCTAGCATGATATCATGATATCATTATATAAGGTAAGGCTATAAAGGGGAGAACTACAGTACAGTACTGTAATTCATGGATTTCCACATCCGAGGGTGACTACCTCATACCTCATACCTCATACTTATAAGTAAACCAGGAACATTATACCAGTACCAGTACCAGTAGGTAGTAGTGTGACGGGGAAACAAAAATAATAAAATTTCACATTCGAGGAGACGATTTCGAGGCGCATATCGAAACGGCACATCATACCGCACGTGAATACGCGAAACGCCAAAACAAACCTCAGTTCGCGTCAGTTTGTAGGACATCCACGCCATTGTCACTAGCGGGCCAAGGAATAGGCAGCACGTTAGCAGCAAAGGTAGTACCAGCGCCACGCCGAGCTGGTTGGTGTCGACGCCAATCCACGTTCTGAGCGGCAATCCATCGTCCGCCTGCAAATACGCGCGCCAAAAACAACGTTAACCCCTTTGGAGCTGCAACTTTGTTTTTGTGTTTTGGGGGGCGGAGTACTTGGAATTAGTGTGGGGTACTTTTGCAGTAGTAAAAGGGTTAAAAATTACAAAAATTCTGCCGTTATACATACAGCCCGGTACTCGCTATCTTCAACCTTGTTCATCGGACTACTGTAATATGTAAATCGAACAATTTTGAAGCGCTTGCGGGTGAAAGCAACTATTATAGTAATAAGCAATAACGAGGAAGCGGCAAGATTCGATGCAATTTTTCAAACGTTCGTCGAGCCTTAACCTTGAGTACTGACACTAGCTAACCGACACGGGGAACACACGCTGGGCGCGACATTTCGTAGTCGAGCGTGCAAGGTAGCCAAGCGTGTCAATACAACTGCAGTAATACTATATTATTAATGCTGTAGTCCCATGCGCTAAACTGGCATGGACATACTGTAGTACAGAGACGGACCTGTATCGAGAATGTTAATGTCGTATATTGAAGTGTGTACTTGACGGCTGAGAGCCGAGAGGCGGATCGATCAATCGATTTTTGAAGGCGCTCACCGGTCGGGCTAGCTGAGCCGTAGCCAATACGGTCACAAAGCTTGTACACAACACGGCAGCGATCCTTGCCTTAATCTGTGGGGGAACACGAACATAAACATGAGGACTAGTCAGGACATCAACACGAACATGAGGACTAGTCAGGACATCAACACGTGGAGGGAAAGCTGCGGCGTAGTTACGTAGTATAACGAGCAAATGCGACTTCCTAACTTACACGGCGCCAAAAAATGGGACCCCTTTTGAGATGGCTGAAACCTTTTTGTGCCTCTTAACAGTTTTTGATGACGACCGCGGAGCAACATTGCACGTTCACCAACGTACACAAGTCAAAAACAGTTGTAAACACCCTGCTGCGCGAGTTCCTAGGGACAGCTATTACTACCAACAGCATTTAGAGACTACGAACAGCAGAGCCGTAGAGCATGTTAGCTTGTGAGCTTGTAGGCTCCATCTCTAGAGCTGCGTTAACTCCGTAAATGTCAAAGTGCGAGTACAATTAGTAGAACGATCACAGTTGGAGCTTCCATGTGCATCTTTGCAAGGCTCTCGGCATCGAAGCAAAATCAGCGGCGAGGACCTCAAAAAGTTACGAGTATAATATGTACGAGGATGAGAATCGAGATTTGATATTGGCGGCCCGCTTGGTCCCAAGACTAAAATCAAACGAAGACCGAGAGAGGGCGGCAAAGTGCGTATGATACTGTAAATACTCGACACTCGACACCGACTAAAAAAAAGGCAGAGCGGACGGTGCTAGCGGTAGTACTGTACCCGGTATGATGAATGAGAGCACAGCTTGGTGAGCAAGCACTGCCGCATATCATATCATAACATACCTAAGCCGGAGCTCGGAGTCTGAGACGTCTACTACTGCTTGCTGCAGTCTCGCAGCTCTACGAGTACGACGTACACAGCTGTATTGATACTTCGAAGTATAACGAAACAGAACATCAGCCGTCGACGTAAAGTGAGTGTTTGTTAGCCGCTCGCCCGCAGCAAATGCAACAGACGTAAGTAGTCCAGGGTAGGTCAGAGTAAGTCTACGACACACGACGCATGCATTCTTTGTTTTCGAATCGTGTGAGATATGATACGAGGCTTCGTTCGATGATTCCCTACTCAGTACAAGGTTCCCCTTCGGGATGGGGTTGACTTAATATCCCGGGGGCGTCGCAAGTCGAAAAGGGGGAACACAGGCGTTCCAATGATATGTATGATATGAGCTACCAGGGGTACTTTTGCTGCTGCTGTATGCTTCGTATACCTGGTATGAGGTCCGACGATCTGTGTTTGATTGTTGCATTGGATGTGAAAATACATGTTGTCATGGTTCGATATTCGATATCCTGCTGGTGTGCACCAACCACACACACAGACACGGTGTGCCGTGACTGCTGGCACAAAGGCGAGAGCTTGGAGCACGGCTGCCGTTGTACCGCTGCTGCTGTACTGTTGTATACTGATTTTGTGGCTGCGAAGCTGAGCGGCTGCTGTTGCAAAAAAAATCCACCGCTCTTCTTGATGGTCTTGTGTGCCTATGACAGCACACACTCCACGCACACATACAGAAGCGCGCACACATACACACAAACAGAGGCACGGTCCGTGGCTGTCACAAAGGAGTGTTGCTGCTGCTGCTGCTGTTGCTGCTGCGTCGTAGCAGACAGCAGAGAGGGTAAAAAAAAATGGACTGGTTGATGCCGTTGTAGAGCGGGCGGAAGAGCGGAGAGCGAATAAAAAAATGTGAGGGCGGAGCGGGGTGTTCAAAACAAAAATGTGGTGGAAATCGAGTATAGAAGGGCCTACTCCTTGTAGCGTATGTTGTTCAACATTGTTAGTCTACTTTCCTCACAATGGCGTCGTCGGCAGGCCGTGAGATTTTGAACAGTGAGATCGTGGGTTCGATTCTCACCTCATCCCCAAATCTACAAAAAAAAAAAAAGGGGAAATTATCTCACGTGTCAAGAACTTGCAAACCTCACACACTTAGAAAACACCCAGACGGAACGATGAGAGCAATGCGATCATTGCATACTGTGTCCAATACCGAAATGGAGTCGGAGGTAAAATTGGCAGAATC
>JAYJMJ010000329.1:642285-654872 GCA_036873875.1 Laminaria ephemera
GGGAAAACGAAGAGAAACGAGAAAAAAGAACACGAAGAACGCGAAGAAAGCAAAGAACGCAAAGAAAGCCGGGAAGGATTCTCCGAGAAGGGGAGTTAGGCAGGCCTGTTCCAAGTGGGAGCGCTGAGAGAAGCAGGTCCTTGTAATCAAGTGATTAAGGTTTAAAAAAAAAAGCGGAGACAAATGTAATTATGTTTATGAAAGAAGTTATTAATATTAATAGTAACAATTAGGACGCAGGTGAAACTGGCATTAAAAACTGAAAATCGAGCAGTACAACACTCTCCCAGTCGTTCGATATCCGCGGCCTTGGAACCTCGCTGTTAATCGACTCGAGTTTCGGTGCGAGCTTACTGCATCGACAAAAAAACAACTCTTCTTACGAAACAATGCGCGGTATCTATCCCTCTGCGCGCAGTTTACGATCATGATAATAAACAGTACGATATTCGATCGTACATATAAGTCATCATGTTTGAATGTGTTTTATCTCACATTCTTTGAAGTCCGACTGCTACAACCCAACCTACCCAAGACCGTTGTAGCTCGACTGCTACAACCCAACCTACTCCAACCCGTTGTAGCTCCACTCCTACAACTCAACCTACGCCAACCCGCAGTAGCTCGACTTCTACAAGCCAACCTAACCCAACCCGTAGTCACAAGACAGGGCTCTACGAAGGCGTTACCTACTGAGCTAGCGGAGTAAAAGATCGATCGATTAACCTGCAGGGCAACACTTACACAGCTCTCAACCCAGCCCGTAGGCACAAGACAGGACTCCCAACAACCAAGCCCGTAGGCACGCGACAAAGTTCCCAACCCAGCCTGTCCGCACGCTACAGGGTGAACGCCCACCCAGGCGCAAACCAAAGCCAGTGCCAGATTTTTCCCGTTACGGCGTGAAAAGTTGCAAAGGTATGTTTAGCAGGGCATAATATACCCGGGTACCAAACCAGATTTTTCCCGTTACGACGTGAAAAGTTGCAAAGGTATGTTTAGCAGGGCATAATATACCCGGGTACCAAACCTACCAGGTAGCGTTTGGGTTATACTCGGGTATGTGTACCCGGGTATCCCCAGAGTACATATCCTACTAAACACACCGCTGAAAAGTTGACTACTCGTGCGCTCTGAAACGTCTGGCTTTGATACGTGAATTTCCTCGAAGCGCGAAGGCTAGAACGGGCAGTACTCTATTAATAGGAACAGCCATAATTTCATTATTTCCAACACCGCCATCACCCCACCCCGGTGACTGTAATTTTTCAACACCCGTTTTTCCTGCGAATGGCAGAATTTTCCCATAATTTTCCCACACTCCCCTCTCGCCTGCGCGATCGGTATTTGTCTGCTTACCAGATTATCTCCCGGGGCAAACATAGTACACACGCTGCTTTTACGGTTGATAACAACTACCTTAATGAAGAACAATTCGCCGCCGTGAGTAGCCAAATACCAAAAGCGTCGGATCGCTCTATTAACAGGAATGCCATTTACATGCAGGGAAGTGAAAACAAAAAAGCGTCAAGTAAGTGATGTGCACCAACCCAACCCAACCCAACGAAAGCACTGTGTTGAGGTGTGCCTGGCACAACCCAACCCAACCCAACCCTCTACTGCTAACCTCTCGTATAGACCTTATGTAAATCATCTGCATGTACACGCATCATCACCCAATTCCACGCACATCTGTCGTGATGCAGGACGCTCGCTGCAAGCCGACCTTTAGCCCGCCGAATTTTCCTGGACTTTCTAGCACGATGTAAGTGTCTACCCTAGGTCGTAAAAACTCAAATTCGTAATCCCACGTAATCAGTACCCATCCTGCCCGAAATTAAAAAAAAATAAGTGACGACCCTGGATGGTGTCGCTCGACCAGGTATATTTATTCCCCTAATCAGAAATTTCCAGGAAATTTCCTTAAAAAAAAACGACCAATAAGCACACTACGGGCAGGAAAATACCTTTCTCTGTACCAATTCCTACAATTAGCAAAAGCCCACAACGCATCTAAACGTGGCTTGTCGCTTTGTGACATTTAAAAAACACAAATTCTGAAAAACATTGAAACACCGAAAAAAAAAAACGGAAGCGACTGTGTATAACACGCAAACGCAAGCATATACACGCAAAACCCGCTCAAGGGGAGCAGAGAACATGAACAAACCGTGCCTCGAGAGGAACGTTTACGAAAGTACAACAGCTTAACCCCTTTACTACTGCAAAATCAACCCACACTCTAAAAATTCAAAGTGGTTTGTCCCCCAAAAAAGTGAGTGCAGTATTGAATGGGTTAAGTCCGCCCCGAACTACGCATTTTCTATTGTTGTATGTAACCTGTAAAAAACTAAGAAGATTTTTTAGCAGCACGCTTGCCACGAATGATTCCCCCGACAACACGGAAACTTAACCCCTTTTTATAACAGACAGCGCGTACAGACAGCGTGGGGGGCTAAATGAGACGCCTACCGAAAATGAACAATTTTTTCCTTCCCAGCCTTCGGATTGACTCTCTCTCGGCCTTCGGATTAGCGTGGCCAACGAGAGACGCTCGAAAATCAAGTCGTTAGATAAGCTAATCGATAATCTATAAGCTAGCCGATCTGTTAGATAAGCTGGCAGATCCGATAGATAGGCTATTCGATCCATTGGATAAGCTATGAGCTATTCGATAAGCCGTAAGAGATTCGATAAGCTGCATGCTACCGGCATTCGATAAGTTATAAGCTACCTGGTACTCGATAAGCTAGTCCCTCTTGTGTACATCCTTACCGGTGCCTCTTTCGGTCAAAACAGGCGGGCCTGGAGACAAGCAACGCGAATGACACTCATTCGATTGCTATACAAACACAATTAAATAAGCTCTAAGCTACCGGTATTCGATGAGCTATTCGACAAGCTATAAGCTAACCGATAAGCTCTAAATTATTCGATGATGTATAAGCTAGTCGATAAGCTAGTCCCCCTTGTGTACATCCTTGCCGGTGCCTGTTGCGGTCAAAACAGGCGGGCCTGGAGACAAGCAACGCGAATGGCACTCATTCGATTGCTATCCAACACAACTAGATAAGCTCTAAGCTACCGGTATTCGATGAGCTAGTCGACAAGCTATAAGCTAACCGATAAGCTATAGACTATTCGATAAGGTACAAGCTAGTCCCTCTTGTGTACATCCTTACCGGTGCCTGTTTCGGTAAAAAAAAGGCGGGTCTGGAGACAAGCAACGCGAATGGCACTCATGCGATTGTCATACAAACACAATTAGATACGCTATTCGATAACCTATAAGCTACCGGTATTCGGTATGCTATAAGCAAACGGTGTTCGGTGAGTTATTCTACAAGCTATAAGCTAACCGATAGGCTAGAAGCTGTTCGAACAGCTATTAGCTATTCGATACATGGTAAGCTATAAGCTCTACGAAATCCTAGATCTCACAGCTGTTGTGTATTTTTTAATTGTTTATAAAAAGCTATTCGATAAGCTAGTCCCTCCAGTGTGTCAGCTGTGCCGGCGCGGCGCGAGGACTTATCGTCTGGGAGGACTTTAGAGAGGGCCGCTGGCTTGAACTGGTGCTGCTCCGGTTCTCTGGTCCGGCTGCAGAACGCAAGGCTCGCCGGAGGGCGATGGAGCCCGTACTTTGCCGGCCATGTCGTGACCTGACAACAAACACAGAGACGGAGGCTGGTATCAAGCACTGTAGCAGTACACGGCTTTTGAGGCAAGACGCAACGCTCGTGGCTTCACCTTAGCATTATTAACATACTTCGAAGCATATCAATACAAGTATGAGCGGCACCGAAACTAAAGTTGTTACAAAACGAATGCTCCAAAAACTCAGCACCCATTGCGTTCTAGCGCGGAAAAGAACACGCACGTTTTACACCTCTGCTGGTTGCTATCAATGACCTAAATGCGGCCACGAAATGCGGCAATGCGGTAAACTGTATTGCCCTTACTTGCCCATGCAACACACATCCTTCGTAAGTCTTGTTGCCGACTATGGTAACCTCCTTGTACGAACGACCGTCTGACCAAAATAATCAAGCAGTACATGGGGGATAGCGCGCCAACGCATATCGTTGGCGCTTAATTGCAGTGCAATATCCTCACTTGTCTATGCAATCATACTTCTTGTTGCGAATTTAGCAACCTTGTACGACCGGCTAACCTAAAAAATTCAGCAGTACACTAGGGAAAAGCACGCTATCCCATATTGTTAGCGCTGCATTACAGTGAAATATCCTCATTGTCCATACAATACAACACACATCGGTCATTCGTACATACTTCTTGTTGCTGGAAGTAGTACAGCACGAACGTCCAACCGAAACAATTACGCAGTACACTGGGGAAAAGCGCGCCGATGTATATCGTTGGCGCTGCAGTACAGTGTAATATGCTCACTTGTCCATGCCCATTTCTTCGACGTGTAATGGGACCCGCAAGCCCACGGAGTGCTTTATGGCGATGAGAGCCAAGTAGGAGAGAGCCCCAACCCACGCCGCTATGGCTAGCATTAAGAGCAGGTTAGCTCCCAGCAGTCTTCCCCCACACCCGTACAGCACTGTCAGGGTCAATTCGAGCACATAGGGGTCAATTCGAGTACGTTGGGGTCAACTATTTATTCATCAACGTTAGGGTCAATTCGAGCACGATCGGCTCAATTCCACTACGCCAGGGACATTTTTCAAGTAAAAGAGCAAACCACAGGCAGCCAATCAGCCAACCGATTGTTCGGCAAGTCTATTCGGTCACCGACGGAAGTTCGAGCACGTTAGGGTCAACTCGAGAACGTTAGGGTTAGCTCGAGCACGTCAGGCTCAACTCGAGCACGTTAGAGTCAATTCGAGCACGTCAGGCTCAATTCGAGCACATTAGTGTTAACATTAGCACGTTAGGGTCAATTCGAGAACAGTAGGGTCAACAAAAGCACGCTAAGCTCAATTCGAGCACAATAGCACCTTAGGGTCAATTCGAAAACGTTAGGGTTGATTCGACCAAGTTAGGCTCAACTCGAGCACGTTAGGGTTTACAACAACACCTCAACTCGAGCACGTTAGGGTTAACTCGAGTACGTTAGGCTCAACTCGAGCACATATACGGTCAATTCGAGCAAGTTCGGGTGATTTGAAGCACGTTAGGGTCAATTCGAGCACGTTAGGGTTAGGGGTCAATTAATAGACAGTTGCCGAAATCACTTGTCTGGACATCAATAATCAACACAGTAATCAACAATCATTAACCACGGGTCAGTAATCACTGATCACTAATCGCTAATAACTATCGTAATCCCTAATATCTACAATTTGTTTCTCACGTCCGCAGCACTTGGTGCCCTCATCACCGACGTCCAACCCGCAGCTGTATTACCTAATCACATATCACTAATCGTTAGCTCCTAATCACGAATCACGAATCACAAAATCACACAAATCGCCAATCACCAATCCCTAATCTCTACAAACTACTTTTCACATCCGCAGCACTTGGTACCCTCATCATCGACGTCCATCCCGTAGCTGTACACACCACGAATCACCAATCCCTATTCACTAATCCTAACCCTGGTCAATCACCACAAACAACTGATCACTAATCACTGCCAGGTAGCTACTAATCACTTAACGAATAACGAATATCTAACCACTAATCACGACGAATCGCTAGTCCCTTATCATCAATCACTAATCCCTAATCAACATTCTCTATCGTTTCTCACATCCGCAGCGCTTGGTGCCCTCGTCATCGACGTCCATCCCGTAGCTGTACACATCAATAACCACCAACCACTAATCTACTCAATAATCAATAACCAGACCAGGTAGTCAGTACTGGTAATCGATAACCAGAAATCATTGTTAATAATCATTCATCACGCGGCGACGCAATTATGAGTGGTGAGAACCTCTAACCTCTATCCTTACTTACATCCGCAGCACTTGGTGCCCTCATCATCGACGTCCATCCCGAAGCTGTACACATCTTGATATCGGTTCTCGCTGGTGAGCAAAGCAACCGAAATCAATCCCCACACGCCGCATCCGAAATGTACCGCTGAAGCTTGCACGACGTCGTCGATCTTAAGCCTGCATAGTCAACATCACCATACATGATTTACATCAAAACTGTACATCATTAGTCTATATTATTCAGCATTCAGCGTGTTACCCATTTCACTGCTGCAAAAAGCTAATGAAGTACCAGGTATCTCACACCAATGCCATGTAATTTGTCCCAAAAGTGTACCACTCTGGGCGGAAGTGCAAGAATCGTTTGGACATCAATATGACAAAGCAGCCGAAATCGATCCCCACGTGCCATATCCGAAATGCACCGCTGAAGCTTGCACGACGTCGTCGATCTTAAGCCTGCACAGTCAACACCACCATACAGGACAGATAGGTCATTACCATGACCACGTAATTCGACGTGTTAACCCGTTTATTGCTACGAAAATGATCGCAAACTAATTCCATGTAGTTTGTCCCGAAAACGTGTTATGGACGCAGTGATAATGAGAGCTTGCACGTTGTTGTCGATCTTAAATCTGCGTCGTAAGACCACAGCACATGAGAGATAACATGATTTACATGCATCAAGACTCCACACTGGAGAGATTCATCATCATTACATGCGTCAAGACTAACACACAGAACGATACATGATCACGTCACTCAGCGTGTTAACCCTTTCACTGCTGCTTGCACCACGTGCGTCAAGACCACCACACAGAACAGATTCGTGGTTACATTCACCAAGACCGGCCCCACAGGAGAGATGCATCATAACATGCGTCAAGACCACGACACAGAAATATACATGAGTACAGTAGGGGTCCCCCAATACGGCGGTCTGAATAAGGCGGTAACCTGCTATTAGGCGGTCAAAATTGCTTGGCGCGATTGGGGAATTGCACTCACAACCTGGAATGAATAAGGCGGCTTCCCCCAACAAGGCGTCATATTGCTCTGGCACACCACCGCCTTACAGGGGGACCCCTACTGTACATCATTCGGCGTGTAAACATCAAAGCAAGCGCCGTGCGCATTGCCGCATGGCTACCTCTCCAGTATGAATACGCTCCAAAACCCCGGAACCCAGGTGCCTCACCGTCTCAAAGCCTCGACGCCGAGTAAGTAGAATGCGCTGGCTAGAATGCCGATGATAAAGGCACCTTCAGGTAGAACCAACGGTCCGCTAGCACTGATGGCCACCAGCCCAGAGACAATCCCGTTGTTGAGCTGGAATCACCACATCCAAGTTGACGATGGAACAAAACAAAAGGGGGACTCGTGGGTAAGACAAGGTGCCATTAAAGATCGGCGCTAAGCCGTAAGTAGGCACAGAAGGGAGCTAGACTTCGTGCATAGGTTTCCTGTTTTAGTTGGTGCCTTCAGGGTGAACCAACGGTTCGCTAGCACCTCCCCACACCCCTCATCAAAGGTCATGAACAACCACCGAAAATAACCAACCAAGTCGAAACACGCCTGCTCCATCATGTGGAAAACTCACGTGTCCCGAGTCGAACTTCTTGTAAATACATTTCATCAGAACCCCCATGGACAGAACGCTCGCAGCCGCCGATATCGTAGTGTTCACCTGAACAAAAACAATCAGGAAATAACGCAACAATGACGGGGTGACAACGGGGAACGTTAATTGCACATCGGGCATGCAAACAAAACTCTGGACACCCTTTTTTGTGTGCTGGTACAACGTAACAATAACGGGGTGATGAGGGGAAAGCTAATTGCACATCGGGTATGTAAATAAAACTCTGCACACCCTTAGGTGAGTGCAGGTTTTATGTGTCGTTTGCTTTTTGCTGTGGCTGTCTGGTGGAAGCCCAGGCTCGGGAGGGATCAGGTCGGCGTGGGATCAGGGTGTCAAGCGGGAGCAGGGTGGAGATGTGCAAAGTTTGATCTGCATACTCGGCTTGCAAGTAGGTGTTGTCGGGTTGACGAGGAGTTCGCATAGTGTGGAAGGATGTGCGCCAGGCATCCGTTCGGGTAGCAGCAACCAGGACACTCCGCTACTTTTTTTTTTACCTATCAGAATATCATCCACCCTGCGACAATATCATCGCATCGCAGCACCATCGCAACATAATACGATATCACAGCATCAAAACATCAAAACAGCCCAGGTGACATCACTTGACTTACCACAGCTTCCGTGACGAGAGCACTCCTTCCGTTAGACACCGGTCCGACAGACCCCCAACTAATATCATGTCATACCTAGCCAACTAATAACTAGTCGGCGACTTATAGTACGCAAATTGATGCACGCAACTAACTGCAATACCCAGCTAACTAATAACTAGTCGGCGACTTATAGTTTAGCCAACTATAAAACATGAAATCGACTTACCACGGCCTCCGCGACGAGAGTACTCAATCCGTTAGACACCCACCCGACAGACTCGCAATTAACTGCAATACCTTGCCACCTAAGGACTAGTCGGTGACTTACAGTCAGAAAATTACCGCACGCACCTACAAATAGCTGATGTACTCAGCCAACTATTAACCAGTCGGCGACTGAAATTTAGCCAACTACAAAACATGAACTTGTGACTTACCACGGCCTCCGCGACGAGCTCACTCCTTCCGTTTGACACCGATCCGACAGACCCGCCGTTAAACCCGTCTGCGCGGCACGTGAAACAGAACACCAGGCAGAAAGCAAATGTCAAGGAGAGGAGCAACGGCGTGCGCAGGCGACTCTTGTAGAGCCACGCACCCATTACAAGATGCAAAGCAAGCGCATTGACTGATCGACTGTTGTTTGGGTCACGCGCGCCGTCAGTAAGGACCTGGTCGCGGCCGACTTAACATCTCGCTCAAAGATAGGGCTAGCCGCAGATATGAGATCAGGCTTGCCGAAAATTGTGAGAAGGTTTGGAGTTGGGTTGGGGGTAGACAGGGCTGACAGCGTGGAAGTGAAGCAAGGTCGAGATAACCTTCGCTGCAAGGAGAAATAAACCCAGAAAGGGGTGTGGTCATGCGGCATGCTACAGCAACAGCAGTACTACAGCAGCAGCAGCAGTACTACAGCAGCAGCACCAAGGACAGTGCAGTGCAATATCGCACACTCCCAGTCTCTACGGCTTAAGCCAGTGGCCGGGAGGCCAGTCAAACGGCAAGAGAAGCAAGACCATCATCTGCCCGTCGGCGACAAAATAAAACATAAGCTGTTCGCGTGGGCACTCACACCAGCCGACCCAGAGTATCAAGACAAAACTAACAGTAATACCTACCCAACTAAAAACCAATCGGCGACCGCAGTCAGCCAACTCACAGCCGTACCAATCATGTGTGGCGATAAAGTAAAAGGTAGGCTGCCCGCGGGCGACAAAACAAAAGATAAGTTGTTCGCGTGGGCACCCTCACCAGCCAATCCAGAGTATCAAGACAGAAACATTTGCAATACCTAGCCAACCAAAAACTAATCGGCGACCTGTAGTCAGCCAACTCACAACCCATCCTCTGCTCGCAAGCTAGTCAACAAATGACTAGTCGGTACTCGGCGACTTATAGTCAGCCACCTCACAGCCCTACCCATCATCTTCCCGCGGGAGACAACAAAGAAGAAAATATCCTATCATCTGCCCGCGGGCGGCAACAAGAAAATATAAGCTGTTCGCGTGGGTACTCACACCATCCGACCCAGAGAATCAAGGCCCCCAATGTTTGCAGCGCGGGGCTCTGTTGCGGAAGCCTGTTAACCGTGCCATCCAACCTGAACCGTCCCGTCCGGGGTTCCACCACTTTGGCGGAAATTAACGCGGCGATACCTGCTCACGAATATGGTTACGCAATAACACGAGCGGAAAAAGGGAACGGGTGGAATAACGTCTCAGAAAGTTGTCGAGAGAGGGGTTTCCCCCTGTAATGGAAACGGCAGCAAAGGCGGGGATTGTAGCCGGTATAGACTAAACTACAAACTCGTTTGGGCTGGTCGGTGTTACTTGCCCCGTTACTTGGGCGTTGGCTAATTGCCTTTTCTTCGGTTTTCAAGAGAACTTTTACGTTGTACCTGGTTATAGCTCGTAGGAACGCCTCTGTTCCCACTTTTCAACTTGCGACACCCCCGGGATTTCAACCCAACCACATCCCGCAGGGGAACCTTGTACGATCGTATTGATAGTGTTTTGTTCCCTTGGAAGCCTTGCTAGAAATATAAGCGTTGCAAGCATTGCAAGTATCGTGTTGGGGGGCAAGGGAAATAAAACGTGGGACATGACGCACCTCCCGTCATGTGCACAACTCCAGCCCCAGCGAAGTCTGAAGCCCCGCATCCCAGCAGCAGGGGCCGCGCATCTTCCCGGCAGTCGAGGTACTCCTCGTCGGTAAGCGTGAAGTCACACCGGTAAGGGCTCGCCCAGCCCCCTTCACTCCAACTCCAGTGGGCCACCTGGAACAACACGACAAGCCGCACCAATTAACTTCGATAGGTCAACAATACTGATACCATTAACCCCGATAGATAAACAATACTATTAGCCCCTTTGAGACCGAAAAGACGCTATCAAGACAATCGAGATGTGCGGCCGCGTCCACCGTCTAGCGTGAGCGTGCATAGTCGGTAGTTGCGAAGTTACAACGGTAAGGGCTTGCCCAGCCCCCTTCGCTCCAACCCCAGTGTACCACCTGGAACAACGTCACAACACAACCCGCACCAATATGCTCGGTGTAAGATATGTACGGCAGCAGTGGGGGGTAGCCAACTCCGATAGATCAACAACACCCACATCAGGTCGCAGCAACAGGGTCTCACTCTATACGCCCATCCACACATCAAGCCGCACCAGTATGAAAATACATTGTCTGATTCAAGGCTGCCTGAACACAACAAGCCGCACCAATAGGTTCTTCGTAAGAAATGTGTCTGATTCAAGGCTACCTGAGGGATGAGACAGCCTGTAACATGGTGAACCCAGGGAGTAGACGCCACAGTCAGGGACAACCAGGTCCGATATATAAACAGTATTCACAAGCCGCAGCAATACGGCATGTACTGCAACAGTGGGGGATAACCAACTCAGACAACTCAACAACACCCACAACAAGCAATCGCGAAGTCAGAGCGGTCAGGGCTCGCCCAGCCCCATTCACTCCAACCCCAGTGGAGCACCTGGAACAACGTCACAACACAACAATCCGCATCAATATGCTCGATGTAAGAGATGTATGGCAGCAGTGGGGGGTAACCAACTCCGATAGACCAACAACATCCACGACATGTCGCAGCAATAGGGTCTCACTCTATACCCCCATCCACACAACAAGCCGCACCAACATGAAAATACATTGTCTGATTCAAGGCTGCCTGAAAACAACAAGCAGCACCAATAGGCTTCTTGTAAGAAATTTGTCTCATTCAAGGCTGCCCGAACACAACAAGCCGCACCAATATGTAAGACATGTGTCTGATTCAAGGCCGCCTGCCTGGGGGCTGAAACAAGGTGTAACATGGTGAACCCAGGGAGTAGACGCCACCAATAGAGCAAAACTCCTCATAACCGGCCGCAGCAATAGGCTCTTATGCAAGATAAGGCAGTAGCGGGGGATAACCAAGTCCGATATACCAACAACACCCACAACAAGTCGCAGCAAAAGGCTTTCATCTCAACCACACAACAAGCCAGTCCGACGTGTAAGAGGTGTGTCTGATTCAAGGCTGCCCGACGGCTGAAACAATCTGAAACATGGAATATGTAGCATGGAATAGACGCCGACAGTAGTGAGGGACAACCAGGTCCCACAGACAAACAGTATGCACAAGCCGCAACAATAGGATATATGTAAGGCATGTACGACAGCAGTGGGGGATACTCAACTCAGACATATCAACAGGCCGCAGCAATAGGCTCTATGCAAGATGGATAACTAACTCCGACACATCAACAACATCCACAACAAGCTGCAGCAAGACGGTATGCTCTCTATGTAAGACAAGTACGGCAGCAGTGTAGGATAACCACTGTTACACGGTATGAATAGAGTGGATGTAAGAGGCTGAAGGTCCATAGCGTACGGCATCCGGTGCATGCCAACGTCAACCCACCACGGGGTATATGAAGAAGATGATGCAGATAGAGATTTGCACGTAGGCGACGATCTTGACTCGTTCTGCCACAGCGCCAGAGACCACCGTTGCAGCCGTCGCTATCAATTCGTAATACAAGACACAAGAGAGAGAGAACTTAAGAGAACGAAAGTAAGTGATATGTCAGTGATATGGCAATGGTCCAGCAGTCGCTATTAATACAAGAGAGCAAGAGAGGTAAAACAGATGGGGAGCAGAACGAAAAACTAATGGTATGGCAGCGGTGATAAGGCAATGGTACAGTCGTCGCCATTACTACAAGAGAGCACGAGAGCAAAGAGCAGAACCAAGGGGAGCAGAACGAAAAGTAAATAATACATCTACTACTCGTACTACTATTCGTACTACTACTCGCACTACTCGCACTACTACTATTACTACTACCGCTACTACTACTACTACTACTACTACTACTACTACTACTACAGTAGTACTAGTACTTCTGTAGTACTACTACTAGTACTACT
>JAYJMJ010000329.1:699467-713991 GCA_036873875.1 Laminaria ephemera
ACCAGATGCAGAAGGGCATTTTGGGCTGGCACTTGATTATTATAGTCATTTTACTTCACCAATTCGTCGTTATCCTGATTTACAAATCCACAGAATTATCAAAGAAAAAAATTTATAACAAGTTCAAATGTTCAACCTTAACATCAAGTATGTGAATTAGTTCGTCTGCTAATCTTTTCACTTCTCGTTCAGAAAACACTGAGGTTGAATGTTGGTTGATTTCAATACCGTCCATGGTTGCAATACCGTCCATGGTTGACAGCACAACCACACCCCGTCAATGGTTGACAGCACACTTCACATCCGGTCATATTTTGACGGACGCCCCCCCCCCCCGAAATATTAATTGGCGTCTTGATGCGTGGGCGATCGAGATCTGATTGGAGGTGGCATTGCTGAGCCGGCCGTTTTTCCCGCGTGGACAGTTGGCGGCATGAATCTTTTCCTTGATTACCATCCATCTCCCGCTTCGTTCCGTGTGATTCGTGATGCCTCAGCGTGATCTATCTTCGCCTTGTTCCACGAAGGTGGTAGATAGCTCCATCGGCACGAAGCCTTAACCCCTTCAGAGCTTCACCCACGCCTTGGGGGCATACTACTTGGAATTAGTGTGAACATTTTTTGCAGTGCTAAAAAAGGAGTAACCACTGTCCGAGCGACTGAAGATTTAGCTTTGCTTTAACCACCGTCCTTCTTCCCTTCCATTCCGTGTGATCCGCGACCCCTCAGCGTGATTTATCTTCGCCTTATTCCACGAAGGTGGTAGATGGCTCCAACGGCATGAAGCTGTAACAGCGTCTGAGCGAATGAAGCTTTAGCTTTGCTTTTAACTACCGCCCGTCGTCCCTTCCATCCCGTATGATCCCTGAACGAGATATTTCCTTGTCCACAATTCCAACGGCATGAAGATCCCTCAACGAGACATATCTTCGTCCATAGTTCCAACGGCATGAGGATCCCTCAACGAGATATATCTTCGTCCATAGTTCCAACGGCATGAAACTTAAGCGTTTCACCACCGTACGTCTCCCCTTCCGTCCCGTGTAACTTCGCAGCGAGATCTATCTTCGCCTCATTCCACGAAGACGGTGGATAGCTCCAACGGGCTCTTGCTGCCCATATTCTGCGAGGCCACAGGGTTGCTGCTCTTGGCGGGAAGGTAGGTTGGTACACTTTTATGGTACGCTATAACCCGTTTGGGAAAACATGTCGAATATAGCGTCGGCGCCCGCAGTGGCTCTGCGCGCACCATAACGACATAATAAATGACACCATAAATGCACACCATAATGCACACACAGGAGAGGAACCGGTGTGAAATACTACGAGCTTAGCGACGGCGACCGCACTGACTCTTGCCTGCCGGAGGTGCACTTCTGCCACGGGTACACGACAATGCACAGTACAATGAAAACGATGATGCACACCATATGCACACCATAATGAACACGATGAAGTACACTATCATGCACACACACCGTAACGTACACCATAATGCTGCGCATTTTCTGCGAGGCCACGGGGTTGCTTCTCTTGGCGGGAAGGTGGGCATTGGTACTGTTATTTCTTTGACAAACGTTGAAAAGATACCTCAGCTGTGAGATCGCGAGAGTTTTCGTCGAAATTCCTGTTTGCAAGCTGCGTGTGATACATCGATCGCGCGTGCTACGAGGTGTGTATGTCCTCATGAATCTATCAGGGCTTGTCTTTGTACGCCGAGCTACAACAGGACATCTGGAAATATATTCTTTTGCGCGCGAGGCCCTTTCGTCCATTGTTTTTACAGTAATTCGCCCTCATAGTGATGGTGATGGGGACACACTGCTTCACCCTCGGTGGAGTGCACACATGGACATGTCTACATTCTGGTGCATCCGCTGTTGACTGTACACACGATATTGTGCACGATAATACACACTATTCCAGGGTTCAAAAGTAGATTTTGGCCCACTTTTGAATGGTAACCACGTTTGACTCAGGGCACCGCGCGAGCGCGGTCGAGGCGCCCCTTGCGCAGTAGGGGTCGGGGAGCATGATGAGGGAGTTTCGGACCGAGAGGTGGTCCTCATCGCGAGCAAACACGAAAAACTCAAAAAAAAAAAGACGTCTAAGAAAAGCTGAGGAGCTCTCAGGGCACACCGCCAACAATATCGTACTTGTATCTAATGCACGCCATAATGCACACAATAACGCACAATTTAATGAACATCATGGTGAACACTATAATGCACACCAAAATGAACACCATAATGCACAACACAATGCACACCAAAATGCACACCATATTGAAAACCACAATGCAAACCATAATGCGCACCACAATGCACACCATAATGCACACAATAACAAACACCATAACGAACACCACAACACACACCATAAAGGCACACACAAGGGAAGGATCGGTATGAACAAACTACGAGCCAAGCGACGGCGACCGAACTGGCTCTTCCCTGCCGGGGGTTTACTTTTGCCACGAATACACGATCATGCACGCGATATTGAAGACGATAATGCACACCACAATGCACACCATAACGAACACCAAAACGCACGCCATAATGTACACCATAATGAACACCATGATGCACAACACACTGCGCAACACAATGCGCACCATAATGACACATAATGCGCACCGTAATGCACGCCATAATGCACTACGACATTACACCCCATAATGCACACCATATTTAACACCATAATGCACAACCATAATGCACACCGTAACGAACACCAAACGCACATCATAACGCACACCATAATGTACATCAAAATGAACACACAGGGGAGGGACCGGTGTAAAATACTACGAGCTTAGCGACGGCGACCGCAATGGCTCTTCCCTGCCGGAGGTCCACTTCTGCCACGAGTACAAGGCTACGGGACCCCCTCTAAGCGGCATGGCGCTCCTTCCACCTCAGTCCCTGGATGTCGGCAATGTGGAGATCGCGCGCGTGTTGAGGCTCACCCCCACTACCGTCGAGCCAGGTGCGACGCACGAAGGCGCTATCTGCAGGACAAATTTTATAGAAAAAATCCCTGCGGGGGCTCGAACTCGCGAAATCGACCTTAGCAGCTACGAGGTTTTACCACTATTAATAGAACACCGGGGACACTGGAGGATCGGTGTAAGGCCAGTTTCGGCACTGCCAGTAAGTGTCACATGATCGCGATGCAGCATCGGCATTGGTGCGAGGCCACATTATCGGCACAGCCAGTAAAGGTATCACGAGCAGTTCATGTAAGTTAAACTATCAACATACCTGTCTTTGGAAGTCGCGCGCGTGTTGAAGCTTACCGCCACTACAGTGGATCCAGGTGGGATGCGCGATACGGCACCGTGCAAGGCCACTTTCGGCACTCCCTGTAAACGTAACATGAGCAGTTGACGTAAAGTGAACTATCGACTATTTTGGCATAGCGCAAGGTTTTCCAGTCATTCGCTTCCGATAGCAGCAGTCGTTTACTCCCGACAATAGCAGAGCCTTGGTTGTCCTCTGGGTACGTGAGCAGTAGCATCATGGGTGAATTTTGAAGCGTTTGATGGATTTTTTGTTGTGGATTTGGATTTTTGTCTCAGATGCACGTTTTGAGAACATTTGGAACGCCTCACACCCGTGGGCCCGATCATCGCTGCCTCCTACCGTTACGATCGAGTGTTGACACTCCGACTTGACACTCCCGAGCGCCGGTTGTCTTGCTAATATATGGGTTGACGGTCTGGTCTTGTCCCGTCAAGGGCACATTATTCTTATTATACTAGTTTTAGTGTGGGGAGTACCTTGACTGCTGTCCGTCAAGGGGCAAGCGGGCCGTCAACTTTGACTTAATACAGTGTATAAGTTTTATTGTGGGGAGTTCCTTGACGGCTGTCCGCCAAGGCGCAAGAGTGCCGTCATCTTAGCCTAAATATACTAGTTTTAGTGTGAGGAATACCATGACGGCTATCCGTCAATCCGGCTATCCGTCAAGGAGCAAGAGTGTCGTCAACCGAAATCTTACCTGCCTCGTGTTTCCTTTCTTCGCGCACTTGTTACAATTGGACGGAACTATTCTTACAGTTTCTTTCATGCTGCCGCGATCCGGAGACCTGAAATACTATTTCCAGAATGATGTGTACCGGTGAGTGGTGCTGTCAGTGCTATCGAAATGATGAAGGCTGCCTTGTAAGCAAGCCTCCGGCTTCCAGAAAAGCGCGGCCCAGCTTCGGCGAAATGGTTGAAGTATGCCTGACTCTAAACCCCATCCCTAATCCATAATCCAAACTGCAAACGACGATCCTGCATCTTCCTATCTATAGCTACAAGTTATGTCCCCTGCGTATTCCAAAGAGCAAATCACTTTCCCTGCATGTTCCGAGCGTGTCTTTCTTCTTTTGCTCTTTCCGATCCATGCCTGACGTTGTTAAGTCTCGCCTCCGCTGGCCCTGTGCCCTCCGGAATAATGCGCAATATTCCTGACTACGAATGGCTTTCCCTTTGTGTTCCGAGCGTGCGTTTCTTTTTACTGCTGTTTCCGATCCATGCCTGACGTTGTTACATCTCGCCTCTTCTAACCCTATACCCTCCGGTACGCAATATTCCTAACCGCAAATTTCTTTCCCTGCATGTTCCGATCGTATTTTTGTTTTTGTGCTGTTATTCCGATCCCGCGACGGACTTTGTTTCATGTCGCTTTCTGCGTGTTCCGAACCGTGTCTTCCTTATTATTTATGATTCATGCCTGACGTTGTTTTATCCTGCCTGTTATGGTACTGTGCAGTCCGGTGCGTCCTTCCAAGCCTTGCCTAAGCTCGGCGGAGTGGCTCAACGGTGGGAACCTGGCTGATGCTGAGGGGGGAGAGTTTCAGTCGCTGTGCCCGCCAGGTGTGTCATTGTGGAATCATAACCCTTCATAAGACCAATTCTTATGCAGTCGGATTTGTAGTCAGTCGAAAAAGCTACTTTCAGTACGTTCGCACTAAATATCATTATTCTGACTGCCTAAGAATTGGCCTAACCCCTACGATTCAAAACCGACAATCGAGAAACTAAAACGCGATCTCGATCTCCTCAAGAGGGAGAAAATCGTTATTCAGAATCAATAGGAGTGGGTGAATGGTGGGAACCTGGCGGATTCCGAGGGGGGAAAGTTCCAGTCGCTGTGCCCACCAGGTGTGTGTATGTGTGCGTGTTACATTAAATCGTTCTTCCTACCCAGGGACATCCAGCGCATCCAATGTCTGTGCCGATTACTTATCCTAGAGAGATAAAAGCTTTGTGGCCACAAACTACGAGACAGAGATGTTAGTCGCAAAAGACAGTAAGGATGCCAAACGTACTGGATGCGAAAAGCGGAACACACGCAAGCCAGCAAAGCAGACACATTGCAGGAGAGAAAGAGAAAAAAAGAAGGAACATCGAGAAAGAAGTGAATAATATGTGTCACTGGAATACTAACCCACCAAAACCACACCACTACCATCACCAGCAACACTAACACCACCAACACCAACACCACCACCACCACCACCACTACCACCACCACCACTACCACCACCACCACTACTACCACCACCACCACTACCACCACCACCACTACCACCAGCACCGCCGACACCACCACACCACCACCACTACCAACACCACCACTAACAACACCGCCACCAACACCATCACCACTAACACCATCACGTCCGTTGTGCGCGGATTGTATTGGCGACCTTGACACCTTTAACACGTTAACAGGCATGGAGCCATTGTCCGAGCGTCCTGCTCCCACGGAGGTTGCGGTGCCGAAGGCGGTCATGTTCAGAAACCAGATGGAGCAGCGAGAAAAGGTGAAAACGTGGCATCACGCCCGACTTGATGCTTGATGGTTGATGAATGATGTTTCGTGATTCATGGTGCTGGCACCGTGAGCTCAAACCACGCACGAGTACTAACCCCTTTATCACTGCACCCTTGTTTTTGGGTACAAACTACTTCGAATTAGGTGTGGGATACTTTTTGCAGTGGATACAACATGACGGAGCAACGAGAAAAGGTTAAAAGGTGGCATCACGAGTTTGATGCATGATGCTTGATGCTTGATTATGCTGTGCACTCGTACCACGTAATGTATCCTGCACCCACGTTTTTGGCTGAAACTATTGATACTGTTGCATGACATTTTGGGATGCTTTGCGTTGCGGTGCTGCGATGCTTGCTGTACACAGCAGGGCGTTAGTTTGGAGTGGGTGCGGTAGGAGTAAGCAAGCGCGTGATTGCGCATTAGACATGTCTGCGTTGCTATCTGTTTTTTACGTCCTTTGCGCGGTCTAGTAGGCGTCGTATTCGTTTACTTGCACAAATGCACAGACCCCCCCTCCCTCTCCCCCTCCCCCTCCCCCACCCCCCCCCCCTTGCTCTCGTGTCTATTTCGATCTCCATCTCAATCTGCTATCTAGATATATCATCTTGACCTGTCATCTCTATCTGCTACCTGGTAGCTCGCATCTGGGCCTGTTGTCTCTACCTGCCATCTCTATCCGTTATGTTGACCTGCTATGTTACCTCAGGAAGAAAAGGACGCGGCAAACACATGACATATCAATTTTATCATATTGGCCTGAGATACCTGTTATCCCTGTCTGTTATGTTGACTTGTTATCTCTGTTATTTTGGCGTGTTATTTCTATCTGTTACATTTAAATGTTCTGTTATCTGATCGATCTGTCATCTTGACCTGTTATCTCTACCTGGTACGTTGACCTGTTATGCTGACCTGGCATCTCTATCTGTTATGTTGACCTGTTACATTTTCGTAGGAAGAAAAGCACGCGGCAAACACGTGCTGTCTCGATCTCTCATATTGACCTGTTACGTTGTCCCATCGATCTCTCATCGTGACCTGTTATCTCTATCTGATACGTTGACCTGTTATATTGACCTATTATCTCTATTTGTCATCTCTATCTGCTACGTTGGCCTGTTTTTCTGTTATTGTTGCGTTGACCTGTTGTGTTGACCTGTTAAGTTATCTCGGCAAGAAAAGGACGCGGCAAACACATGCCATATCGATTTCTCATGTTGACCTGAAATACCTGTTGCCTCTGGCTGTTTTGTTGACCTGTCTTCTCTGTTATTTTGGCTTGTTGTCTTCGCGTGTTACCCTGGTCTGTTGTGTTGTCTCAGGAAGAAAAGGACGCGGCGAACACTATGGCGACGATGATGCGGCGAGCCAATGAGAACGCAGCTTACCACCCGAACCAGAGCGTCGGTGTAGTCATGGGCGTCGACCAGCCCACCATTGCAGACTCCGAATCGGAGGGAGACTGGTCGGACTGAATCGGTTAAGGGTCGTTCCTAACGAACGCAAAAAATCACGATTCCTGAAATTTTGAAATTCTGAAGTATTTAATAAATAAGAAAATCACGTTTTTTCGTCACGAATCCTGACATCAATTTTTGTGGAAATTTTCAAAACAATAATCAAAGTCAGGATTCGTGACAAATATCATGATTCGCGAAAATGTCACTATCTTCTTGTCACGATTCCTGACATTTTTTGTGTTCGTTAGGAACGGCCCTAACTTGATTCACTCGATTCAACCTCTTGCGACGCTCCGTCGATCAATTGATAGAGTGGACGCCAAAAGAGATTAGTGCGTCCACTCTATCAATTGTTCGAGGGGGCATCACGAGAGGGTCGTGCTTCGACCTCTTGTGGCGATCGTTTGATCAACGCCTCGATCAATTGAGGTCGAACCAAGACCCTCTTGTGACGCTTGCTCGGTCAATTGGAATCGAAGCAAGACGCTCTTCCGGCGCTCCGTCGATCATTTAAGGTGGAATCAAGAATCTCTTGTGACGATCGCTCGATCTATCCCTCTTTCAACGAAGGTCGAGGCAAGCAAGGTGTGATGATCGCTGGACCAATCGAAAGCGAAGCAAGATTTTTCCTGCGGCGCTCCCTCGATGAGGTGGAAGAAAGAAAGACCTTCTTGTGACGCTGGAGCTCGCTCGGTCGTATACTACGATAGGGGCAGCACTTTTCGGCCAAATTTTTTATATCCGACGGGGATCCTCAATTGAAGAACTATGCAATATCGTTGGGATGCCTTTCGTGTTTTACGATAGTATTCGTTTTATACCCAGGCTATGGGATTGTTCGTCTGGTTGCACTTTTAAATGTTTCTCATAGTCAGTTTTCGGGTGCGGTACAGAGCTCCTCAAGTGAGGAGCCTCAGAAACATATGATATCATTCACCCGTACCGTAGTATACGTCCTCGATCAGTTGAGTCGAAGCAAGACTCTCTTGTGACAATCGCTCGATCGATTGAAGAAGTCGACGTGTTATTTTTCTCGAAGTGTTTTGTTTTGCCTTGTAGTCCCTTAACGTGCGCGGGGTTCCGTTTTTTGTTTCGGTGACCTTAATCGACGCGCATGCAACCATTGTCCGTTTTTGTGTTTTTTGTGTGACCCTACCCCTTTTGCTACTGCAAAAAGGTTGTCATGTCATAATTCTAAGTACTACTGTAGTTTGTCCCCAATAACGTGGGTGCAATTGTCAAGGGAGTAGAATCGACGCGTATGTAACCTTTTTCCGTTTTTTTTATTGCTCTTTTTTCGGCGACGTTATTCGCTGTTGATGAGATAATTGACGGATTTCGATATCTGGCGCGCGGTCGCCATGAGCGCCGGCCGGAGAGCTCCTCATGTGAGGAATCTGAGAGCTCCTCGTGTGAGGAAAATCTGAGAGCTCCTCACGTGAGGAATCTGGGAGCTTCTCATGTGAGAAATCTGAGAGCTCCTAATGTGAGAAGAATCTGAGAGCTCCTCGGGTAAGGAAAGCTGAGAGCTCATGTCAGGAATCTGAGAGCTCATGTGAGAAATCTGAGAGCTCCTCATGTGAGAAAAATCTGAGAGCTCCTCGTGTGAGGAAAATCTGAGAGCTGCTCGTGTCAGGAATCTGAGAGCTGCACGTGTGAGGAAAATCTGAGAGCTCCTCATGTGAGTAATCTGAGAGCTCCTTATGTCAGGAATTTGATAGCTCTTCGTGTGAAGAAAATCTGAGAGCTTCTCGTGTGAGGAATCTGAGAGCTCGAGTGAGGAGAATCTGAGATCTCCTCGAGGAGAATCTGAGATCTCCTCATGTGAGGAAAATCTGAGAGCTCCTCATGTCAGGAATCTGAGAGCCCTTCATATGATGTATCTGAGAGCTCCTCCTCGTGTGAAGAATCTGAGCAGCGCTCATGTGAGTAATCTGAGTGCTCCTCATGTCAGGAATCTGGGAGCTCCTCGTGTGAGGAAATCTGAGATCTCCTCAATCTGAAAGATCCTCGTGTGGCGAGAATCTGGGAGCTCCTCGTGTGAGGAAGCTGAGAGCTCTTTTTGTGAGGAATCTGAGAGCTCCTCACGTGCGTGAGGAACCTCAGAGCTCCTAGTGTATGTGTATGGAACCTGAGAATGATTAGGTACTCCCCCTACAGTAGTCCGCCTCACAACAAGTGGTTCTTAGTAGGATGCAGCTCACCCTTCATGCGACTGGCCGAGCACCTCACGGCGCTTCGCGCTTGGTGCACACGATGTCTGCCTGGTCGGTGAAAACCCGACGTGCTCCATGCCGACATTGTAGGGATGCGAGGGTCAATGGTCTTAAGACTACGGCTATGCATGAAATGAGTACCTCGCTACGGTTGCACGGCTTATGGACAGATTTGAAATCTGCCGCACGGTCGTCATAATGGGCGGCTGCTATATCGCAGCCGGAAGGCATGCAAGCACCCGACAACAAAGATGTCTCTTGACGGGAAATTAGGGGTGTGGCTGACGGCAAGTTTCGAAAAAAATGCCGTGACGGACGCTTGCTGTTGGCGTAACTACTACTAGGCTTTAGTGTGGAACGTCAGCCGTACTAACGTGACGGGTTCTAGTTTTGTGGTGACGGACCGTCATTAGACATATTTGCCTAACGAGGGAAGGTCTTGCAAGGTTACGGCTATCCTGTGCTATAGTTGTTAGCTGGGTGCGATTTTGTTGAGGTTGTTTATGTAGTTTTGGAGGGTTTGTTTGGTGGGTGGTAGCGTGTAATATACTCTTGGGCTCCGGGGTATTTTTTCTTCCTGGTTTGATATTTTCTTCCACTCCAGACTGATTGGAGCCTGTCCTGAGACCATGGACTAGGTTAGGTTGTAGCGATGAGTTGACGTGAGAACCACAACTGACTGGGGAATGGTGGCCCTGTGTTTGCACAAGGTGCAGAAGCCGGCATGCCTTCGGTGAGTTGGTGGTCGTGGTGAAGTCGAGAAGCTGTGGTTTTGTGCAGCGTGTGGCGCGGAGCACTCGGGGACGGAGGGAGCGAGTCATTTTAATATTTACACTGCTGCTGAGAATTGTTTTCTTGCGCCTGCATGCTGCGTATTTTTGGTTGGCACGAGTGCTTTGCGAGTATTATGGAATGCAGTCTTATCGTACGGTTCGTTTTTATTAGTTGCGAATCGTCGTCGTGTTTTCGCCCGTAATATGTTGCTCCGCTCGCGCGCGCCTCAGCTTGACAGAAGGGGGGATACACATCCGAGATCCGTCGATCGACGTCCATACCACAATCCGAGCCGAACTGAATGAATATCCTTCCCCCTGTGTGGCCAGACAGAGGGGCTTCTAAGCAGTCATATAATGGCATCACTCGTGGCAATACACGACCGTGCAAAATTTTCCACTGCTTGCTGTTGCCTCCACGACACTTACTCATTAAAAAATGTAACCGAAACGCGCACCGTTGCTGTATTTATTTTTTAGTGTGGGCGATCCCGAAATAAGCCCTCAGTTAGTTCACTGTTCGTCGGCGTCTGGTGTTATCATGGTTATTTTCTTTCATCAAAAATATAATTTGTAGATCTCATCTCTGCACGCGTATTGTAACCATCGAGCATACTGTACCCATCCGTCTTCTCTCAGCCTCCCCGCAGCCATGCAGACATTTCCAATCCAATCCTCCTACAGTAAGTAGTAATGCTGCTGACATACAAAACCTCGGCAGGCATAACTGCGTTAACACCTACCGGTAATAATGTTTCTCAACACGCAATGCTTCTCAACCATACCGCGGTACTTCTTCTCAACACGTATGCTTCGCTGCACGTACCGGCAAAGTATACCGTTAATAGTTCTCAACACATACCGGTAACGTAACGGTCATGCTTCTCAACCGGCACCGGCAACGCACCAGCTAGAGCTCGGGGGGTCCACAGTAGCAGTACGCTATACTACGCATGATAGTCGAGCAAGGCCACCCACCGACTCTCCCATGCAACCATTTCACGTGGATGTCGTATTAAAGCGTCCGTGGTACATACCAGTATGAGTGACCCATCCACTAGGCCCTCGCACCCAAAACGAAATCGCTCAAAATGATTGCGCTACCTACCTTACCGTCTGAGTCCCTAAAACAACGTGTCTGGAAGGGCCTTCCAGGGGTCGGGCTGTTTATTCACCAATGCACGATTTAGCGAGCAAGGAAGCACTCCCTAGTGGGATAAAGGTACGGGCGTAGAAACCACCCCCAACCCCCAACCCTAACCTTACCCCCAACCCGCTAACTACTGTACCTAATCATTCTGCTCATTTTCATGTACACCCGCCCATAGCGAGATGTTCCCCTGCAGCCATATTCATTGCCCAGCGCAACATGTCCTATTAATACCAACGCAGTACGTCCTATCGATACATTACATCTAACCAACATATCAGAAGACATGAAGCCCAATTGTAGCAACCTGCTATTTTTTTTGTACACACAAACACACACACGTCAACCGCTTCAAGACCGGTCTCATTAGAAAACTTAGAAAATCATTTGTCCACCTCCCTAACCCCCCCCCTCGCCGCAGACCCCCCCCCGGCCATCACGTGAACTAACATAATGTAATATGACCCCTCCCCTAGGCATCAGCCACGCCTTTCATTCTCTTCGCCCCTCACTTCTGCTACGAAAACGTAACCGCCATTTAGATACCACTAAGTTACTGTTGACAGGTTCAATTCCCGGGTCGACTGTTCCATCGCTTCTGTGGCGAAAATAAAAAAGGAAAACAAGTTGTTCGTTTCACCATAGAACACACATCGGCCAGATTAGATCCTCAAATCATGATCTAGATCTTTCAGGGCATGATATATCCTTGACCTATATGACCACTGCCATCAATACGTTATGCTAGACAATAAGCTACTGTTCCAATTCCCGCGTCGACCGCTGTTCCAACGCTTCTAGACGAAAATAAAGAAGGCAAAAAAAAGGTACCGGGTATTACTCGTTTCACCAAAATTCACACACACACATCGCACAAATCAGAACCCGGACAAATCAGAACCCCAAGTCACACCTTGATCTACATGATCTACAGTAGATCATGGAATATGATCTAGATCATGTTGCCGGGTGGGAGCCGTATGATCTGCATGATCTAGCACATAGTTTCCTGAGTGGGATCTGCATGGTACAGATCCTGCACCATGTACTTTACAGATCCTGCAACCTGTAATACACAGATCCTGTACAATTTCTCGTAACGGCAGATGTAGGATACATATAGATAATCTAGATGATCTAGATCGTGATCTGTCCGGTGTGTGCACAGGATTGATGGTACACCCATGGTAGGATGGAAGACGCCAAGCCTAGCCCGCACAACCAAAAATAAAAAACCAAAATCAAAACCCAAAATGCCATCCAAGGTGGTGGTGATTATGAAGTTACGCCCCAATGCGATGCTTGACATACAAAACTGCTGCTGCTTGTACACACAGCTCTAAAACGCGTGCCACATACGCTATTGTGCGCTTTGCTGACATCACAGCGACACAAAACACAAAACGGAAAATATCGCGTCTCTGAAAAAAAAAAAAAGGCATCGTCTACTCGTAGAGGGGTATCAATCAATCAGCTCGTGGGCATCACCACTGCATAGATTCGATCGCCTATAACAAGCATAGCAGTGGGAAAAAAAACATCATCTAGAGGGGTAGTTCTCAACTGATGGTTATCACTCACTAGACTCGGCCGCCTAGCAGTGAAAAAAAATCAACCTAGAGTCTACTAGTAGAGTGTCAGCTGATAAGCATCGTCCCTGGATAGATGGACCACATTGCAGTGAAAAGGACCAGGCCAATCTACAGTGAAGTCTGGAGATGTCAACCAGCTGGTAGGCCTCGTCCCCCAATAGATGGATCGCATTGCATGCAGCGAAAAAATATCATTCTACGAGCAGTGGGGTCGACGTGTCAACCAGCTGATAAGCATCGTCCCTCAATAGACCGACCACACTGCAGCAAAAGTGGTCCAATCTATGAGCACTGGTGTCAACCAGCTCACGAGCATCGCCCGTTAAACACACGGACCAGACTGGGGGGAAAGAAGGCATCAACTAACCCTTTCACAGCCTACCCTACCCTACCCTACCCTATCCCAACCTTACCCCACCTCCCAACCCGAAGAAGTACATCAGCGCAATGTCACACGGAATAACTTTAATTTCCATTTCAACTTGAACTTGATCTTTTTGCCACTGCAGAAAGAATACCACACTACTTAAAAGTAGTTTCCGATCAACTTCAAGTGCAAAATCAACTTCAACTTGACCCTTTTGCCACTGTATTCTACACTATTTCCTAGTATGTTACGTGAAACTTCAACTTCAACTTGACCCTTTTGCCACTGTATTCCACACTATTTCCTAGTATGTCACGTGAAACTTCAACTTCAACTTGACCCTTTTGCCACAGCATTCCACACTATTTCCTAGTATGTCACGTGAAACTTCAACTTGACTCTTTTCGCCACTGCAGAAAGTAAACCACATCATTTCCAAGTACTTTTCGCTCCAAACGGGGGTTTGGGTGTGTCTAGGATATACCCTGGGGTACACGGGTACCAGATCTGATTGTTTCGGTCATACCCGGGTATATGTTCCGGTCATACCCGGGTATATGTTTCGGTCATACCTGGGTACCTCCAGTGTATACCAGGTACACTTCAAGTACGCCACTAACCAGAGTAGGATACTTCAAGTACCCTACGATTTACACCTTGAATGAATTGCTCGATGAAAGCCTCGATCAAACTCTGGACAAAGAAGCCCTGGAGTTGCTTCCTTTAGCGCTGTGCTTAGCAGGGTATAATATACCCAGGGGTACATGGGTACCAGACCTGATTGTTCCTGTCATACCCGGGTATATGTTCCGGTCATACCCGGGTAGATACTCAGAGTATATACTTCAAGCACACTACCAACCAGAGTAGAAATACCCTACGAAATACAGCCTTGAATGAATTGGTCGATGCGATCAAATCATGGCAGAAGTCCTGGGGTTGCCCCCTGTAGTGCTATTGCGGTTGATCGGGTGCTTCACTTGTACCGGGGAGCGGTGAGATGTCGGGCCATCAGGAGACGCCATCGTCGGCTTCACCACTAATCAACCATAGTCCGGGTAGAGTCAAAGCCAAAGCCAAGGGGGGGGAGGCGTGGGAGAACGGGGGGAGGAGGGGGGGGGGGGGGGGAAG
>JAYJMJ010000329.1:733138-753484 GCA_036873875.1 Laminaria ephemera
ACTGCTACTGCTATGTCGTGACCGTCTGGACTAGCGCTTCTGTTATGCCCTCTCATCACACCAGAGCGAGACGAGGCAGCGAGGCAACGGGTTTCATTCAAACGCGAGTGGTACACAGTATCGCCAAAATTATTATTTGGCGAACTGTCGGTAACGGAGCTATAGAAGTGGTCGAAAGCGCTCACTCTTACTCTGTATCGCCAGTAAGCGCACCGCGTAGCACCGGGCAACCAGCTCTGCACAAGTAGCCCTTGGCAATATCAAATCGAAATCAGGGGCCTCTTCTTTCTGCCCCCTTCACGTTTTTCTTGCCTTCTTCCTTGCGCGAGCGTAGCGGGCGGCGTCAGCCGCCCGCGGAGCGGAGCCCTTGTACATACATACATACATACATACATCAGTTTCGGAAAAAAATAATTATCGGGACCCTCAAACTTTTTTTTTCGGTGTTTCACCCAACTTTCTTGCGTGTGCGCCTACTGTTGTGTGTGTGCGACCCTCGGCAGCTGCGCTCCCTTGGCTTCAAGTACTCATTAGAAGCAGGGATGCGTGTTACGACTAAAAAAAGAGCGAACGGCGCCCGTTCGCACGAATTGGCTAAAAGTGCGAACGGCGCCCGTGAACGGCAACCGCGAAACTTGAAAGTCGTTAATACAGGGGATGGAACACTATCATCTCCTTCCTGACCAGGAATGTTAAAAAATAGCGTTTCTAGTATGTGTGGAGGCATTTCCCATCCGGGACTGCTGTTTTTTATTCTGCGAACGGCGCGTGGATTTGCGAACGCGAGCGTACGTGCAACGCGTAATATGCATCCCTGGTTAGAAGATCACAGCAGCTGCCACGTATGTGGTCGATACATCTCCTTGCTGGCGCACGTGCTCGTGTGCTCATACAGTCGTGGTCCTTCAGTAGTGCGGTGCCTTGCCAGATAACAACACCCGCACTAAAATGGGACCCCGAACCTATATGTGCTATGACACTATGGCAATAGAGCTAGACTACGTAGTAATTTGTCCACTTATAGACTATATTGCAAGCCACACGCTATTATCAGGGTTTTTAGTGTTTCAGGGTGAAACGCGTTGTCGGACCAACCTCTATAGACCACGCCTCCTTTTTAATTGGTCAACCTTCTACCCTGATCCCACCCAGACCTGATCCCATTTGGCACCCTACTCCCACTTAGTGGTGCAGAAATGTAATCAGCTCTCCGCAGGAGCCGCCGGAAGGCCGTGAGCGCGTAAGCGCGAACCGTAATCGTTTGACTTGCAATTAGTGCTGCAGTTCTAGGATTGCAATTTGACGTGCCCATCTACCATCTACTCTACATTGTCGGAATGCAAACAGCATAATGGACGTATGTCACGTATTGTATGTCAATGTGGCAGGCAACAGCGGACGCCCTGGAAGGGAAGAGAGCGGTGGGAGTGCTTTTCTCGGCCCATTGGTCCACCCAGTGTCAAGATTTTGCCCCGTACCTGACTTCGTTCTACAACGCCTCTCAAAAATGGCGTGGAACAAAACTGGAGGTGAGGGTAAGGTTAGGAATACGGTAATGGTCCCTCTATTTTTTTTAATTTTTTATCATCACTTTTACTTTCCAGCTGAACTCGTAAGAGGTTAAACCCTCAGCGACTGTTTGTTAATATCACTTTTACTTTCCAGTTTCTAGACAAGCCGTGGTCATAGGTGTCTTCCCTTCTCCGCCCCGGTACTTGCCTTCATTTTTGTCGCGCATAGGGTTCAGCATTCCCACTTTTCAGCTTTTTGTGCTCGTCGATTTGCTATAGCGCCGGTTGAGTAGTGCCGGTTGCCCGCTATAGTGCCTGTGAAATTGTTTGGCACATATGGGAAAAACCAGTAGTGTCAGCATGCGGAGTAATGCCGTTTGCCGGTATTGTGCCGATATTGCCGGCTGGCACACACCGGCGCTATAGAGGGACCACTACTACAGCAAGAAAAATGGCACAACGACTGCCTCTTTCTGGTGTCACCCAGTCTGAATCGATCCCGGTGACACCTAATTGCCAACCACGGGTGTACAAAAACAATTCCGGAATGCCTCCCGAGGTCCGTGTCGAGATTTTTGCCACGGGCATGGCTTCGTTCTACAACGCCTCCCTAACGTAGAATGAAACAAAAAGGGAGGTGCGGTTAGAATTAGCAAGAAAAATTCCTCATCTACTCACGACGCGTGCTATAGTAGGGGTGAATGGTACCATGTATTTGTTTCTGAGGCTCCTCACTTGAAGAGCTCTATACCTCACCCAAAAACTGACTGAGACGAGCAAAAATGTCGCTTGTCCCGACGGACGACCCCATGGCCTGCAATTACGGAGATCCATTAATAGGACGAAATTAACCGCCAAAAAAGATAAAATGTCAACACGTCCGCCGAGCTCTCATATATGACGACTGTGTTCGTGTGATGCTCTGTGTAGCGTGTAGACCGGGCAGAAAAATATTCACGAATAAAAAGCAAAACAACAAAGGGGGATTCTCCCCCACACCCCCTTTTTTTTGTTTTTCATTCTACTAACAATGGATTTCCGTAGTAATGGCTTTAGTTAAACGAGGAAAAATTCAAAATACAGATGGGTTTCCAACGACATTGGGTCGTTCCTCGGTTAAGGGGTCCCGTCAGTCAGAAATATTTTGGCCAAAAGCCAAAAAGAGGTACAGTACCCCTATTGTAGCAAGCGTTAGGGACTAGAGTACCATGTGCTCCTCCGACTGATCGAAGTCTCTGATGACTATTAATACTATATTGCGTTTGCCATCCGACAATGTGCTTCATGAGCGTCAACGTCGAACGCTCGCAAAGATCTTGAGAAGTACCTGGTAAGAAGAAACCAAGGGGAATGAAATGACAAACCAAAAGGAAACCTATGCACATACAATATCATAGGCTACCTCCGTTCTGTAACTATATACTTCTGACTTAACATCGTGTACTCCACCCATTGCACTTGCTCCACCTTTCTCTCTCATTTGATTGTTCCCGTGATGGGCAGATTGTGTTCGTCAGCAGCGATAGGAACGAAAGAGCCTTCCAAGCCTGCTTAGACAAGATGCCGTGGTGAGCAGAATAGCCGACACACTAGTTTAAGGGGGCGCCTATCTGTAAACCGCAGATTGCAAAAATATTTTTGTAGCCCGTAGCTGAAAGAGCGGAGAGACGCCTAACCCTAACCCTATACACCAACTCTGCCCCTAATCCTATCCCCAACCCCCATTTCTGCCTTCGAATAGCTGTATAGGTCATAGCAGCAGAGGGCATCTCCCTTCAGCTTCATACCTCAAACTTGAGGTCACTACAGCATAAACAGGCGCATAAGCATAAATATGATGCCCTAAGGTTTTTTTTCGACCTGCGGGTTACAAATAGGCGTTCACGTAGTTTAACCCCTTTGGACTTCAGAGGGAAAAAGTCTCGAAAATTCTGTTATTATGTTTGCCATCCGACGATGTACAGCCTGAGCTTCAGCGTCGACCACTCATAAACATTCCCATAAAGAAGCAGAAAATACGGTGTTTGCGATTTCAAAACTCTTTTGGGTTGGATAAAATGTGAAATTAGTATTGAAACCGACGAATTTAATAGCCCATGGCCAACCAACCCAAAAAAAATTGGGTTGGAAATTGAAAAAATGGTGGGAAACAAAAAACTAACCTAATTTTTATCTTAGTTTTCGTAGGTTGGGTTGGCCTTGGATTGTGATTTTGACGGTTTCAATACTATTATTACATGATTCCTGCCCAACTCCTACCCAACCAAATTATTATGTTTCTTACCCAACTCCTACCCAACCAAATTTGGTATCCCGCAAACTCGCTAATCAAGGGAACAAATACAAGTAAACCCATGCATGAAGTCTGCCATTATTGACGATTACCAGGTACAGCATAGGACGCAGCCGGGCCCGATTGGGTAGAAGGGCGGGTGTCCGCACTGCAATGCAAGGGGCTGTACGATACGCTCGCAGCATGGCAATACTCGTATTAATTCTACTGCACGCTCTTCTTAGACCTCTTGGTTAGATTGCACTCGTCGCTTTTTTGGTCGCTATGCATAGGCTAACAACACATGCTGCAGTAGGGGTGTACATACATTTTCTGTGGCTCTACACTAACTGCGAGAAAAACTGAAAGTGCAACCCGATGAATATTTCCATGGTCTAGGTATATAGACTAAGTAGCGAATACTACTTCAGAGGAGGAACGATATTCCAACGAAATAGTAGTCTGGATCCTGTCCGGGATTCATGGTCGTGGCCAACAGTTCCGCAGACTTGCGTCGAATGGTCTCGTCGGTGGCGTTGGGCAGTCCCTCAGTTAAGGAGCCCTGTCTTTCAGGAATGTTTTGGCCAGAACGTGCTACTCCTATAGTAGCACGCGCCTACCGAACATGACAGAGTACAACACCCCCCACCTTGTATACCACCCCCCCGCAGTATACCACCCGGGTAGTAATTATTCCAAAATCCTAAACGACCACCCGATTTATCACCCGGGGTACGTTGTGTAGAACACTCCCCCGAGGTAATTATGCCTCAGTTGAGGAGCCCCGTCGACCACTGCTACGGTAGGGGGATCGCTTTTGTGGCCTTCTATTTCAGCGGCTCAGGGCCACTCGCACGAGTGACGATCCTAGTGCTTTGCAAGTCTTAAGCTCCCGTGCCCTGGTGTTTCGCGAAATACGCCGCCTTGGAATTGTTTATGGTTGCTGACACTCAGGCTGCACATTGTCGGAAATGAAACGATATTGTTATTACGTTTGCCATCCGACAATGTGCAGCATGAGCTTCAACGTCGATAACTCATTAACATTCCCAGAAAATAGAAGATCAAGGGAAACCCATCAAACAGGAAACCTATGCACGAACTTTACCTCCTTTCTGTACGACCTACTTCCGGCTTAGTGTATATATTATTGTTGTTGATAATCATCATTCATGAAACTCATTATGATTGTCAACAAGGTCATACAGACACACGTCATTATTGATAATCATCATTCGTTACAATCATCGTTTATTGCTATTATTATTTGCTTATTTCGCCGTTCCGAGTGCAAAAAGGGGGTACCCCTCCTATCGTAGCCTTGGTCCGTCACTCAGAAGTTTTTTGGCCAAAACTTGCTACAGTAGTTGTCCCTCTAAAGTGCCGGTATGTGCCAGCCGGAAATACCAGCACTATAGCGGCAACCGGCACTACTCCGCATACTGCCACGACTGGTTGTTCCCATCTGTGCCAGGCGATTTCACAGGCACTATAGCGGGCAACCGGCACTACTCAACCAGCACTATAGCGGGATCTCTGCTGTAACCCTATGGTAGCACGCGTCTAGTTAACTGACGGTCGACAACGAGGTCCACAACGACAGGCCCTTTACGGCCACTGGCCACTGTCGCGAGGAACGTTATTTCAAGGCGAAGCGGGTTGTTAATTAGGACGACCGCCTACAGTAAAATATTATTATGTTCGCCATCCGACATGTGCAGCATGAGCTTCAACTTCTATCTCTTGTAAAAGCTTTCCCTGAATGAACAAGAGAAACGAGGGAAGCCAAGAAAGGAAACCTTATGTACGAAGTCTAACTCCCTCGTTAGGAGGCGTTTTTGAGCCGGGTGAATGAAGCCGGGGATCCGCGCCGTCCGACCGAAAATCTCCGATTTTTGTTTCTCGTATACGATGATGCCTAGGTCAGATACATGCGACGGCAGGGTCAACGCCTGAATTTTCTGTGGCCCTTCACTTGAGGAGCTCGTAACCTCCCCAAAAACTGACTTTGAGACAAAAAGGAAAGTTCGGACACACACGCACATAATACGAATGACATCGTTAAACACATACTATGAAATGGTTTCCCTGTACCCCCAATTGGCCAAAAAATCCGGGGGGATACCCCCATTTGACCAATATCCTATGAAAAATTCAACAGGATTGGGTATTTTTGTTAATTGAGGAGCCCTGTCAGTCAGAAAACGTTTTGGCCTAAAAGTGCTAGAAATATCCCTATCGTGGTACGCATCGTCATACATGTCAGAAGACAGCACTTGCACCCCTTGGCAGACAAAAAAGTTTGTCATGATTTGCCTTGACTGGCACCAAACGACTAGATTTTAGCGTGGAATGTCAGAAGACAGCACTTTCGCCCCTTGACAGACATCAAAATGGCCTTAGTTTGTTTTGACTGACACCAGAATGCTATATTTTAGAGTGGAACACTCGGCCCTGCACCCTTGACACCGCACGTTTTCCCTTGATTGAATACTCGGTATTACACCCTTGACAGCACACGTTTTCATTTGCTTGACGTGTTTCCTGACATTTTTGATGCAGGCTGGCTGTTTCCTATGAAGACACTGTAGCGACGGCCAAGCTCACAGGAATTTGCAAGGTGATACCGTAACGATACATATCTTTGCATGCATTCTCGCGGCGTTCGATACAGATCAGATCCCCATTCCTGTTTCCCAAATAAAAAATTCAGCCGGGGCCATCATTCGCGTTTCTTCCTAGGTGTCCTGTGCTGTGTGGCATTGACGCCCTTGCTTTGTGCTTCTTCTTTTTTCGAGTGTATGTAGCATGGAATACTACTGTCCCGGTAATATTTGGTTTGCAAACGATACGGGATGGTGTATCACAACCCGTAGTGCCGTTCCCTTGCGTATAGGCACTACGGTGTACGCATTATTGTGCACTTGATTTTCTTCCATCAAATCGCTTTTTCACCCTGCTTTGTGTCCATGTGTTAGATTGCAGGGAAATCATCTAATGTTCTATGTGTGAGTACAGTAGTGGTCCCTCTATAGTGCCGGTAGAGTAGTGCCGGTTGCCCGCTGTAGTGTGAAATTGCTTGGCACATACGGGAAAAACCAGTAGGGGCAGGATGCGGAGTAGTGCCGGTTGCTCGCTGTAGTGTCCGTGGAATTGCTTGGCACATACGGGAAAAACAGTAGTGGCAGGATGCGGAGTAGTGCCGGTTGCCGCTATAGTGCCGGTATTTTCGGCTGGCACATATCGGCATTATAGAGGGATCACTACTGTATATCGGAATGAATTATGCACCGAACATTGTCGGAAGGCAAACGAAATAGAAATAATGTGAGAACGTTATCATCATCGTTATCGTAACATGGCTCTCCAGGTGCGAAATATCCCAGCTCTGGTGATTCTCGATGGAGCCACGGGAGAAATCCTGACAACCGCAGGCCGTGACGATGTGTACATGGCTCAAGCATGTAATAGAAGCCCCCTCGCGGTCGTGAAATCCTGGTGAGCACTACGATAAAGATACTGTAGCTCTCGCTAGGAACCCGCGCTGGTGGATATTTGTAACTGTCGTCAATCCAACCCCAACTCAACCCCAACCCAACCCCAACCCCACCCAACCCCAACCCAACCCCAACCCAACCCAACCCAACCCAACCCAACCCAACCCAACTAAATTGTTTTGCTGTCGTTGGGCATGGGTGTGTGTGGGTCCCAAAATGATTGGAGTTCAAAAGTATATGGTATATTTTTATTATTGTTAGGATTATTATTATTATTATTATTATTATTATTATTAGTATTATCAGTATTATTATTGTTATTATTATTGTTATTATTATTATTATTATTACTATTGTTATTATTGACATTATTATTATTATTATGATTATTATTATTATTATTACTATTATTATTATTATTATTATTATTATTATTATTATTATTATTGTTATTATTATTAGTAGTAGTAGTATTATGTTTGCCATCCGACAAAGTGCATCATGAGCTTCAACGTTGTCATACACATTCCCTCCTATTCATACTTCTTTGCACGCACGGGCGTTGCTTGAGCAGGTTGGGCCGAGGACGCAGTGAACGAGCCCTGTCAGCGCATGCGAGGGCGGCGTCAGCGGTGTGTATGCTGCTGATCACGGCCGCGGTACAGCTGGTTAAGCACTTCAACTCCTAACAAAACAAAATTACCGGAGCTTTTCATGGGTCATGACCCATCCCGCGGATCAGCTCGGATCAGGAGTTGTTCGAAATCTCACGGGTCGCGTCGGGAGGTTTTCATATCCCACGGGTCGGGTCGGGTCACCCTGACCCGATCCAACCCGCGAGAATTGACCCGACCCATAAACCGTCCTAAAAAACCGGCGTGATCCGTGGTTCAGCGTTAGAGATTGGCACATTACCGGCCATCTGCTGCCGTATCGGTGGTGGTGCTGGTGCTCACGGCCGCGGTAGAGCTGGCTGTGCGCTTTGACTATTCACACATCAAAAGTACCACGGGTTTTCACGGGTCTTGACCCGACCCGCGGATCGGCTCAGGAGGTTTTAAAAAATCTCGCGGGTCGAATCGGGTTGAGTCGGGAGTTGTTCGATATCTCACGGGTCGGGTCAGGAAGTTTTCAAATCTCACGGGTCGGGTCAGGAGCTTTTCAAATGTCACAGGTCGGGTCGGGTCGGGTCGGGTCGGGTGGGGTCGGATCGGGTAGGGTCGCCCTGGCCTGACCCGGCCCGCGAGAAGTGGCCCGACCCGCGAGAAGTTGCCCGACCCGTGAAATTCCCTGAAAAATACAGCCTGGTCCATGGTTCAGCGTTAGGGATTGATACACTACCGGCGCGCTGCTACACCTCAATTTGTTCTAGGTAGGGGGGGGCGGAGCTGCAGTAAATCCCTGTTTCATTCGTTGATGTTTTATTGGCCAAGTAGTGATGTTTTGTTGGGTTAGGTAGTGGTTTATACAGCTTCCCTCTTATTCGGAGACCCAAATACTGATTGATGTTTCACTGGTCAAGTGGTGATGTTTCACTGGGTTGTTAGTGATTCAGTGGAGTTTACCACTTTTTCGGAAACCAAGATACTGAGTGATGCTTTAGTGGCCAAACGGTGATGTTTCTTAAGCTAGTGTTGCAGCTTACCACTCATTCGGAGACTAAAATACTGATGTTTCATTGGCCAAGTAACAGGGGACAAAAACAAAAATCCCCGGGAGGAAAAGCAGATTTTTGATTGGGTTGGTGATGCAGTAGATAGAGCTTACCATTTTTTCGGAGACCCAGATACTGATTGATGTTTCATTTACCGAGTTTGATTGCGTTCGTGGTTCAGTAGAGCTTACCGCTTATTCGGAGACCCAACTACTGATTGACGGCTACTGTAGGGGGTTTCCCTGATTTTCACTGCTAGGTTTAGGCCACTAGAACGAGCAGCGCGGAACCTCATTAAAAAACAAACCTTGAACTATTTTGTTGGAGCAGCGTAGCAAACGGTTCCACGGCGGTGAGTAGGGTGTTTGCGATTTCCAAACTCTGTTGGGCTGGAAAAAATGTAAAAATAGTACTGAAATCGACGAATATCATGACCCAAGGCCAACCAATCCACGAAAAAGTTAGGTTAGAAAATAAAAAAAGCAGGAAAGCGTGTTTCTAACCTAATTGTCGCTTATTTTTCATGTGTTGGGTTGGCCTTGGATTGTGACGTTGACGGTTTCAATACTATTGTTATATGTTTTCCTACCCAAGTCCTACCCAACCAAAGTTGGTAGCTCGCAAACACCCTAATGTCGCGAAACAGGGTGGTCGGCACTCGCAGGAGTGGCCCTGGGCCGCGGAACAAAAGGCCCTATAAGTGCCCCCCCTGCCGTAGTTCATTCGAAGCTGTCATCCATATGCAAGAACGTACGCACATGATGCGGAAGGGGTTCTTGGTAGGATGCAACTCACCCTTCATGCGACTCGCCGAACATCTCACGGCGTTTCGCGCTTGGTGCACGCGACGTTTGCCTGGTCGGTGAAAACCCGACGTGCTCCGTCCCGGCATTATGGGGATGCGAGGGTCAATGGCCATGTGACTACGGCTATGCATGAAATGAGTACAGCCTCTACCGTAGCCTTGGCCGTTGTTTGATTGGTCAACTAGTGGTGCTTGATTAGTGACTAGCTGTGTAATTGAAATTTCCACACAACGAAAAATGTGGCCTGATCCAACTTGATCCGTGGTTCAGTAGAGCTTGGCCCTAATTCGGAGACTCGATTACTGTACTGCTGTTTCATTGGCCGAGTAGTGATGTTTGGTTGGGAGTAATGATGTTTCATTGGCCAATGGTCAAGTAGTGATGCTTGCTTGGAAATACTGATGTTCGAGTGGCCAAATAGTGATGTTTGATTGGGTGGGTGGTCCAGTAGAACTGACCTGTACCACATATTCGGACACCCAAACGCTGATGTTTCGTTGGTCAAGTAGTGACGTTTGACTGGGTCAGTGGTGCAGTAGAGTTTATCACTTACTCGGAGATCCAAGTACTGACTGATGTTTCATTGGCCAAGTAATAATGTTTGGTTGGGTTAGTTGGTGGTTCAGTAGAGATTACCTCTTGTTCGGAGACCCAAGAACTGATTGATGTTTCATTGGTCAAGTAGTGACGTTTGACTGGAAAGATGTTTCATTGGCCAAGTAGTGATGTTTGATTGGAAATACTGATGTTTCATTGACCAAGTAGTGATTTTTGGTTGGGTTAGTGGTTCAGTAGGGCTTGCCACTTATTCGGACACCCAAATACTGATTGATGTTTCATTGGCCAAGTAGTGATGTTTGACTATAAATTTTGATGTTTGATTGGCCAAGTAGTGTTTGGTTGGAAATGCTGATGCTTCATTGGCTAGGTACATTAATGATGTTGGATTAGAAATATTGATGTTGCACTGGCCAAGGAGTGATGTTTGATTGGAAACACGATGCTTCATTGGTCAAGTAGTGATGTTTGGTGCGGCTAAGGTTAGGGTTAGGGTTGTAGGGTCAGTCCGCTTTGTCTCGTAGGCAGGCTCCGTCAACCACAGCGTCTAATAACTGGTATAAACTACCCTCCCTTGGATTCGTGCGATGTCCACGCAGTTTCGCGCAATTTCCAACTGGTTTGGCGCACTTTCCGCGTGGTTTCCCGCACTTTCCACTACCCGGAGAGCTACTCTCCGCGGGTGGCTCTCTCCATCGCACCTGATACTCTAGAGGCGGGATCGGGGCGGTGTTTGTAAGGCTTAGATTAGGTGGGTAATCAGTTAACTTTTTACCAATAGCTCAGTAGCTTTCGCAAGCTGTTTAACAAGATTCTTGCGTTCGTATCACCGCTACAATACAAGGCTTAACTTGGGTGACTAATCGGTTAACGTTTTACCAGTATTCCAGTGGTTTTCGCACGCTGTTTACAAGCTTCTTGGTGTTCGTAAACCGCCACCATATAAGTCTTAGCTTGAGTGGGTAGACTAGACTAATCGGTTAACTTTTTACCAGTAGCCGAGTAGATATCGCACGCTGTTTACAAGGTTCTTGGCGTTCGTAAAACCGCCACCAACTCCTGTACCACCCCAATAGCAACGGTGATGTGGGGCACGTCAATCACTAAGGCTTAGTATGCGTGGGGAATAGGTTAACTTTTTACCGGTAGCCCAGTAGCTTCCGCAAGCTGTTTACAAGGTTCTTGGTGTTCGTAAAACAGCCACTACATACGGCTTAGTGTGGGTGGCTAATCGGTTAACCTTTAGCCAGTAGCCCAGTAGATTTCGCACGCTGTTTACAAGCTTCTTGGCCTTCATAAAACCGCCACCAGTTCTTGCTACCCCAATGGCAACGACGCTTGAGAGCACGCCAATCACGAAGGCGTAGTTTGAGTGGGTAATCGGTCAACTTTTTGCCAGTAACGCAGTAGCTTTCGCACGCTGTTTACAAGCGGCTTGGTGTTCGTAAAATCGCCACCATATAAGGCTTAGATTTAGGTTAGGTGGGGAATCGGTAACTTTTTACCACTAGACCAGTAGCTTTCGCACGCTGTTTACAAGATCCTTGGCCTCCATAAAACCGCCACCAGCTCCTATACCACTCCTCCGTACGGCAATGGTAGTGTAGGGCACGCCAATCACTAAGCCTTAGCTTGGGTGTGTAGTTTGTTAACATTTTACCGGTAGCCCTGTAACGCTCGTAAGCTGTTTACAAGATTTTTTATGTTTGTACAACCGCCAGTGCATGCGGCTCAGTTCGGGTGACAAATCGGTTAATCGTTTAGCGGTAGCTCTGTAGCCGCCGCACGTGGTTTACAAGTTTTTTGGAGTTCCCAAACCCGCCACCAGCTCTTGCCGTCCCAACGGCAATGGCGATGTGGGGAACTTCAATCACAATCACACGATAGCGCACATGTTGAAGATGAATGTGGCCGACTATTAATGGCGATAGTCGATGAGAGCGCCGTGGCAGATGTCAGATGTATTTGGTGTTGGGACGCGTACCGCGATAGGGGTATACCGTTTTTTGGCCGAACTGTTTCAGACTGGCGGGGCTCCTCAACTGAGGAACTACTCAACATGGTTGGAACACCATTTGTGTGTTACAATGTTTTTCGTTAGATATACACCCAGGCCGTGGGATTGCTCATTGGGTATCACTTGCAGGTGTTCGCAAAGTCCGTATAGAGCTCCTCAAGTGAGGAGCCTCAGAAACATTATCTGCACTCCCTACCAGGGATGCGCGTTACTGCTAAAAAAGGTGCGAACGGCGCCCGCAAACGGCAACCGCAAAGTTTGAAAGGCGTTAATACAGGGGATGAAACACTATCATCCCCTTCCGGACCAAAAATGCAAAAAATAAGGGCTTCCAGTATGTATGGAGGCATTTCCCATCCGGGCTATTTTTTTTCATTCCACGAACGGCGAGAATTCTGCGAACGGCACGTGGATTTGCGAACGCGAGCGTACGTGTAACGCGTGACATGCATCCCTGACCGTAGCATGCGTCTGGGGTTGGCTCTTGTGGAGGCGCGAGTCACGCGCAGCTCGCGGGTAACAACTGGTGCGACATTCCACAGCAGCACCAGCAATCAGTTATACTCCGGCAAGATCCATACATCCATCTATGACCAAGGCCATGGTAGGGAATCTTTTTTAGAGGTCGTGCTGGTAGTGATGGCTGCCCTATTTCTTTGCGATGTGCTTTTCAGTTCCACGATATGCATCCTCGCCATAAAAAAATTTGATACGCAACGCCAAAAAATGTTTGTGTGATCCGTTTTTGCGCGATCTAGAGAGCCACCCGCGCGAGTGGCCTGTTCTTGTAGCGAAAATGGGGGTACCCCCTCCCTACCGTAGCCTTAGTCCTATCTATGAAACCCGGGGATGCACCCAGGGTGTCCCCCGACGATCACCGACGCATGTCGCGTTCATGAAGCGTGCTGCTGCCGCGTTGACTTTCGCTCTCGCGTACAGTGCAGGACATCTACTATAAGAAACATAAATACTGACCCAGGCTGGGTTTCTTGTCTGGAAGAGGGTGCATTCTACACTTACTTCAGTAGACGGCTACCGGATTTCTTGCATTCTTGTCAATATCGGCCTGCCTTTCTTATTACCTTGTTCTTTATTGGGTGTCCTGTACTGCACTGCGGTCTATGCGGCGCTTTCCCCCCCACATCCTGCCGTCATCACGTTAGACCGAGGCTCATAACCTGTTGACGAGTCACGTGCAGCTCGCGGGTGATTGGTGCGATTCCTGCCGCGCTCATGAAGCGCGCTGCTGTCGCGTTGGCTTTTTTTTTCTCTCGCGTACAGCACAGGACACCTAATAAGAAACAGCAATACTGACCAAGGCTGGGTTTCTTATTTGGGAGAGGGTGCGCTCTACAGTAACTTCAGTATGACGGCTACCAGGTTTCTTATGCTCCTGTAAATGCCGGCCTGCCTTTTCTTACAACCCTGTTTCTTATTATTTATAGGCGCCATGTACTGTACTCATAACCTGTTGGCGAGTCGCTTGCAGCTCGCGGGTAACTGGTGTGATGCCTGCCGCGGTCATGACGCGTGCTGTTGTCGCGTTGGCGTTCGCTCTCGCGTACAGTACATGACACCTAACAAGAAACATAAATACTGACCCAGGCTGAGTTTCTTATTTGGGAGAGGGTACGTTCTCCACTATCTTCAGTATAAAGGCTACCGATTTTCTTGTATTCCTGTGAATACAGTCTGCCTTTTCTCATTTCCTTGTTTCTTATTCGGCGTCCTGTACTGTACTGCGATCTATGCGGCGCTTTCCTCTCACCTCCCGCCGTGACTGTGTTGTTAGACGGAGGCTCATAGCCCATTGGCGGTGAATGTCGCCGACTACGAACAGGGCCAGCCAAGATTCTGTCGGAACGGCTTATCTGCCATGCAGCGCTCAATTTTACGCAGTTGGACTTGGCATTTCGAGACGAGGTTGTTCACGCACCAACCAACACATTTCATAGTGATAGTCGAAAGGTAAGCGCTTGGATTGCTGTTAGGCAAGTCCAATTGCGAGCTTCGGCTCATAAGAAATATCTTGATATTGAAAGGCGATCTCTGGCAGAGGAAGCGCTTTCCCCCCACCTCCCGCCGTGACCACATTAGACCGAGGCTCATAACCTGCTGGCGATGAATGTGACTGACTAGTGGTAGCTGAAAGGTAAGCGATTGGATTGATGTTAGGCAATTCCGGCTGCCAGCTTCAGCTCAGAAGAAGTATGTTGATATTGAAGGGCGCTCTGTGGTCTATGCGGCGTTTCCCCCTCACCTCCGAGCGTGACCACGTTCGATCGAGGCTCATAACCTTTTGGGGATGAGTGTAACTGACTATGAAGTAGGCCAACCAAGATTCTTTTTGGATCGGTTGATCGGCCGTGCAGCGCTCAGTTTCACGCAATTGGACGTAAAATTTTGACACGGGGTTGTTCACGCACCAAGCGACAAAAGTCGTAGTGATAGTCAAAAGGTAAGCGCTTGGATTGCTGTTAGGCAAGTCCGATTGCGAGCTTCAGCCCAGAAGAAATATGTTGGTATTGAAAGGCGCTCTCTGGCCGAGGAAGCGCTTTCCCTCACCTAAACTCCCGCCGTGACCATGTTAGACCGAGGCTCATAACATGTTGGCGATGGATGTGGACGACTGCTTACGGTGATAGTCGAAAGGTTAGCATTTGGATTGCTGTCAGGCAACTCAGGTTGCGAGCTTCAGCCCAGAAGACATAGATACTGAAAGGTCTCTCTGGCCGAGGAAGCTCTTTCCCCCGACCTCCAACCGTATCCACGTTAGACCGAGGCTCATAACCTGTTGGCAATGAGTGTGGCCGACTACTGAATGCCGAAAGGTAAGCCCTTGGATTTCTGTTAGGCAAGTCCGGTTGCGAGCTTCAGCTCAGAAGAAATACCTTGATTGATGTTGAAAGGCGCTCTCTGGCCGAGGAAGCGCTTTCCTCCCACCTCCCGCTGTGACCACGTTAGAGACGCGTGCTGCGGTGGAGGTGCGCCATTTTTTTTTCTGAGGCTCCTCACTTGAGGAGTGCTATCTTCTCCCCAAAACTAATTTGGGGAAGAATAAAAAAAGTACTACCCGATGCACAATCCCATGGCCTAGGTACACAATGAAAATTGTTGCAAAAAAAAAGAATGAAATTCCGACGATCTTGGGTTGAGGAGCCCCGTCATTCACAAAATGTTTCAGGCGAAAAGTGCTACCTCTATCGAAGCACGCGTCTAGACCGAGGCTCATAACCTGATGATGGTGATGAATGTCACCGACTATGACCTGGGTCAGGCAATATTCTTTTTGGAACAGCTGATTGGCCATGCAGCGCTCATTTTCGCGCTGTTGGACGTGATTTTTTTACACGGGGTTGTTCACGCACCAACCGACACATACATGTAGTGATAGTGAAAAGGTAAGCGCTTGGATTGTTGTTTGGCAAATCCGGCTGCATGTTTCAGCTTAGACGAAAGATATCGATATTGAAAGGCGCTCTCTGGCCGAGGAAGCGCTTTCCCCCCGACTTCCCACCGTGACGGCGTTAGACGGAAGCTCATAACCTGTTGGCGAGGAATGTGATCGACTATAATAGTAGTGGTGATCGAAAGTTATTGCGATTGGATTGCTAGTAAGCAAGTCAGGTTGCGAGCTTCAGCTCAGAAGAAAGACATGATCGATGTGAAAGGTGCTCTCTGGCCGAGGAAGCGCTTTCCCTCACCAAACCTCCCACCGCAACCACGTTGGACCGAGGCTCATAACCTGTTGGAGATGAATGTGACGACTGTTGATAGTCGAAAGGTAAGCGCTTGAATTGCTGTTAGGCAAGTCCGGTTGCGAGCTTCAGCTCAGAAGAAAAAATAAAGAAGTTGACATTGAAAGGCGCTCTCTGGCCGAGGAAGCGCTTCCGCCTAACTTCCTACCGTGACCACGTTAGACCGAGGCTCATAATCTGTGGGCGACGGTCAGAAGGGAAGCGTGTGTTCCACACAAAATGTAGTGCATTTTAGAGCAGCGCCAACGGCATTGGCCTGCTTTTCCCTAGGTGCCGTTGTGAAGGCACAAGGCAGTAGGGGATACCACATACAGTGGTGTACCCATTTTATGACTATCCGGTTTAAGACTTTGCGGAAGATAAGACCAGGTAAATCGACCTGTGACGAAAAAACAACTAGTTGGAATTAGTATGGGTTCATTTTTGTAGTAGTGAAAGATAAGGCCATAGTAGAGATAATACCACCCAAATTGGCTTGTCACGGGGTGGTCTTAGAGTGGGTACACGGCTGTATCGTGGCATCATAATATGCTCAAGGTTAGTGTCACAATAAGCTTTCAAGGCTTGTTCAGATTATGTGTTTCTTGTAGGCGGGCCCATACTGTAGGAACACTCGTCGAAGCAGCTACGATTTATTGTACCACGAAACACGCCATCACTACTACTGCTACGGTCAAGCAACGAAAAAGCCCAGCACTACGGTTAAGCAACGAAGCTACACCAGCATTACAGTCAAGCAGCGAAGCACACTACGGTCGACGAACGAAACACACTACGGACGATGAACGAAAAACACACCAGAACTAAAAGTACACGGATCACGAACCTACATATCATCAATAAAACCAACACAACACTGCTGCGACCAAGACTAACACGCGGGGTAGAGCTTAACGCTTCCCTTCCTCGCTTGCCCCTTCTTCATCGTGCTACCCTAACAGAGTGAATTATAGGGAGACAAAGGATTCCTACGTACTGTGTGGTCTCCAGGGGACATCTTGGGTACATCCCCTGGTTTCCTAGGTGGATGGATTTAGACCGTGATACGCAACAACATTAAGAAAAAATCCAAACGTTGTGTTCTTACAAAACTATAAAGTTAGCCGCCCCAAACGCATGCAAAAGTGCGACATACACTGTGTGGCGTAGTTACTGTAGTCACCCCTAATCGAGAATCGGAGAAAACAATTATCGATCTCGACTCCGGGAAAATCGGGAAAATCGCGATTACGAATAGGCAACTCGATCTCGATCTCCAACACTTGCTACAACCATACACCAAGACGATAGCCAGAACACAGAGAATGAATAGGCATACTATTAGTAACCACATAACGGCAGCCTGTACGCACCCCGATACTATGAGGAGGCTTTTTCGCCATACACGGCAAACAAACGGCCCCGCGTTCGCTTCACGCTCAGCCTTGCCTCATTAGGAGGATTTAAATATACCGGTAAAAAATGTGACGAGCCGAGAGAACAAATCACGACGAAATTCCCCTTAAGGGCGAAGGGAAACGTATACCCACAAAAAAACTCTTAACACATCGAGGCGCCCATATAATCGACAAAAGGAAGGGGTACCCCAAAAGTCAACGTCTGGCGAATGCCCTGAGGCACCCATGTAATAGTCGACACGGATGATCAACAAAAGGAAAACGTACCCCCACAAATCAAAATCTGGCAAATACCTTGAGGCACCCACATAATGATCGACAAACAAAAAGGTACTCACAAAAGTCAACATCTGGCAAATACCCCCAGGCACCTACACAACGGACACCGACTGTCGATCAAATATGTGGGGTTGACACGAATCATCTTACTCGGCAAAATATCTTAAGTAACCCACATACTAACTGAACACCTATAATATGGTAGCAAACAAACACCTTGACATGACAAAGACACCCGCGAAAACAAAAAAACTACCACCTACAGCAGCAGAATGCATGCACCTTTTCTCTGCAATATGTTTACGCGCCAACGCTATAGCCTCTTTTTGACTTGATTATAGTATAGGGAGAAAAGGCGACGAAAACAAATGACGATCACGTGCTGCAGCAACCCGCAAGATGCATATATCCATCTAGGAAACCCGGGGATGAACTTATAGAAGGTTCCCTGATGACTACAAACGGTCGCATAAAGAAACCCGGGGGGTAAAGTCTCGTCAAGTGTCCGCGAACTAAACTGTAAGGAGTTGTACGGCACACGCGCAGCTACACACTACCCGTACTGCTGCGCGTCCACACTACACGGCTGACAACAGCTGAACAGGTCAATGTTCCGGTCGCTATCTTACTCTACCTGGGTCCCTCAAAAGGGTTAAAACCGTCCTCGTCCGCTCGAAATGAGCGGAAATTCTCTCGCCAACCATCCACAACAAAACAGCCGGCTCCCGGCTCAACACAATGCCGCCACCCACAGCTTCACGATCAGGACAACGACAGTTGTTCTTGGTTAAAACGTTAAACAAAAGTCTTGTGAGAATGTTGCACAGACACCCGACATGAATGAAACAAGCAACATGGTTTAACCAATGGCCAAGCTGCTCTTTTTGGGTGACACGCAACAATAACCGCCCCCGCTTGCAATGAGCGGAAATAATGCTCCCGCCATCCCCCCATCCACAACGAACAGCCCGCTCAGCACACTGTCGCTACCCACAACTCCAACCCATTAGGACAACGGCAACTGTTTTTGGCTAAAACGTTAAACCAAAGTCTTGTGAGAAAGTCGCACAGAGACCATAACGATAAAGCCAACATGGTGAATCAAGAGCAAGCTGCGTCCCGCTTGAAGTGAGCGAAAATATTGCTCTCGCCGTCCTGCCATCCACAACGAATAGCTAGCTCAGCACACAGCCACGAGCCAAAACTACAAACCAAGCCAAAACTACAAACCATTATGTAGGACAAACGGCAACCCATACAGAGCAAAAGCCCCGGTGCCGAAAGCAAGCGCAGCTAAAGCACTTCAGGTTACCCGCCGTTAGGGTGCAACCTCCTCATTCCCCCCTACGTATCGGACGCTCCTCATTCCCCCCTTCGCTTAGCGCGTCGCACACGATCCAGTGTTCATCAAATCCACGCTAGCACGCGGGAACATAGTATTCAGGACCAAACTTGGTTAGTAAAACAGGGGAATATATAGGTTTTTGTGTATATATCGTGGGTTCTGATTACTATGCTCCTCCGTAATAGCAACTTGACTGGGAGCAAACTACAAAATTTCTCTGCTATTTACGCGTACTCCCTATCCTCCCCTTATTCCCCAAAAGTCACACTTCGAAGTATTCGCTAATTCCCCGCCCCCCCGCCCCCCCTCCCTGGATAGAATCGTTTCCATTGGATGGATCAAACCCAACTGATATATAACGCCACACTGCTGTCGCTCCCGGTTGAGTAGAAGCCAAGGAAACGTACGACACCGGTGCAACACCATCCTACTAGCACTACTACCTGCCGCGCGCTCGAATCGCTTGCAGCATTTTGAAAAGACCGAATTTGTCTTCTTTCTTTTCGTCTCTTTGGGTTCCATTTTTTTTTCTCTCTCTCTGGTCCCCTAAAAGCGTGTGCGAACCCAAAAGAGTTCCCGTAACATTTTATGTAATACGCGACATTTTACGCAACACGCACGCGTGACGCTTCGCCCTTCTCGATTGGGGAGCGATCGTCGCGAGTGGGATACATCAGCCTTTTACGAACGTTTAGCCTGCAACTTTTGAGTGAGCTTGGTCGGTGCTATTAGACGACGACAGCGCGCGTCGCATACGGCTTGTTCGCTAATCTTTAGCGAGAGTTTTTTTTTGCTTCATACTTTTGAGCGAGGTGGTCGATCCTATTAGGCGACAAGCGCCTCGGTGTCCGCAGCGGCGGTGACGACGGCGGCCCACTGCGTGGAGAGAGACTCGAAGTCGTCAAAGTCAGTCACGTACCCATAGCCCCAATTCTTCGCGAAGAGGTCGAACACCACCTCCTGCAAAAAACGCGGGCAGCAAAAGGGGGAAATGGCAAGAAGGCGTGGGCACCATGTCAGTGCTGTCACCGTAAGGGGGGGGTTACTCATATTATACATGGTCTAGCCGTACTTTAAAGACCACATATGTCACGGCAGAGGTGGGGGTAAATTTACCGAACGTTAGGAGCTTTTTGACATGCGCACGGCATCCTGATACAGGTAGTCGTACTACTGCGTCCCCAGTGGCTCAGTTGGTAACCTCGTAAACCTTCTGACGACTAAGTTGCAGGTTCGAATCTCTCCGGAGTGA
>JAYJMJ010000329.1:822851-834099 GCA_036873875.1 Laminaria ephemera
CCCCCCCCCCACCGTCGTTGAATGTGTGGTTGTGTGTGTTCTTCACTTACCGGTAAACTGTTTTTTCTACACATCGACATTCTTTACACCAGTGTCCGTGCCGATCTTCATGCTAGAGGAAAACAAGCTCTGAGGTCACAAACTACGAGACAGATATACGTCGCAAATACAGTGAGGAGATTTGGCCATACAATGATGTTCAGTTATGTTTACTCAAGTATGGACGTTGTTGCTGTTTTTGTCCAGTGTCATGATCTGTCCTAAGGTCACTCTGTGTGTCGAGGGGCATCCACCTGACTTGTATGTATACTATCGTGCTTGGTTAGTTGTTTTGGCACAGTCAGTATGCTATTAATTGTCTTCAATCGTCAACCATCAAGCACGCTTGTCGTGGCTGTCCACATTATTACCCTAATCATCCCTGGTGATACTTATCACCCCCGGTGATCATTATCACCCCCGGTGATGAGCGGAGGGGGGTCGGCACGAAGAAAATGAAAGGAACGCGTGCGACTAACAGTACAAGGCGAAAACCCCATACGCTTGACGGAGTTGTAGCTGTGTTGCTCATGCAGTCACATTCGGCCTCTTCAAACGCGTGTGTGATGCCTCCGCAATACCTTTTTTCGTCCCGTTTTTTATGCTTCCGGAATACCAGGCACCTGCTACCTTTTTTTGTGCCGTTTGTAATGCCTCCTTATTACCTTTTTTCGTGCAGTTTGTGGTGCCTCCGGAATACATTTTTCGTGCCGTTTGTGATGCCTCCGTAATACCTTTTTTCGTGCCGCTTGTGGGTGCCTCCAGAAAACATTTTTCGTGCCGTTTGTGATGCCTCCGTGATACCGTTTTTCGTGCCGCTTGTGATTCCTTTCCTCCGGAATAACTTTTTTCGTGCCGTTTGTGATGCCTCCGTAATACCTTTTTTCGTACCGCTTGTGATTCCTCCGGAATATCTTTTTTCGTGCGGTTTGTGATGCCCCCGTACTAGCTTTTTCGTGCCGTTTGTGATGCCTCCGTAATTTACGTTTTTTTCGTGCAGTTTGTGGTGCCTCTGGAATACCTTTTTTTGTGCCGTTTGTGGTGCCTCAATAATGCCTTTTTTCGTCCTGTTTGTGATACCTTTCTGAACACCTTTTTTGGTGCCGTTTGTGATTACTCCGGAAAACTTTTTTGCGCTGCAGGCTATGGGTTAGAGGGCGCACAGATGAAAGGGTACTGGGATACCTACCTGAGGAAGAAAAGCGACGGACTGCGCCCGCTGGCCTCTCCCATCAGGTAACGCCTTCATTTTTCTTCTGGTTAGTGTCGCCGTGGCGACCGAGCTGTCTCCACTGCCTGCTGTTTGTTTTCGGACATGATCCATTTGACAGAAAACGGTATACCGAGGGTGCCATTTGACGGTATAGGAGAAATCCGCCACAGAATACGCCTTACGTCGGCAGCGCTCCTTGGCCAAGACACCGCTGTACAATGGTGAAAACCGACCCGAGTAGATAGGAGTCCGTGAATTTTAAGGTTTGTTGTGTTTGCCCTGGCTAGATGTTTTTGCTCGTTTTTCGGCGAAGGATAAGCGCTTGTGTATACTTTAAAACGTACGAAGTACTGCAGTACGAGCTGGGCCAGCCATACATCGGACACTGGACGCTTTGTCCTGAGGTCGTATCTTGTAAACCACTGCAAATTATACTTACTATAGACGCCAACGGCAAGTCATGGTGCGTAAGCCGTCGAAATATCACACGCAACTTGCACAGATGAGTTTCGACGAAAATCTCGATCTCGCAGCTGAGGAGTCTTTTAAATTGTATTAAAAAAAACACCCTATTGACCCTGGTACTAGCTAGCACTAAGGGGAGTCACCGACCTATATCCTTCATGAGGACATACACCCCCCGTAACACGAGCGGTCGAAGTATCACACACAGCTTGCAAAGACGAGTTTCGACGAAACCCTTGATCTCACAGCTGTACGAAGTGTATTCTTTATTTTTTTGGTCGTAAAGTTGGATGACCGGCGTAGTGCCATTTGTGCCACTCCACTGCTCGCGACCTCTGTGATGGCCTGACCACCGAAACGCAGTAGTATCACACGCAGCTTGCAAATGTGACTTTCGATGGAAGTTTCGATCTCACTGCTAAGGTACCTTTGTAATTTTTGTCAAAACGCAGGGCCTCGAAGCGTATGCTCCGCGGACTGCCACCGGTTCTGCTTTTGCGAGCAGAGCACGAAGTCCTTTGGGATGAGATCTCACAGATGGGGCAGAACCTCGCAAATGCCGGCCAAAAGGTGAGAGACCCTCGCGGCATACAAGTACCGGCCCTCTGATAAGAAACGGAGATATTGGTTTCTGGCTAGATTTTTTATTTGAGAAAGGGCGTGCCCTACGCTACAATCAGTATAGTAGCTGTCGACATTCTTATTTCCCCGTAATTGTTACGCTTATGTTTCTTGTGAGGCTCTTGCTTCTGAGACGCCGGTGGTGTACTGTACATACGCGTCTACAGGCCACGCTTTGCCGAAAGAGTATCGCTACAGCTCCCGCGATTGCAATGACACTAGCTGGGAGATCGCTAACATCGGTACTGTACACGTTACATGTACGAGTACCAAAAAGGCAGGGCCTCCTTATGAGATAGCCGAAGCCGGGTTAAACGCCCGCCGGAGCAGACCTAAACACGCACACAAGTTGAAGACAATCGCAACGACACTGACTGGGAGATTAACAACAGCGCTACACTTAACGTTAAAACGCTACAAATACAGTCTATTAATGGTGCACGTTTTTTTGTTTTATTTGCTGTGTGTCACCAGGCGGGTGATAGATAATCTGCTCATCGTATTTGCGAGTGGTGTGGCGCGGGATTTCCGCCGCCCTTGGTATTTTGATCGCCCCTATGAGTGCTACCAACGCGCTAGTTGACGGTACCCTAATGCTCTAGTTGGCGATATCTGTAAGGCAGGAACCGGGCTAAGTCGGGGGGCAGACGAGGCCTGCCATTTTTTTCTGGCGAGATTTGTCTTGGGCACCTCGTCTCTCGTTTTGTGCTTTATCGTCAAATGTTTGGTGCAGTCTGCTACTGCAGCTGTACCTGGTATATAGCAGATTGCGCGCACGTTTCGAACCGATAGAGTCGAAATCATGAATGGACAAACGCCGAGAACATTTCCGTTTTTTATTTCATGCCAGATCTACTGTAGGAGTGACAATTCCTTGAACAAATCGTTCTGTGACTGGCAATCCGGCGCCGACCAACCCCAACCCTGCATGCCTCTGGTGGAGGCGATGGAACTCGAAGATTGGTAGTAAAGCACAACACCAACGCAAGTGTTCTATTTTTTCTGTCTTGCTCTCCTCGCGCGCTTGCCAGGTGGAGGAGATCCAAAGCAAGGGGTGCATTCATGGCACGTTTGCCAAGGGGGTCGGTTCTTGCGGTATAGAGTCCCTGCAAAACACTGCCGACTTTATCAAGAAGCACTGCAAGTGAACCAATGTACAGTAGTGGTCCCTCTATAGTGCCGGTTTAGTATTGCCGGTTGTCGGCTATAGGTGAACCCGCTTGGCACAGATGGGAACACCCATTAGTGGCAGTAAGCAGAGTAGTGCCGGTTGCCGCTATAGTGCCGGTATTTCCGGCTGGCGCATACCAGCACTATAGAGGGACCACTACTGTACCAAGTATATGACAGTGTATAGCACACCCCCTGGGATCAATTTCAGAGTCAATCCCTCCAAATCCAAGAGGGCGCAAACAACGAAAAGGGCTGCTTTCGGAAGATCTCGTCGAGGTCCTTCAATAGACACGTCGCTCGGTGTTTGCACTCTACCGGCTGTCGATAAAAAAGTCGGCATTGAAATTCGTCGGAGGGGGGGCATGTTGTACACTTGTTGTTGTCATATACAGTACTGTCGTGCTGCTGCTATGGTGCGGTTTGCCCGCCGTTATTTAACACTTGTCTCTGTATGTTCTGGAGGTGTTGCGATGCTCTCTCGCTCGGTGGCGCGATTTGGCGAAACAAAATATGTTCGCGATAAGCAAGCGAAGACCGACGTTTTACGCCACTGCCGGGTTTCCGTTCCGCCTTCGCCTATGAGAACCCTCCCAGCCGAGGACTGGATAGGGTGCCGCGGGTCGCTGTCTGTACCGGGGGTTGACTTATGTATAGTGGGGGTGGGGGTGGTGGGGTTCCCCTGTTTGTCAAGGGGGGGGCGTACTCACTTGTTGCTTGCGTTAGTCATTTGACCATTGACCTCGCATCCCTTTCGAGTCAGGGGGGGAGGAAGGTCTCATCGGCAGGTCGGATATCTCTCAGGAACATGTGAAGAAACAACGGTGGAGGATTTTTCCCCCATCGCCCCGTCGATGCTGCACTGTTGTGTTGGTGTTGCTAGTTTGACGCGGCAATCGACGCGCGTTACGATAGGATACTGTACCTCTTTTTGGCCATTATAGACCTGACTGACGGGGCTCCTCACAAAACTTTTTTTTTGTTTTTGGGGGGGGGCTCCTCAACTTAAGAACTACCAACCAACAGCGTTTGGAGTTTTACAGTAGTTTTGGTTGTATACCTAGGCTATGAGATAATTCGTCGGGTTGCGCTTTCGGAGTTTTTGGCACGGCCAGATTTATGACAAGGCATGGAGCTCCTTGAGTGAGAAGCCTAAGTAAGTTAAGTAACTTAGGGTGCACCCCCATTGGACCACGTGCCAATATTGAAGCCTCTAGAAATCCGGCGTGAAGGTGGTTGGGGCGTCTGCTTAGCCCTTGTAGAACTGCACCCATGTTTTCGGGGACAAACTACTTGGAATTAGTGAGAAATATGTTTTGCAGTTCTAAAAGGGTTAAGGCTGCCGCGCATTCAGCGCATACATGTAAGAAGCAGAAAAAAAATAGGGCTTTTCACGGGTCATGACAGGTCATGACCCGACCCGCGGATGGGGTCAGGAGGGTTTTTAGACTCTCGCGAGTCGAGTTGGGTCGGATCAGATGGTGTTCGAAATCTCACGGGCCGGGTCTGGTCAGGAAGTGTTCGAACCTCAAACCTCACGGGTCGGGCCGGGTAACCGTGACCCGACCTGACCCGTAAGAAGTGACCCCACCCGTGAAAAGCTCACGAAAAAACCCGCCCAGAAAGCGCTCATGTATACGGTACACTATATACTCATGTATATTGTACGTTATATCCCTTAGAGGGCGTGATTCGATAAATTGTGGATTAGCACGACTGATGAGCGGAGTTTAGGGCTTGCATATGTCGAGGCCAAGCGCGAGTAACATGCAAGTACAGTAGTGGTCCCTCTATAGCGCCGGTATGTGACAGCCCGAAATACCGGTACTAGAGCGGCAACCGAACCGGCACTACTCCACATACTGCCACTGCTGGTTGTTCCCATCTGTGCCAAGCGATCTCACAGGCACTATAATGGGTAACCGGCACTATAGAGGGACCACTACTGTAAAAGGAAAAAAGGCGTGTAAGAAGGAAGGGAAAGGAGCCGGAGTGCGTATGGGAAGGGGGGGCTTATAGGCTATGACGGTAACAAAAGGGACTTTTTTTGCAGTAGAAGTATGACCCCGTGGTCTTGAGCTTTACGTGGCACGCGATGGGCGTCAAATGTTTCAATATTTCCTGTAGTGCAGCAGTAACTACTGACGTGCTGTATTTATGTCTTGACCACCATTTTTTGCTTGTGTGAGAGATGTTGCGTTGCGGTGAGAGCTTCGATTTGTGGAAGCCACTGCAACTGTCATCAGGAAAGGGTTATGAACGTATCATACAGCAGTACGTATAATAGCATACCTAGACTATACCGGAAGTCAATAGTTCCAAGCAGTATAGTCGGTTCGTCTGCGGTGTTTGCTTCTGTTGTATTTTGTTTTTCCTTCTTTCCTTTTTCCTTCCGTCTTTTTTTTTTTCATTTTTTTTAAACTTACTGGTGGGTTTGTGTTATGCGGTGTCGCGCCCCGTACGTTTGGCATATCACTTGCTAATCTCCAGTTACATTGCGATGTGCATGGTATATATGTTTCCCTTTGTTTCGTACTTTGTGACCACGGTACGTGTATCTTGATGTTGATCTTGATCTACAATAGCAAAAAATAATCAGTACGGACCCTGGGTGTACATGTTTTTGATTGTAAAAAAGTGGAAAGACAACACCACAGAAGTAGGGTTCCCTCGCGCGCTGCTACTAGGGCCCCGGTGTAAACCGGCCGCGCAACGCTGTTTTGTGTTCTTCCAGGGTGGCGCGCACTTCAGTAACCAGAAAACGCAGCATGAGCCGTCGACGTAAGGTTAAATGTAGAACGCGCAACGTCAAGCATTTAAACGTTTCCAGCCGTTGGCTGGCCTTCAGTTCACAGCTTCACGCTGAGTGCATAGGCTACGCGTGCAGGGCATCAAGGCGACGGTATTACTTCATCGTATTGTGAGATGAGATGACGGAGTATTGCTGTAGTAGTCGGTTTGTTTCACGCGCGGGAGGCTCTTATAGAGTGCTGTGATGGACGATGTGGCTCCCTAAGCTCCCATCTCTGAGCTTTACCAGGTAAGTTATAACCTCTACTTGTTGCCTTTACCCGAGATAGACGGGCCCAGATTTCCCGGCGAAGTACCCACTTCTCAACTTCCACAGAAGTTGCGGGTTGCGAAGGGTGGGCAGTCGAATCGCACTAACACGGTTGGTTACAGGTTACATCTACATCTATAACGAAATACACGTTACAATTGTTCACCCTTGATATGTAGTATGGCTTACGAAGAATTACTTCGGTTACCCGGTATTTTAACCCGCCTCTCCCCTCCTCCATCTATCCTGCCGGATTTTGACAACATAAGCTCACACAAATTAACTAGAAATGTTGGCGTCGTTTGAGCATTGGCCGCTCGACGTGGCTGACGTCAATCAAGCCAAGCAATCACCGCAGCCCCGCCACGAAACGATCTGTGGTTGATGCAAACACCGCCAATGACTACGCTCACCCACAACGTCACAGACACACCTGTTACCTAGCCGCCGCCGCGGCGACTAGAACCACTAACACCACCATCTACGACGGTCACCACCACCACCACTATCAAACTTTTGACCACCACTACCACCAACACCACCACTAAGCCTACCAAGATCACGAATCATACCAACACTTCCACCATTGTCCTCACTTACCAACATCAACCACCAAACCTCAATACCATCACCAACATCAATCCTACGAACACCAACATCACCGAATCGTCAAGACTATTCATCCTACCAAAGCTTTCGCCACCACAAACCCGATCAACCCTTTCACCGCCACCACCAATCTTACCAACACCACTAACAAAACGACCACTCACAACGTCATAGCCACCCACCGCTACAGCCTGGGCTCCCGACCTGCTGCCGGCCACACCAGTGCTCCTTGTCGAAGAGCTGACATTTGCCTGGTGGTCGTTGCTGCCAGTGACGCGGCGCACGATTTTAACAGCCGCGAATTATTTTGTTGATTGTGCTTTGGTACGTGATACAGATATGACAATGGTTCATGGCATTAGGGGGTTCCAGTACTAGGTTGGCTGCATAGTAGCGGGAAATTGGGATGTCGGGATTTGCATTGTTAAGGTGCTCCCGCACTTCTCCTTGACTTCTTCTTGACTTCTACTTGTCTTTTATATTTGGATGATGGCTACATGGACGCTCGAGGAGCGCGCTTAATGTATATATGATCTTCTACTCCTCTCTGTCGGCAACCGACCCCACCACCCAGCTACTGTCCGCCAGCGGGTGAACCCTTTGAGGCCTCTTTGGTCAGGAAACACGATTAATCGAGAAGGACTTCGGCCGATTAAAGGAGCTAGGGTGCTGTGAGGACACTCCCGGGTTAGGAAGATAGCTGTGGGTACTCTTATTTGAACCATGCCTGAGGGCGTGGTCGAAGACGCCAGGAGGGCGTTGGTGTAGATGACAGAGAGAGCGGAGTGGTTCCAACGGATGAGGATGGCGGACCTGCGATTACTGCTCGCAAGGTGGAATATACTTGGAGAGGCTATCCAGCTTGGCCGATACGATCAAATCGCGAAAAAATTCGATGAGATCTGCAAAATTGAAAATGGACTTGAGCACACCCAATCCGATATTTTGAAGTACTCGACTATCCTACCCGATCTGCGAGGACTCTCATTCCAGGTGGAACTGCGCCAGGAAATACAACCTGATGAGATGCAGGTACAAGCTTTGGACACCGGCATGATCAGACGTGATCCTATGCAGGTAGACATGCGTACTGCGGTTGAGAAGCACGAGGTGGCGAAGGAGGAATTCGCGCCTCCGCAGCAGCAGCAGCAGCAGCACGAGATGGAGAAAAAGGAAACGATGGTGGTTGACGTGGTGAGAACTGGTATGATGGTTGTCGAAGAAGGGTGGAAAAATGGAGAAAGAGGGGAAGAGGTGGAGACTGGCAAGGGCCAAGCAGGCGCAGGTACTATTGCCGCCGCCACTGCCGGCGCAACAGCAGCAGCAGCTGCAGTTCACGGCGGCACCTCCCCCTTGGCCGCCCCCTCTTCTAGCTGGATTCGAGAACGAACAAAACGAGGGCGGGAGGGGCGTTGGGGGACAAGATATGGCTCGGCGGTTTGGTTGCCGTAGGACTAAACTACGAGCGGTTCGGCTACGCGCAGACATGGAATGTAAAGGCGAGCGAGGACAAGCAAATTGCGAAGGACAGCGTGTTGGAGCGAACTTGCATCGGCACGAACTGGGGGACTTCGAAAGAGAGCGCTGGCCGGCGCTGGCATCTCCGTGGAGAAGGTGTCCCTGCTTTTGGGCCGGATTGATCCAGGTCTTATGGCCTCTCTCTCTGCTGTGTGAGCCTGGTGTGTGGATTTTGTTTTGCGGTTTCTCGCTTGGCATCTTTCACACTGTACCTGGTTCTTAGAACAGCAGCAGTTTATACTGTATACAGGTTATCTGTAGTGTGCTGTAGCTACCTTGTAGAGGTTTCCCATCTACAGCAGTAATGTGGCCCTGTGATCACTGCTGTTTTTCTTTGCTTGCTTTTTTGCGTTGGACTCGAGTAGACTCAGCGCAGGCATGAGATGCTCATGACATGCTGGGTAGGGTTATACGGGGTTAGGTCACATCGCTTAGGCAACGCTGATGATGCAGTCTATTGCAGCTCGTAGAACACAGCAACGAGACAAGCGCTGTGCTATTTTCTATGTATGCTACGTAGTGAGCCCATGACCCGTCTGACCCCTGCATACCAATATCACTTGGTTTTCTGTTTTGTGAGCCTTGCGACTAGGTCGTATTTCATTTGTCTTTCCGTATTTTCGGTGCGGAGTTTACAGATTAATGATTGACGTTTGACGCTTGCTTGCGACGATCATTTTGCTTAGCGCTTTCGCGATATTTTCCAATCAACCATTTGTCCTCACTTGTCGAAAAGGTCCAGTCGTGCCGTGTGTCATACCTGGCACTACTGTACCTGAAAATCTGGTTTGTGGTAGGTGACTAAGAAACTATTCGTGAAACAAGGTATGAATCAAACATTGTATAGTGATTCTGGGTGGAGATATGTGTATGTGCTCTTCACATTAAAGTGATATTTCCACCCTGATGCTGTGCCTTCATGAATAGAGATTACAGTAATTTGATGGGTGATTATTCAATGACTGAGCTGTTTTATGACAGAAAACTATATAGCTGATAGAGCACGCAGCAAAAGCAGCATTTTTTTGTGCATAAACGTAATTACGCGTAACCAATATGCGGTCGCAGTAATTACAGCTGTGCTAAGCACAACAAAAGTACTAAGTGCTGTATAGCGTCATAGGATAGTGACCCCTCCCCCCCCATTAATATCCCCCAAACTTATTCAAGAAAGGAGTTAAGGCTGACCCAGGGAAGTATAGAGGGATAACGCCACTAAGCACCGTGGGCAAAACGTCCTGTAAGATTTTGAATGATAGAATGGGAACAATGATGGAGAAGGAAGAAAAAATAAGCGAAGGGTAAGCAGGGTTTAGGCCAAACCCCACGTATACATATTACGTAAGATAATTCAAGGTAGGAAAGACACGGGGCTAACAATGTATTGTTTCTTTCTAGATGTACGGAAGGCCAATGACACAGTATGGAGAAATGGGTTGTGGAAAAAGTTGTGGGAAATTGGGATCAGAGGAAAGATGTAGAGAATGATGAAAAATATGACAGAATGTGCGAGAAGTGCTGTGATGCTAGACGGGGAAACATCTAATTTCGTTGATATTTTGCAAGGAGTTGCACAGGGATGTACGTTATCACCCAAGTTATTCAAAGCATATATTAATGACATGATAGTAGCAGTCGAAGCAGCAAAGCAGGAGTCACGGTGGGGGAAGATACGGTGTCGGGATTGATGTTTGTTTGCGGATGATTTCGTGTGTATATCAGAAACACCCGAAGGATTGCAGAAACAAATAGGGAAGGCACCAGAATACACTAGGAAATGGAGAGTGACAGCGAACGTAAAAAAGTGCGCAGTAGTTGTTTGTAACGAGGACAAGGAGAACCCGGTAACGTTCAAAAGGAAGTGGGAAGAACATGAACCACCGATCGTAGACCAGTATACGCACCTTGGCGTAGAAATCTCTTAAGAATGCTCTTGGGACGCACACATAGCGAAAGTAATATGGAAAGGGAAGGCGAAGTTCGTAAAGCAGCTGGAAACGGTACAGATGACAGCAGCAAAAAAATTGCTAGGATGCTCAAGTACGACGAGCAATACCGTATTAAGAGCAGAACTGGGACTGTACCCACTTCAAACAAATAGAGACGTGAGGAAGTTGAATTGGCTGGCAATATAAGGTAAGGAACATGCCAAGAAAGATGTTGCTGCCATAGCTGATAGGGCTGTGTGGGAGAAGGTAACAACAAGGCGGGCTGGAGCAAGGTGGGATAGCGCAGTCGAGAAAGTATGGCAGGATATAGGAGGAAACCCAGAAGATATATTGCCCACAGATAAGTTTGAGGGGTACAAGACAGAAGTAAAATAACGGATAGAAATCAGGGAAAGGCTATTGTAGCGCTGAGAAATAAGGCAAAAGAAGAATACCACGTACCTATTTAGAGTTATACGGGGCGTTAATAGGAGGGATAGGAATGAAAACGTATTTGCATGGTCCAATGGACTACGCGAAATAGCATTTTCAGCGATTTCGCGTAGGGGACCTGGACCTGCCAGAAAGAAGGAAGAGGTATACCAGTAGCCGGGAGGAGGAGGA
>JAYJMJ010000329.1:834199-877897 GCA_036873875.1 Laminaria ephemera
TCATCCTCCATCGGGCGTGGCGGCTATACGAGACACGAAGGAGCATGGAAGACGAGACTGAGCTCAAACTGCCTCGCAGTTTGCCGTTTATTACTGCTGTTAGTGGTACCAGTAGTGCAGTACTTCAATAATCGGTGGCGCTCGTGTAAGGGGTTCAGGGAAACTACCAGGTACGAGTGTATCGTCTCTGATTGGCCCAAAATTCGGCAAAAACAGTTGAAAGCTAGACAAAGTGGACAAATTCAGATGTACCTGGCCTTTTCAAGCCAAAAACAGGTACGATATGAGGCTGGCCAATCACAGGGCTTCTGGTGTGCAATTTGTACTTGTTTTCTGCGTGTAACTGTTTTTGGCATCAAAGTGACCAGGTATACCTGTTTTTGGCAAAAACCTTTTTTTTATTTTTCCAACCTATTTTCTCGTGGATTGGTTGGCCTTGGGTTATGACAATCGTCGGTTTCAATACTATTATTATATGTTTTCCAACCCAAACAGAGTCGCAAACACACTATTAATTCCAAGCTTTTATCTAAAAAGAGATGGGGACGGTTCTGAGAGGGTTTACCCTTTTTCTGCTGCAAAAATTATGCCACATTAAACCCAAGTAGTTTGTCCTCAAAAACGTGGGTGCAGTTCTAAGGGCGTTAACTGGTTGTTTTGTGATCTTGCCCCGACAGGTGAGGTTAAAAGTGGACGTAAGCTGTCTGGGTCACAACTGCTGCGGTGGGGAAAACGGCGAGCGACACGAGGGTGGCCACAAGTGGTGTGAAGTTCTACTCGCGCAGCACGTACCTCAGGGGGCGTACATCGACGTGGATGAAGTGAAGGTGAACACGCACGATACGGTAGAGGTGAACCGTTTTGTTTCTGGGGCTCCTCACTTGAGGACCTCTATACCTCTCTCCCAAAAACTGATTAGGGGCAGACTATAACTTCTACCCGATGAACAATCCCGTAGCCTAGGTATACAAAGAAAATTATTGCGGAAAAAGATGGAATCTCCGACGATTTTGGGTTAAGGAGCCCCGTCCGTCAGAAAACGTTTCAGCCAAAAAGTGCTACCTGTATCGTAGCACGCGTCAATCACGATATGATAGGGGTATACCGTTTTTTGGCAAAAACAAATCTGACAGACGGGGCTCCTTGACCGAGGAACTACCCAATATCTCTTGGATCTCATTTAGGTTTTACGACACCTAGGCCATGGGATTGACCATCGAGTTAAGCTGGGTTTTCTTTTTTGGACTCAGTTTTTGTGTGAGGTATGGACCTCCCCAAGTGAGGAGCCTCAGAAAATTTCAGTGCATCTACTACCGTGGCTTGCGTCAAAGGCGAGCCGTGAATTGCCGTTGTTGGTTGTTGACTGCGCCTATTCTACCTCACTCAGAGCCGCTGTCCGCCATGAACAGTTGCGGCAGCAGTGGCGTGGTGACTACAGAGAGCAATTGCTGCCGTGCGTTTCCACGTTGCTGAAGGCATAGCCACGTCTGTTCGGTATTTAACGGTATGGGCAGATAGATACAAGGAATAAACCAGTGCTGCGCTACGAGTATACTAACAACATCTTCGTTATAGGGCCATGATTGCCTGAGCTCGCTCCTTTTCGGCAATGTAACGCGTGCGTCTTGTGAGAAACCCGTTTTCGGTTTCATCATCAGAGCGTTAACCCCTTCAGAACTGCACCCACGTTTTTAGGGACAAACTACTTCAAATTAGAGTGGGATTTTTTTTGCAGTGGTAGTAAAAAGGTTGGGTGCTCGTACATATTTGTGTCACACAATCCGCCCAATTTTGACGATGGAGTCTTCTCTACATGTCTGCATTCATCGCAAAAACATGATCCGCGTTATAAACCCTTTTGGCAGTGCACCCCTGGTGTGGGGACAAATCACCTGGAACTAGACGATAACGGGGGAACGTACTGTAGTAATCAGGACCAAATATGGTTAGCAAAAACAGTGGAACATGTAGGTTTTTGTGTATATTGTGGGTCCTGATTACTATGGTCCTCCGTAAATAGCATACTTTTAGGAGTTGGAGAAAAGCTAGCTCTTTTAAAACAGCAAACATTATCCCACACCAATTCCGAATCATTGTCGACGCATACTAAGGTAGAGGTACCACCTTTTTTTGTTTTGAGGCTCCTCGCTTGAGGAGCCCTATCCCTCTCCCAAAAAACTGATTTGGGGAAAAAATAAAAGCGCTGCCCGCCGAACAATCCCACGGCCTAGGTATACAACGAAAATTGTTGCAAAAAACAAAAAAGGGCAAGTTTCTGACGATTTTGGGTTAAGGAGCCCCGTCATTCAGAAACAAAAACAAAAAAAAAGCCAAAAAGTGCTACCTCTAGCGTATTGTTAGTAGCACGCGTCTGTCCCCGAAAAAACGTGGGTGTAGGTCTACGGGGGTTATAACGTTAGCAACGATGTGTGCCCCTCCCTGCTTTCGGTGACCCTCGAAAAACAGGCGCGACATGATTTTGACGTTTCGTCGTCGCTTCCGGTAAAGGGAAGGGTGGGCGTGGAAACGTTTAGGGGAAAGCCGATCGATGTCGAGCTGCCCTCTTCCGTATCAGGGCAGCATGTCGTCAACTTGAAGTTGGCGGTTGGTGCGCCAAGCGAGGATGACGAGCGAGGACAAGAGACCCGCATCCGAGCAGAGATGACTTTGCCCGTGCACCTCCGGTACCCCGACCCGGGGTGCGAGCGGAGGGAGGACGGCTGCGACGAGTACGCGTGGGTAGAGGTGAGCAGGCCGTGTGATACCCGTACATGTATGCTACGGTAGAGAGAGGTGCAGTACTATTTGTTTTCTGAGGCTCCTCACTTGAGGAGCTCTTAGACGCGTGCTACGATAGAGGTAGCATTTTTTTGGCTTTTTTTGTTTCTGAATGACGGGGCTCCTTAACCCAAAATCGTCGGGATGTCTTTCTTGTTTTGCAATCTGGTTGTTTGTATACCTAGGCCATGGACTTGTATATCGGGTTGAACTTTTTAGTTTACTCAAAAACACAGTTTTTGGGTGAAGTACAGAGTTCCTCATGGGAGGAGCCTCAGAGAAAAAATGGTGCACATGTATGGTAGCATGTGTCTCTATACCTCACCCCAAAGCTGATTTTGACACATATGTCATGCTACGATAGATAGAGGTAGCGCTTTTGGCAACAATATTTTGTGAATGACGGGGCTCCTTAAACCCAAATTCGTCGGAATGTCGTTCTCGTTTTGCAGTATGGATATTTTTTTATACGTATGTAGGCCATGGGTTTGGTCATATGGGGTGTGCACTTTTCGTTTACTCAAACCAAGTTTTTGGGTGAGGTATGGAGCTCCTCAGGTGAGGAGCCTCAGAAAACAAAGAGTGCACCTCTACGGCAACATGCGTCTGAAAAACACGGTACGCTTTACCGGATGAACAACTCCACGGCCTAGGTGTATACGAAGTAGCACGTAATATTATCAAATACAAATGGAATAGAGTTTCGACGAAATCCTAGATCTCACAGCTGTTGTGTATTTTTAATTTTTTATAAAAATGGCATTCCAACGATGTTGGATAATTCTGCCTCCGTCAGTCAGAAACGTTTTCGCCAAAAAACGGTATACCTCTTAAGGTAGCACGCGACCGTAGTCCAAGGAGTACAGCACAGAACGCGTGCTACGATAGAGGTAGCACTTTTTTCCTGAGGCGTTTTCTGAATGACGGGGCGCTCCTTAACTCAAAATCGTCGGAATTTCATTCTTTTTTTTTTGCAATAATTTTCTTTGCATACCCAGGTCATCTGATTGTTCATCGGGTGGTACTTTTTCTTTTCCCCAAATCAGTTTTGGGCAGGAGGATAGATAAGAGCTCCTCACGTGAGGAGCCTCAGAAAAAGAAGGGTGCACCTCTACCGTATATAGCATGTGTCGCAGGACTCCAAATAAGAAACAGAAACACTGACCCAGGCTGGGTTTCTGATATGGGAGAGGGTGTGTTCTACACTAACTAAAGTATAACGGTTCCGTGGTTTCTTAAATTTCTGTAAATATCAGCCTGCGTTTCTTATTTCTCTGTTTCTTATTTGAGAGAGGGTGGTGCGTTCTACACTAACTTCAGTATACCGGCTTCCGGATTTCTTATGTTCATGTAAATATCAGCCTGCGTTTCTTATTTACCTGTTTCTTATTTGGGAAAAAAAGGGTGCACCTTCAGTATAACGGCTCCGTGGTTTCTTAAATTTCTGTAAATGTCAGCCTGTGTTTCTTATTTGGGAGAGGGTGCGTTCTACACTAACTTCAGTATACCGGCTCCCGGATTTCTTATGTTCCTGGAAATATCAGCCTGCGTTTTTTATTTCCCTGTTTCTTATTTGGGAGAGGGTGCGTTCTACACTAACTTCAGTATAACGGCTCCCGGATATTTTATGTTCCTGTAAATATCAGCCTGCGTTTCTTATTACTGTAGGTGTCATGCACTGTATTAACTCCACCCGTTGGCGTGGTGTTTTCTTTTTCTCGGCCCTCGTGCTGTGCGTTTACCTTGTGCTTGCTAGTACGCTGCTGCAACCTTGCCCGCACCGTACACCACACTAAAACGCAGCGCCAACGATATGCGCTGGCGTACTGCTTCATTATTTAGGTTGGACGGTCAGGAAGGAGGTTACCAATTATTTCAGCAACAATGAAATATGAACGATGTGCTGCAAAAGTTGCAAGTGAGAGCGAAAAAAAAGTACCGATCGATATGGCGATGCATGACAGTTGCGGTAGAGTACCCGATCTGCACCTTGTCTGCACCGCACACCACTCACTGCGAAGCATATTTTTCTCACCCACGAAAGCGCATGCTTACGATAATCGACTCCGACCTGCCGCGCCTACAGCAGCGTGAACCGGTGCTACCCACTCTAACGCATGCCATACTTCTACTCTTGCTGTGGACACGTCCTTTCGTAGTAGCGTAAACCATTACGGGGGGCCATGGCAATGAGGACCAAATATGATTATTGAAAACAGTGGAATATATAGGTTTTTGTGTATATCGTGGGTCCTGATTACTATGCTCCTCCGTAATAGTGCTATGATACCACTCCAACACATGCCATACTTGTACCCTTGCTGCGGACATGTCCTGTTGAACGTCCGTCAGGTACCCCCGCCATTAGCCAGTGTTCGGTGTGGAAGCTCTAGCGAGACAGGGAATTTCTACCCCGTGCTCCCACTTTCACCGCCAGTGGGAGTCGCGCTGGGCGTACCCCGAGGAATGGAATGGCACAGAAATTTTGTGGCATGGGGCACCGTGGGGACGGCTGCCCTGGGATGCTTATACACTGTGCGCACTCTGTGGGTGGTGATGTCTATGGGTGTCGCCCGAGGTTCTAGCCGGAATCGTCATCCAAAAGCTCACGTGGAATAGATCTTGGAACAGCGGACGATATTCAGCTGCAAGACCGGTCGCCCCGGGAGTCTAGTGGTTAACCTCGAATGCTACTAAGGTCGGAGTCAGGGGTTCAAATCTCGGTATAAAACTGTGCGCACTCTGTGGGTTGTGATGTCTATGGGTATCGCTCGAGGTTCTAGCCGGAATCGTCATCCGGAAGCTCACGTGGAATAGATATTGGAAAAGCGGACGAGGTTCAACTGCAAGACCGGTCGCCCCGCTGGTCTAGTGGCTAACCTCGAGTACTACTAAGGTTGGAGTCAGGGGTTCAAACCTCAGTATGGAGATTTTTATTTCTAGAGACACCAACTGCCGAGAGCGCTTTATAGCGTGGGTAAGCACAATTCGACGCGAGTCGACGAAGGAAGAAAGTGCTGAATTCTTCTCGCGATAAAAAATGAAGACGCGTAAAAAATTAAGGCGCGTACCGTACCGTAGCGGGGAGGGTGGAGAAGAGCCTGCTAAGTGACCCCGGATCTGAGTTACAACTACTAGGGAGGGAGAAGGAGAAAGTAAAATTGCGAAGATAATAGATGGGATGTGCAACAAAAAAAATACACAAAACAAAACGACGACTCGCAGACGGTATTCATTGTGTATGTGTTTGTGTTCTTCACATTTGTACGTTTGGGAAAGAACGGCCGTGAAGTGACTTCCATTAAATTTACGTCCGAATAATGCAGTTAACCCTGGTGCTAACTAGTACCAAGGGGAGTCGCCGACCTATATCCTTCATGAGGGCATACACAACCAGTAACTCGCGCGATCGGAGTATCACACACAGCTTGCAAAGATGAGTTTCGACGAAATCCTACGTCTCACAGCTGTTGTGTTTTTTATTATTTTTTATATAATACGAGAAAATAGTAAAGTGTATTTTTATTTGTTAATTTAAAAAGTAAACGAATTGCGACTCCGCGTCTAGGTACAAAAAACTGTAGAGCAAATACACTTTGTTCGTTGCACGTGAGCAGAGGCCGAGTTTACCTGATCTGATGCTCGGGTGAGTATCGATCAAGTCCTCAGGCTTCGTGCGATGGATACACTAACATACGACAAATACGGAGTCTGGGCTCGGTATGATATCTTATGTAACACACGACGACAGTAGTAGTCCTTGCACCCAGTTCGGCAGGAAGGTTCGAAGACCAATCCATTATTACCTAGAAAAGTTCCTGTTTCTGTTTGACAAAGCATTCCCGCGTCTTAGTTTGCTGTCGTCATGATGTCTTGTTTTTCATCCGACAAAAAGCGGCATACCCACACACAAACATTGCGACAGAAAGAAGAACCAAGCTCAGGGGACCCGTTCAAACAACCCTTCAATTTGTCAAGGAGGCCAACATAGCTTTATTCCATGCAACGCCTCTACTTCATCACGTGTTTTCCATTCCCCACCCTTCGTTCCCTTCTGCTCTAACAGGTTCGTTCGTTCGTCCGTTCGTTCGTTCGTCCGTTCGTTTGTTCGTTCGTTCGTTCGCTCGTTCGTTCCCAACACACCAGAAAGTGCTAATTTTGCCGTCAACATTACGTTTTTTGCTCACCACCCGTAAAAGCTGTAGACTTTGCGAGCCGGTGAGATCTTCCAGGTTTCCCGCAGCGCTTAACATATGTTGTTCAGATGTATCCGGGAGTGTAGATAAGAAGGCCTAAGGGGACTGAGTACGGCCTTGGCCAGCGGGGTCAAAGTGGATGTGAGGAGTATAGGCACCGACGCGAGCTGTCCCTGGAATCTCAATTGTATTTAAAGTATACCTTTCCGTTTTTTCGGGGTCGCGGGGGTATTGACTGAAATGGTGTAAATGTCTCCACGATTTGGGTCAGGGATTGGTGGATCGATAGCGCTGGTAATGTATGGAAATACGGTTGGCGACGTATTAGATTTCACGCGCATGGTATACGTTAATTGGGAAGTGAAACAAAGGAAAACTTGCATAAGCGAGTTTTACGAGAGTTCTCATCTGGTATATGTGTTCTTCCGTATTTACTGCGAACTACTGTAAAACTGGTCGTAAAAATGTCACCGGGCATTTTCGCATCTTGTGTTTTTTCAGCCGGTGTGGACCTCGTGTAAAATATGTGGAAAACACCGACAGGTCCTAGATGTATACCTGGTACCTGGTATGTAAAATATCTGGAATATACCGACAGGTCCTATACCCCGTTGGCCCTGGTGAATGCGAAACCGCGACGACCACGTTCGTTCGGTTCGCCAGCATCTTGTTTCCCCGCAACTATCTACCGATCGATGTAGCGCGTCTCTGTGCGTACAACGCATCAGCGGACAGTGGCAGTTTAGAGATGGCGACTAGCAGGGGATTATTTTCAGCATGGTTCATAGCCCTACTTTTGAAGGAAATTTCATGGAGGAACTAAGATGCACCAGTCCCCTCTATGACGCGATCTCGGTGCTCGCCTTTCAATATTTGCAATACCCCTGTAGGTAAATCATTGCTTTGTCTCTAATATTTCGTGCTATCTATGGTAGGGGTGCACAATATACATACTGTAATACACTGTTTATGAGGCGTCTCATCACCTGAGAAGCTATATCTCACTCCACAACCGATTTGGAAAGAAACAAAATGATACCCGATGAACAATCCCATTACCTAACTCACATACAACGAAACATATCGCAAAAAAACAAGACTGAAATTTCGACGAGTTTCGGTTAAGTAGCCCGGTCAACTGGAAAACGTTTTGGCCAAGAAGTGCTACCTCTATCGTAGCCCGCGTCCTTCCACATTTTTTTCCATGATTTCTCTCAGCAGGTAGGTACGTTTGATATCTATTTATTTGCAGTTTATGTGCCGTACGTATTCTTCGTGCGGGGACCAACCGAGACGGGAAACTAGGCCCATAACATTATGCGTCGTACTACTTCATATATCGAAACCAAACCAACACAATGCTCCCATCCGGCACATTTCGGCTTCACGGTAGATTCATCGTTTTACTCTTGTATTTATAGCAGTAGTAGACGCGCTGGGCCATGCCAACAAACCCCCGGCAGTCGTTAGTGAACTTCAAATGCTCACTCGTACAAAATCGACATCGACAGCGTTGGAGGAAACCAGGAACACAACGTCGTAAAGTTTGTATATAGCGAACGTGGTTGTCGTGTTGACGAATTCCCGCGGACCAGCGTGGAAAGTTATGAACCACCTGTCCCTCTTGTTTCGCAGATTGTGCAGCAGTGGCCCACGGCCCACATAGCCTCGAAAACAACAGTTTTCATAACTCGATCCCATGTTCATTTTGTTTTTTCATCTTGGTATGAAATATGTAAAGCCCGTCCGTGTATTTCGCCGCCTTTTCAAAGTGTTCATCTGGTTGACTTTAAATGCTAAATGTTTTCTTTGTTTGTACTTTCCAGCTTCTGGACAAGCCGTGGTCATAGGTGTCGTCCCTTCTCACCCCCGGTACGTGCCTTCATTTTTATCGGGCAGAGGGTTCAGCATTCCCAACGCTCGTCGATTTTAATCAATTTTTGCTAACTCACGCTGTCGCGCTTTCCGCAAGTCAATTTTTAGGACAAGAAAAAATCCCTACGAGTACGAGTATGCACTCGGTGGGGCTCGAACCCGCGACATTGACCTTAGTGGTTACGCGTGTTACCCCGCTAGACCGTAGGAGACGCCAAATGTACATCATGCTCAATGTAGAACCCCCCGTAATACGCATAGATAGGCTCGCATACATGCATACGCCTTCAGACCCCAGGAGGTCGTTTCGCTCAAAACCAACACAACTGACTCACCAATCATAGCCACCCCTCTGCGTATTCGAACTGTATATATACGGCTCCAAACCGCAGACTCCACGGGTTGTTTCACCCAAACCTTACACCGTCAACGCAACAATCATAGCCATCTAATCGCCATCCCTCGGAGTATTTTTTTGGTCGTTTCATTAAAGGCCACCACCCTGAAAAAAATTGACCAATGCGAGACGACGAGTGAGCGAGGTTGAGCAGACAGCATAATAGCGAGTGGAGGAGTGGGTCCCTTTATCCCCCACTTCACTTCTGACCCTGCAGAACCAGGCTATACTCAACAAGAGCTCAAGGCTTACCTGTAGTACTCCGCGTTAGAGCTTGAGCACGAGATTTCGCAGGGCCACGACAGTATCACAAGAAGGGACCGGCGAGCTGATCGAGGAGTATACCTGATAGATCTCGTAGGACGGCTTGTTCTGCTGCTGCTATTCGTGCAAGTTACCAGGTGAACAAATGTATATAACCTGGACGTGTGGCAGAAGGTGTTATGAATTTGTTCATGGAGGAACAACCGTGCCTGGTCATAACCGCGGTACGGGTGCAGAAAGGGAATCGCGTGCTAAATGGAGTCGGTCATCAGGTGTCGAATAGAAGTCTAGACTTGACCAATATAGGTTCCATTGATTGGTTCCCTGGGTTCTGTGATCGAGATCAAAGCTTGTTGCATGTTGTACACAGAGTTTAGCCGGCAAACATGATATGTACGTACCCGGTCATTCCCGAGTCCCGCGCAAACTATAGCGCGTGGAGTCCCGCGATTAATAATTTATACACGCTCGTGGCATCCCGTGGTTGTTGAATCCCGCCCTAAATAATTAAAACTTGAAGTCCAGCGAATATTGAACGCCGCCCGAAACCAAGCCAATTACCGTGGACCACCCTGATATATCCATTGATACTCCTGTACTGCTAAGGGAAACAGCTATAATATATACTACTCTGTATCAACAAGTAGCCCAGGTATAGCCCTATTTGCTGCTCATTGGTTGGGTGATATGTGTTGCACGAATCATGGGCCGTGGCGTGACAGGGGTTACACTTTTGAGCCAGCACATATGCCGCTGGTTGGACTCCTCAACTACGAAGCTATGCAACATGTTTGGATGCAATGTGATGTTGTCGGTAGTATTAGTGTGATACCCTGCACCAGCCAATTTTATTGTAAATCGGCCTCAGCTTACGTAGAGGTAATATTCTTGTCTGAGGTAATAATAGAGAGAGCATGTTAAACCAGGAACCTCATAAACGATGGATGTACCCAAAAAGTGTACGTAGAACGCGCCCGAAATTAAATATCTGGCGGGCAGCTTTCAGCAAATAGTCGAAACACACCTAAACTGCTGTACAGGTAGTGCTGCGAGTCCGAGCGAAACTCCATTTTATTATCGTCTTTTTTACGTAGCAAAGCTGAGAATTTATTTATTTATTTATTTTTTTGCTCATCCCATCTATTTTTATAAAACATCTATTATCTTCGCACTTTCACTTTCTCCTTCTCCCTCCCTAGTAGTCGTATCTCAGATCAGGGGTCACATGGCAGGTTCTTCTCCCGCCTCCCCACTACGGTACGCGCCTTCATTTTTATCGCGAGAAGAATTCGGCACTTATTTCTTCCCTCGTCGACTCGCATCGAATTGTGCTTACCCACGCTATTAAGCGCTGTCGGTAGTTGGTGTCTCAGAAAAAGAAATCTCGACACCGAGATTCGAACCGGTGACTCCAACCGTAGTAGTCTTCGAGGATAACCACTTTGACCACCGGGGCGACCGGTGTATTAAAGGGCCCTTATCCCTTCTTCGTTTTTAGGTTATTTTCTTATCATCACGTATACTTCCCAGATCACATCGTAAGAGGTTTCAAACTCGGCGACCTTCTGGACAAGCCGTGGTCCCATGTATCATGTCTTCTCCCTCCCCGGTCAAGAGACTGATGTCTGGGTCTGGCCACCATCGTGCTGACGTGTTATGTGTGCCATTCCGCGGCCGTAAGTAGCTATTAATAGCATAAGACCGCCCGAACTTCTACCTTCGCCTGGCTGTGTTCTCCCCTCGGTGCCTTTTATACACATACAGTACATGATGCCTTCAATGTTCTCAATGCCTGTCTAGGTCAGTTCTTAGGATCTGCTGTTATGGTGTCCTTCCTTTCTTTTCCTTGCTTTCTTTTATTTTCTTTGCTTTCTTCCTTTTTTGATTGCCTCGGGTCATTCGTAGAAATGCGTGTTGATACCGCCAGCTGGTCGGCTGGTTGCTATTTGTCGCCACATCCCCCTGCTGGCGAGCTCACGTATATATTCACTTTCTACGTGTATTGCGCGGTTGCCTATTGTTTTCATTTTGTTAATGTTCGGACGTTTGCTTTGTTATTTCGTAAGTAGCGCTGTGTGGTTTGCCTCTACCTCGCTACACCCCCCGCCTGCTGGCGAATCTACGTAACTTCTTACGACCGTATTATCTTCCTGCTTCGATTTATTTTCCTTCGTTTCTTTCTGTCTTCCTTTCATTCTTTTTCTCCTCGGATTTGTACAGTATTTGGCTTTCCTAGGTGGCATGCGGTGTAGACGGTCTCAGTTTCGAGTCTCGAAACGTCTTTACCAGCTTGGGCCTGATACGTACGTACGCTGACTCCCAATTTCACTTTTATGTATTTGTTGGCGAATGTACGACTTGCTTCAGCTATGAAATATACGCGTACGTATCACTTCTGGTTTGTTTTTATTTTTTTCCTGGTGTATCCTTCCACTCTAGAGTGACAAAACCCTTTTTTTGTTAATGGGTATGGTGCAAAAGAGTGTTTAAAACTGCAAAATTTGGAAGCGATAAATGCACACATATCAAACCTCCCAAGAAAGCAAAACAAGACATACTTGTTTTCTCGTCCGTGTCTTTACTTTTTGTAGTCCTCCACATTTTACAATTTGTCTCAAAACCGTCTTTGAACTGCGAATCGGTAAATCATACAGGAATCGACGTCGGGCAGGTCTCGTAGGCGCGTTTTACCTCCTACCAGTGTCGATTGGCTCGTGAACTTCTAACGTTGCCAGCCGTCGACCTCTGTACTCTGAGCCTAGCGCTGATGGTATCTGGTCCAGATGTTTTCCCCTTTGGCACTTCAGAGAGAGAAAACGTCGAACAAAACAGACGACTACAGCAACACCCACACAAGGTAGCCCGGGATGGTGGGATAACGGATACGTCCAAACTGCAACGAACGGGAACCTACGACACGCGCACAGCATGGTAAATAGATGTAAAGTTGACGACAGCACGTGTCGCGGTTTTGGTCGCAATGCCTGGGTCTCAAAAGGCGCTAACATTATTCCAACACGCCCTTTGAACTGTAAACCGTGTACCCGGTAATCATTCAGGCACCAAAACAACCGAATCTTGGCGACATGAAGGTCCAACGCTGCCATTCCGTTGGCCTTTTCGCTCTGAGCTCCGCACTGGTGTTTCTTTCAAGCACCGTTCTTGCCGCGACCAGCGAGTCAACCGGGAATTGCGTTACCGAACTCATCGCGAACGCGTTCTGCAACGAAATCAACAACACCGAACCATGTGGTAAGTGCAATGTTCTGCAAAGATTTGCACAAAGATGAATTATGAGGTAGAGGCAGAAACTGCTTTACACGTGCTACGATGGAGATTGCACATTTTGGCCAAACTATTTTTAACTGACGAGGGTCTTCAACGGAAGCACTACACGATATCGTTGGAAGACCATCGGGGATTTACAGACGTATTGGTTGTGCACCTAGGCTATATGGCATTGTTCATCCAGTTGGGCATTCATTTTTTCCAAGCGTACCTCTTCGGGTGGGGAATGGAACTCCTCAAATGGGGAGCCTCAGAATATTTTTTGGTGAACCCTTTCTGTAGCTTGCGTCATCACTGTTCTGTTTTCTGCTGCTGTGTGTGCCCAGAGTAGTACCGTGTAACACGTAAGAACTTGTATACAGAGTTTCTCGATAACGGGGAGAGTGCAAACGCCGAGAGATCCGTCTATCAACAGATATCTACTACAGTAATATATTTCCACCTGAACTGTTTCGTTCCGTGTTCCCCGCTCAGGTTGGAGAAATAGGCTCCAACATCTATGTCACGGTGTTTGCTATCGTTCGTGTTATTCGGTATGTCTTACACGCGAAACAGGTTTCTTGGTGGAATATGAGCTGGGATGGACTGAATCAATTTTGGTGCCCACCCACGGTGGAATCTCGTCTTTTGCTCACAATCGTGATCTTTGTGCTGAGCCACACTAACCCAGGTGGTGCACGCGTTCACCATTTGCACGACATAATTTATTTCCTGATTCAGGTTACGATGGTGGTGATTGCTGCGAGTGCACCTGCATCAGCACCGAGGACACAGAGTGCGGCGTTGACGGGTTCGATTGCAATGACCCCGATGCTGAATGCGTCGACGATGACGACGACCTCACCTTTCTCCCATCTGATGATGCTTCTGACACCCACGACACAACCGAGGATGACTGTCTTCCCTTTTATTACTTGGACGGAGACTGCGACCGTGAAAACAACAACGAGGTCTGCGGTGAGCTACTACGACTACGTAGAGGGCCATTCGTTTCAAGCCTTATTCTTACCAAACAATTCAACGTTTGGAAATATATTTCGAAATACGAGGGCGTTCTGTCAAAAGCTTGGGTTTTTCACATGGTGCACAACACATATACAGTAGTTTTAAGCCTAACATTCCGAATCGCACGAGTTCCGAGTATATGTTCTCGGACGGAGACTGCGATCGTCAAAACAACAACGAGGTCTGCGGTGAGTCGGTATAGGGTCATTGGTTCCAAGGCCTTTTTCGTGTAACAAATAAAAAAAAATGGAATTATTTTTAGAAGTTTTACGGAAATACGTAGGCGTTCTGTCTTATACTTGGCATTTTTACATAGTGCAAACAACGTATGAAAAGCCTAAATTTTCATCTTCCCGCATATTCTGGCACATGTCTGGAACTCATTTGTTTTGTGTGGGAAGGTTTGATTTTTTTTTAAAAGCTTTGTTCGATCAGGCTGAGAGGTACAGAAAGCACTATTCAATCTCGGAGTCCTTTTACAAAACCGAATGACGCGTGCTACGATAGAGGTAGCACTTTTCGGTTTTATTGTATCTGAATGACGGGGCTCCTTAGCTCAAACTCATCGGAATGTCATTATTGTTTGTTTTTTGGTATAAGTTTGTTTTTGTACCTCGGCCATAGGCTTGTTCATCGGGTTGCGCTTTCATTCTTATCAAAATCATTTTTTGGGTGAGGTTTAGAGCTCCTCAAGTGAGGAGCCCGAGAAACAAAATGGCGCACTTCTAGAGTAGCATGTGTCTCATGCAGAACACACCCATTCTCAAACACTAAACCCAGCCAGGACCAGGTTTTCAGCTTCTTACCCGGTGTCCTGTACTCTATGATATACTGCTGTATGTGACGTTTTGTTTTCCACCTGCATCAGGGTACGACGGTGGCGACTGCTGCGAATGCACCTGCATCGACACCGAGCAATTCGTTTGTGGCGACAATGGATTCAATTGCCTCGATCCGAGTGCCGAATGCGTCGACGACGACAACTACACGGCCGACCCCGAAAGCTACTACACCGATCAGGATTCTACACCCGAGTCGGATGATGCCCAACCGGATTCTACAACCGAATCGGATTCTACAACCGAATCGGATGATGCGGAATCGGATTCTACAACCAGCAGAAGCACATCGTGCCGGAGTGAATATTTCTCGGACGGCGAATGCGACCTTGAAAATAACAACGAGGACTGCGGTGAGTCAGTCAGTACGTCCTCTGCGTCGCATTGTGTCGATTGTTTAGTTGAATCGTCTCCCTTGGAGATGCTTTTTTACGGTTAATATGTTTTTTATTCGGCAATGTGCAAAATGAGCTTCAACGTCGGTCATTCTTAATCATTCCTTGCACGCACAAGAAACCAAAGGGAAACCCACCAAAACAGAAGCCTATGTACGAAGTTTACCTCCTTTTTGAACCTACTTCCGACTTGAATCCACGCGGATATTATTTGGGTCTTGCCTTAATGTGGACTGCTAAACTAGATCGATTCTCTCTAAATGCCTCCAGCGTAATACCGACCTAATCCCCATCTTGTTGCCCTTTCTGAAACTGCCTAACAGTTTCGGGCTTGATCTTCTTGAAACCCATGGCGCGATAATATGTGCAACACATTTTTTTCTAGCGCCATTCAAACCTCATTAACGACTTTGGAGACAATTCACGTAAATTGGGTGTGGTATATATATTTGGGGTTGCAAACGGGTTATTCGAACCCATGGGGCCGCCTACGCTGATGCGAACCTGGCATTACGGTGCTCTTCACACCACATTGTTATGTAGGCGAGGCAGACAGAAAGGTTTTTCCCGTCTACGAGCGTTTTACGTGGATGCTGCCAGCCTTACCTTTGGCCTTGTTTTATTCACCATCGAATCTTCTGAATGTGTCATGTTCAAGACTTGGACAATGTTGTCGCAGATGGACAACGCGGTGCGCACGATGCACGTTTCTACAAGGCCATAATCCCCACCAGGCACCAAATCGGCGTATATTCAGCTTGTGCAAAGCAAACTACCACTCCGCCGTGATCCCGCCAACCCAAACCCATTACTCCAAAATTGTCTAAAACCGATGCCTTCGATATCGAGCGCAGGGTGCAAAACCATAAAATGACCAGGCATTAATGCAGGACGAGTTATCCGGAAAATACAAAAATGGGGGAGGGCACACATGACATATGGTAGATCGCACCCATTCTCAAACGAGAAATCCAGCCTCGACGCGCTTTCCTGTTTATTAGTTCATTTATTTTAATTTTCAACGTCATTATGTTTGTTATTTGACCTTTACTTTCCGGCTTCTGGACAAGGTCGTGGTCACGGTGCCGTCTCTTCGCCTGCCTCCATTCTCATCGTGCAGAGGGTTCAACATTCCAACTGCCCGTCGATGATTATCGTTTCCTGTAGCACGGTATTCCGTATCGCTTCCGACGTCATCATTCTGATTTTGACGTTGGTGAAGCAAAGTCGAGATTTTTTACGGAAACACAAGAAAATCGTCGGTGACAAACTAAACTACTACCTGGCAGAGGGAAGAACACACCCATTCTCAAATAGGAAACTAGCATTTATTCCCGGAAAAGAAACTTAGCTTGGACCAGCTTTTCAGTTCATCACCAGGTTTCCTAACCTCTACGTCGTTTCATTTACCGATGACGTCAACCAGGCTACGACGGTGGCGATTGCTGCGAATGCACCTGCATCGACACCGAGGACTACGATTGCGGCGGCAATGGGTTCGCGTGCATCGACCCGAGTGCTTCGTGCGTAGACGATGACGACGTCACCACCAACCCGGACAGCAACACCGAATCAGACCCCATATCGTGTTGGTCCCAGTACTACGCCGACGGAGACTGCGACCGGATCAACAACAACGAGGAATGCGGTGCGTGAATGTTGACGATGATTCGATGTTGACACGTGCTGCGACAGAAGATGTAGGCCTTTTATTGGCAAACTCATTTGCATCGCATTCGATGGGGAGTTGATGATGACACGTGCTGCGACAGGGATAACACTTTTCAGGCAAAAAAATGTCTGCTCGACGAGGTTCCTCAAGTCGAGGACTACCCAAACAAATTATTTGCAAAATTTGCACCAACTTTCTGTTTTACACTTTCAAATAGTACCAGGTATGCTTTTTTCCAGTATTACTCAGACTGAGACTGCGACCAGGTCAACAACAACGAGGAATTCGGTGCGTCACGTTTGATGATGAATTGATATCGACTCAGCTTACAACAGGGGTTTAGTCATTATTGGCAATGATATATCTTACTGACAGAACCCTCCAACTGAAGGACATCATTGCATCGTCGGAATATGAACAGCGGAACCAACTGTTGGAATACTAATGTTGTTCGACAACATCGTTTGTTGTATGCTTAGGCCATGAGATTTTCGTCTGTTTCACTTTCATGTTTGTCGAAGCTTGTGTTTGGTTGACATACAGGTTACCCATGCATGTTGCGCCTCATAACAAACAAGTGCAGCCGTACCGTAGCAAGCATTGAGTATGGTGTCTGCTGCAATATATAATTTCGCCGTTAACTGTAAACGTCCTGCTACCGTACCTTTTCCACTTTAAACCCTCGACGGTGGCGTGCCGAACGCGTGTCCGGAGATACGGTGCTCCCTACCTTTATACGGTAGCTGAACCAGACAACACGTTCTTTCACCCTAGTTCGTTGGTACTGTCAGCCTTGCATTTACTCTCGTTTCGTTCAGCGCGACAACAGCGAAGTCAATGCCAAATACACAGTTATGCTTGTTTTGTATTCCACAAAGATCACGTTGATTGATCTTTTCGATAAAACGCAATGTGATATATGTATATATATATATATGTATAACATTGGAATCCTCCCACCTTTTGCGAGTATCTCCCCAAAGGGGAGGATACTTGCGTGCCCACCCTGTGACAAGCAAGACACCATTATCGAGCCGTCATACGGTAATAGTTCACCCATTTCGTTCTGAGACAAAAAACTTGAAGGGTGCGATACCTCACCCAATAGCTAACCCCGAGAAGAAATAAAAGTGCAACCTGATGGACAGCGTTTTGGCCTAGACTACAGTAAGTGTTTAGCAAACGATATTATTGGACACAAGTGGTTTTCCAACGATAATGGGTTGAGGAGGCCCCTAGGTCAGAAAAATGTTTAACTTGTAAGGGCTACACACATCGTAGCACGCCTCAGTGTCTATAGCAGCATAGCAGCTACACCCATGATGCCGATAACCCGCCGGACACCAATCAATGTCGCCCCCTGTGGTTTTTGAACGGCGCCAGGTTACGACGGGGGTGACTGCTGCTCATGCACCTGCGTTAACACCGAGGACTACACCTGTGGCGAGGACGGCGGTTTCGCGTGCCTCGACCCCGTTGCCGATTGCGTTGATGATGATGATGTCACCACCCGTGCTGATGATGATTCGGTGGAATCGGACGCGACGACTACCAGCTTCGACTGCACTCCTACGTTTTATTCGGACGGAGACTGCGATCTCGTCAACAACAACGAGGAATGCGGTGCGTCGAGTTTCGGAACGATTTAATTGTGAAAATGAATAGGATGATGATGAGTCACCAATTAGGTACGTCGGACAGATCCCAATCCAGATCATATACCTGGTACAGTAGGTCCTATATCTGCCGTTGTGAGATGTTATGCATGATCTGCATATATGGAGTACAGATCAAAACCACGAAACACGCACTCGATCATGCAGATCGTGCGTCTTCCACCTGCTAGACCATGCAGATCTCTGCCTGGAATATGTACATAAACGAGCGGGGATCGGTGATCTGACCGACGCGTGAAACCTTGCACATTTGGTGGGTCTATGTTATATGAGAATCGCCGACATGGGATCACATGCGCTTGGCATGGTTGTGACCAATATATCGCCACTCCAACGTGCGCAGTTGTATACGTATTGCGACGAACCCTCCGGTGACTGACATCGTCTACAAAACCATCCATTGTTTATGCAATCTGGCGATGCGCAGTGTGAGTGGCAGCAACCACAAACGTGATGAAATATCGAAAACCGCACGACTAAAAGTATAACGCGTAACAATTAAGCAATGTGTCCGACGACCACAGACAACGCATGCTAGATGTACCTCCCTGTTCTCGTCGCTGTGTTTAATATTTACAAATGATCCAGGTTACGACGGTGGTGATTGCTGCGAATGCACCTGCATCAGCACCGCGGCCTTCTCCTGTGGCAAGGACTACCACGGCGGTTACGCGTGCCTAGATCCCAGTGCTTCTTGCGTCGACGACGATGACATCACGACGTACACCGATGACGCAAGCACCTCGTGTTTTGATGAAGGTATATCAGACGGTTTCTGTTTCCCGGACAACAACAACGAGGAGTGCGGTGAGTCGATTTTTGTGTTCTGGACCATTTTTCTTGGTTTAGTCCAATTAGACATGGACGCACCCGTTGGGGACAAGCCTGCGACGCTTGCTACCATAGGGGTAGCACTTGTTGACATTATTGTTTCTGAATGACGGGGCTCTTTAACCCGAAACCGTCGGGATGTCATTCTTGCTTTGCGACATGAATTGTTTGTATTCCTAGGACATGAATTCGTTCGTCGGTTTGCTATGTCAGTTTACTCGTAATCGCTTGGTGGGTGACGTACAGAGCTCGTCAGATGAGGAGCGTCAAAAACGAACAGATGCACCTCTATCGTGGCATGTGTCCTACTCGGAATTACAGTTTTACGGGGGTACATAGTAATTAGGACCAATATATTAACAATATGATTAGTAAAAATAGGTTAATATATTTGTTTTTGTGTGTATCGTAGGTCCTGATTACGATGGTCCTCCGTAATAGTAACATATCTGTAGAAGTAAAAGGTTTACGTTGAGTTGGGTTTACTTCGAGGTATGCTCAACAGCGTGGCCTCGACACAGCGCGACCTGGGATTAGCCGTATTCTGCTAATATTCAGAAAGGACTCGCTTTGCACGTGTTTGACCCAACGCCTATTTGTGGGTCAGCGTTTACTGAATTCAGCTTGCGTTGCGTTGGGAGCGGTATATAGCCGTTGGACAATGCCCATGAATCACGATCGTCTACTTCGAGCGACAATTCACCATCCAGCGCCTTGGAATGGATCGAATGTTGTGGCGTATACGAACCATCGCTGACAGGATGTTCAATTAGTGTGGTTACAGCCACAGCACCGTCGACCGTTTGGGGATAACACCAGGCTGGAGCGTCAGGCTAACACGGCGGTGACGTCTGCGATTTAATCATCGACGGGTTAACTTCTCGAAGTACACCGATGGTGACACCAGTTGTTCGTCCCTGTGTACCTCGGTTCAGGTCGTTCGTTGTTCGACGACAACGATAGCGTCGTGTCGAACGACTCCTCTTTCTCCACAATATGAGTACGCATCCGTTAGGTATTCATATTTCACGTACGCTAAGGCTTCTATCGCAGATGGTAACGTAGAATTTGGACCACAACGATGAGCCCTGCGATACAATACAGCTGCACGTATACATAGATAGCTATGGGTGGGTGGGGCACGGACTGCGTTAACACCTCGAGAGACTTGACTTTTGAGATGTCTCGCCTGGGTGGTGGTCGATGTCGCAGATGATGGTTCTCACCTACGCGTTTTTCAGCCAGCATCACGAGCCCTAACACAAGCAGCACAAGTTGGTCTTCTGTCTTGTACTCGATCACACGTACCAGATTGAAAAGTCCCCACGGCCACCGACGGATATAAGTTTGGTAGACAGTGAGAGTCTCAGAAACTCTCGGGTGTTTGCACAGAACACTTGTCGACCCTTTCCTCCACATTGATCTAAACTACAAATACTGCCCAATGGGAGGGACGTTCGTACAGTAGAGATCTCCCAAGAAGGCGGTGGTGTGCCAGAGTAGTGTGACCGCCTAATTTGGGGAGGCCGCCTTATTCATTCCACGTTATGAGTGCAACTACCCTGTTGCGCAGAGAGATTTTTACCACCTTATTCCGAGATACCGCCTTACTCAGGCCACTTTGTCGAGCGACCCACACTGTGTACTGTACCTAAGCGGGTGTGGCTTTTAACTTGCAGGTTACGACGGTGGAGACTGCTGCGAATGTGACTGTGGCAGCTCCGACGAGTTCACCTGCGGCGAAGCCGGGTACGACTGTGTCGACCCGACCTCGTCATGTGTCAACGGTTATGTCCTGGCCAGCACCAAGACCACCGTTGGCGTTTCAGCCAACGCTTACGACACCCGCCCGGGCGAAGACAGCAACGATATCGGATGCAATGTCGATGGGTGCGAACCGGCGCTATCCCGGGACGGTATCAGTGACAATATCGAGTCGAGGTGGTCCTGCGCACAGAAAATTGTCCCCGACGGGGGGCTGTGCGAGATTGAGTTTACGTTCGAAGACCCCCAAGATATTATGGAAGTCCAGGTTGCGTTCTGGAAGGGAGATGAACGCTCGCGCACTCTCGAGGTAAGGAATGGCGGTGGCAACCTTTACAATGGCAGGTAGAATTCTCGAGACATTGGAGCAAAACGACATTCTTTATTCCATGCGAAGATCCATGTCTCGTAAACGGACCGCAATAATGCAAATGAGTGGGGCGACGCCCGAGAAAACAAGTATTTTAGATGACTCGAAAGATTCAAATCGTGCTTTCACGTGACTGTAGACTTTCGAGGAGCCGAAGGTCGTGGTATTGACACCATCATCGGACATTTAGTGATTGACATGGCTCTCTCGTTGTGCGGGAAACAGTGGCCTGGACGATGTGTTTGTTTATCTCCCCGTAGGCATCGATGCCTCACTCGCGCCCCTGCCCCACGTTCTCGGTCTTTGGCTTGACTAAGGACGCCCGTTGCTTCCTTGTTTCCTGACTAGGGTCGAGCTCGAGATCGATTACTTTTTCACGTTCATCCCACTGATAGTACGTATTATTCGACACCATCAGCATCCTGTCATGTGTTGTGTTTGCATCGGGACTACTGTCCATCTTTGAGCTTGACAGGGTTTGCTTCCTATGGTCTTCTGAAGTAGGCGCTGCCACTGTTGTCTTTCCCTTCTATATGCACATTGACTGATTACGGTATCGGGTTAACCGGAGAGGCGATGTCCGCCGACGTTGTTTAGGTGCTGTTCGAAGTTTTATCTCAAGCAAACGAACTAAGCCGTACCACATACATCACAAAATGCTAAGCGGAAAATTTATTTTAGGAAATGTTTTTGTTTCTTTCCATCTTATGGTCCTTGCTGGTAACGTTATGTGATTGATCGCCATAAATGCGCACGCTGCGCATGTTCTACTGTCGGACGGGAAACATAATACCACTATTAAAATGTAGTATGCCACCTCAATGTATGTTCAGTCTTTCGGCCAACGTGATTGATCTACGTACGATGTCCAGGCAAGTATCAACGGCGAGGCAGTCGGGCAGTTCGCCTCATACTCGGGATCGACTTTCAACGCGCTCGGTATCGAGGGGGTCGGAATCAACACGTTGACTCTCACGTCCGTCGGCCTGCCCGAAGACGACTGGATCAGCCTTATTGAGGTGAGTCATGCACACTGGTTCCGTACACCATCCAACAACCACGCTTATAATGCTAGAATCCTATCGGTCGCCCTTTGACAAAAGTCCACCTATAAATGAAGTCATTCTTACGACATGTCTTGTTCGGGCTCTGTATGCTCGTGATGGCGCTTGTAGTACCACGACCACCCATGTACGGCGCCCTGCGACTAACGCAGCCATTTTTTTTTTGTCAGATTCGACCCAACAGACTTTGGTTTACTTTCGACCCAGTCGATAGGATCGCCGACTAATGTGGAACATGCTATTGGCGATGAGAACCCCGACCACAAAAGTTCCCCTTCTAGCTGAGCGCCTATCGTAGAGTGCCAGAGTAGTGGTCATACCAATTCCAGTGCCAAAAGCAGACCCCAGTAAGTCGCTTCGGCCATCACCGAGTAAGCCGCAGGTTTCAGTGATTTCGTCGGCAACCTCGTACAAGAAATATAACGAGATGATGCTATTACAAGTAACACATAGAGGAACTCTTGTCGTCAGCTTGTAGAGAGTCATTTCACATTAGTTTGCATTGACAAAGTGAATGGGACATCCAGTGGTTTATCTCGTTTCGCGCTATTATGTAGCAAGACCGATCTTCTGTGGCTGATAGATCCAGTTTCACCCCGTGACAATTTCGTATTGCACTGTACCCACCTCCAGGTGCGCTTCTTGGTGCAGCCCTGAAGACCAACATCGTCATCCAAGCGTTTTTGACAACGTCGTCTGGTGTCGCTCTTTTGAGCCTGCGTGGCGTGCGTCAAGGCTTTCCTTGTCAATTTGCTTCGCGTGGCGGACATCACCTATTGCCCTATAATTTCCCTGCCCGCGTCGCGTACGTTACGCCTTCCCTTTCGGTTTAAGGCTGAGGCCAACGTAACGCTTGTGGCGTAGTGTGGGATAACTGGTGGGGTATGCTCGACGCACGAATTCAACAATCCCGGCAGAGGCAAACTTTAGTTGACATATACAAGTACTTTTATCCGGCGATTGTCAGAGTTTGCACTGATCGTCTTCTCTCCTACTCCGGAGAGCGAGAGGAAACACATCGAAGCGTGGTTCAAGTTGTGAGTGTGCGTTTGATATGTATAATACTCGTCTTCAGGACATGAAGCTGCAGGTCAAATGTTGTTACGTAGTGCCGTAGTATCGCTGACGTTCCCGGTGCTCTCGAACGGTCGGTTTCCCCGCACCGGGTGGGATTCGGATCTTCGCAGAAGGGGATTGGGGTACTCGGTCAACACGGGGTATCCTTTGTTCCCGAGCCTGGTGCTCAACGTACCGTGGCGAGACATTCTTCTTGTTCATGGGTCTATACTGTACCAGAAGAATGAGTTGTATAAGCAGTATGGTGTTGGTCATATGCCAGGAAGCGTGTTATGCGGTAAGCGATACGAATAGTGCTACTATTCATATCTGCTGTGTGAAGGGTGGGGTTTGTATATGGCAAACGTGGCATTAATAATAGAAGCGTGGCGTACGGTAAGCAATATGACCGGGATAACATGTTGGAACGGTTGCTGATAGTCGCCAATAGACTCAACGTCCCAACAGAATGTCATTTGTTGCATAGGTAAGTAAAACACTTGCAAATACTGGCGGAATTGGGTCTAATACGCGCAGTTGTCTGGTTGGGGAGGGGGGTCAGTTGCAAAGCGCGCTTCTATGGCGCATGAGGTATCACCTAATCGAGCACGGCGCCTGCTGGGAAACATACAAGCTGGATGGAGGTGGCGTGGGTGTTGCCCATACCGATGAAAATATTGAAAAATGTTGCGGTGGGGCGCTCGTGTAAACCACAGTAAGTTGGCGATATCCACTTTCAAACGTTATTTTTTTGCACCTTTTTGTGGGAGCTAACGCGGCTTTCGGCGCCTCAGCCCCCTGGTTGGACATCCTCTTGGCCACCGTGGGATTCCATGTGGTTCCATGGTTTCCCTCGTGGTCGAACCATGGGACGTTCTACGAAACGTCACACGGAATCCGCGGTAATTCTCATGAGAGTTCCCATGAGGTGCCATGAGATCCATTGGGCTCCCTCGGGAAGCAACGGCATGCATCTATTAACACGTCGTCATGGAACATAATTTGCTTCATCCCAATGAACCCATGAAGGCGTTGTCCGCTTCAAATTCCCGAGAGGTACCACGTCACTTGCGCTCTCGCCAGATCCAATGATATTCCACGCTGCTTCGCAAAAGTGCCCACAGGTTCCCGCGACTTCCCACGAAAGTTCGAGCGAGACTCCACAAGTTCCCGACGGGTCCCACAAACAATCCGACGATATACGTAGTAATTCCCGCAAGTTCCCAAACAATTCCCTAAACAATTCCCCACTATTACGGAGGACCAAATATGGTTAGTAAAAAAAGTGGAATGTATAGGTTTTTGCGTATGTCGTGGGTCCTGATTACAATTGTCCTCCGTAATAGTTCTCAAGCGGGTACCAGCAAGTAAGTTCCCACGATCTCGCACGTGCTTCTAAACAGCGATGTTGTTTCCGTGACTAACCATAAAACATGACCGTAATCCTAACCCCGCGCGATCTCATGTAGGCACCCCCCGGCCTCCTGCGGGGTCTCACGCGCTCGCACGGAGAATTCTTACAGGTACATGCGCGGCAATATTCATGGGATGGCGAGTGATCACTCGGTGTCTCATGGGTCTTCCAACGTCATACTGTACATACGGCCAGAATTGCAAATAATTATGTAAGGCGGTGATAATTGCATTCCACAAGTAACATTCTACGCTTGTACAGACAATACTAATAACATGGTGACTTTGGTGCTTTGGTACTTCTGAGCAACAGGTAGTATCGCAGTACGAGTTGCGGTTGTTGCAAGTGGTGCTCACGAATTCATTTTTGCGGCATCGTAAAAGCAGTGATTTGCTGGTCGGCCGGGCGCAGACGCAAGGCCTCATAGGTAAACGCTTGATACCTGAACCCACGTCTTTCAGAAGGCACTACTTGGATTTCGGGGTGGGATCATTATTCCAGTACTTTTGAAATCGACGGTAGTGTCTTCTTAATGCGACGGCTCCGTGTATCTTGGCGCCAAACACGACGACCTTCGCTTGAATCTGAACTTAGGAACTGCCAGGAACTGCACCCACATTCGTTTGGAAAAACTATTTCAATATGTTCTTGTTTGTTCTGATAAATTTTGTTCCTGTAATAAAATGGTTGATTTGCTAGCACAAACCGGTTTTGGAGTCGGTCAAATCAACCGTAAACTATAGTACGTCGTTTAACAGCATCGATCGTGCCCACGAAGTGGGTCGATGTTTCTGCTTAGTGATTGTCGATGACATTGCCGTGGCGAAGCAATCGCAGAAAAATATTTGGAAACTGGGATTGGACAGTCGTGGAAAGGCCACAACGCCCGTTGGATGCGCCCTCTACAGCAGCACTGATACCCGATCTTGGAACAGTTGTGCAAATGTGCTCAGCCTGGAAGATATTATCATAGGGTAGGAACAAATAAAAAATCTACCACGATTTGAAAAAAAGCAGATACATTTTGTATCCGTACGAATGAGCACACCCGCACGTTATGCGGGAAACACTGTTGGCATAAAGCAAAGGACACTTAACATGAAACACCGCAACAATATATTAGACAAGCTGGGATTAAAAGGATAATAACGAAATTATGGAGCGGTTGTACCGAAATTAGTTCGGAACACGCCCTTCCATAAAATATGAAATCCAACCTGAGCCAGCACTCCGTTTTCTTATTTAGTGTCCTGTGCTGCACAATTTGAACCCCATGGCGTCCATCTTTGGCAAAAGTAAACATTTACAGCCAGCCCAGTGTAATTTCTGTCATATTTAAGTCCCCCCTACCCCACTCTAACCCAAAGCCAACTCTAATCAAGCCCAATTAACCATTGTAGGAATAACCCCCTTCGCCTCGTACACAGCAGTACACGGCAGTGTGACTCACAGGTATGTCGACTAAGTGGTAAGATGCGCTTTTAATTTACAGCACGGAAGAACTTGATTGTATTCTAAGTTGTTGTTGTTCTCACATTCACTCGTCGCCATCAACTAGTCCGTAGTCTATTTATAGGACTGGCTTCAATCACCAATCACCCTTGTCTGTAGTCTGGAACAGAAAAATACTTATATCAGGAAACATATAACACAAACCAAACCGATACCAAGAACTGACAGCGGTACAAGTCAGTGTACCTGCCGTAGACATCACTTAATCACTGTGGAGGACAGGGCAAGTAGACGCCTGGTACGATAGAGGTAGCATTTACGGGCTAAAACGTTTCTGATAGACGGGTCTCCTTAACCCATAACCGTCGCAGTCTCTTATCTTTTTTCTCTTAACTTTTTTTGGAAAAACATTGGTTGTACTCCTAGGCCATGGGATTGTGCATCGGGTAGCACTTTTATTGTCCCCCAAATCATTTTTTGGGAGAGGTATAGAGTTCCACAAGTGAGGAGCCTCAGAAAAAAAAGGGTGAACCTCTACCGTAGCAGGCGTCAGTAGGTACCGTCAATTCAGGAGGTCACCTTGCTTGCGACGCACATACACACACTACAATATACCAGGCGATATCGCTCTCTCTCTACCATCACGAAGATCGCGACACACACTTGGGACTCGTCCATCAAATAGAACCTGCTCGAGTTTGGCCAAGAGAACCACGAAAACAAGCTGGTCAAGGCAGCTGGGCGTCCATCGACTAATCTCCGTCTTCCCAGGAATCACAGTGAGCGAGCCCATCGATCGGTATTCTACAGGTAGGTCCCGACAACGATGTTTGTCTTTTTTTTGAACCGTCGCTATGATCGGTCAAAATCAGTGTACACCCGTTTCCCTTGCGGTTTTGCGGACAACGTACACAGAATGAGACCACACATTGAATTTGTTAAAAGTTTGGGCAAGCTCCGCTTCGGCTCAAAAGTGCAACCCCCACCGCAGCACGGCCCAAACCACTTCAGACACAATTTCACCATTTGGTATCGACGCAGTTGACGGCGGGTAGCGGCACCGAGGCTCCGACGGGCTACGGTTCTGGCAGTGTCATAGTAAGAAATAATTCCACATGCATTTTTGCTTAAAAATGCGAGGAAACAAGGATTGTGACGGTTCACTGAACGTTGTGTAAAACACACGCGTGCTCGCATATATATGCAGTCTGGCCTAAAGCCAATATCTCGGGTTCATGTCAGAGAGCCGGCACAATTCATAATTCCCTCAGCTGGACTGGCACCCATCGGTGCTCCTCCCGGATATAACGTTTGACGCGCTCCATGCGGTAGGGGTAGCACCTTCCGTTTCCGAGGAGAGAGCCCTCCTCACTTGAAGAGCTACGTACCAGCCTAGGCTATGGTGGGGGGCTTTCCATGCATAGCCGTATTCATATGACCGTAGATCCTCGCATCGGCACGGAGCACATCGGGTTATCCTCGACCAGGAAGGAATCATGTGCACCAAGCACGAAGCGCCGTGAGGTGTTCGGCGAGTCGCATTTTTTGTGAACTGCACATCCTGCCAAGAACCAATTGTGAGGCGGACTTCCGCACCTTGCGCCGCGATAGAGGGGTCGTTTAGCACTTTTGGTTTCGTCGACTTAGAGCCACGCGCGACAGTGGCTACCTCTATACAATTCTGGGACAACAAAATATGGTTTCGTTTGATTTTGAGTGGTGTAATCGCATCCCATAGTTAAAATGCGGGTACTTGGCCTAGCCTATAGTCCACCTTACCCAGCAACCCATTATGAGAAAGTATGTCAGCTAAGCTCAATTCACCATACCACTGGGCCAGATGCTGTCAACGAAGACCTGGTACAGTACAGGACACGTAAAAAGAAACAGAACACCCGGACCATGCTGGGTTTATTTGTTGGTAGAGGGTGCCTTCTACACTAACCCCGGTACGACGGCTCCTGGCGGATTTCGTATATTTTCTTACAAACATCACCCTGCCTTTCTTCTGAACCTTGTCTCTTATCATGCGCCATGTACGATCGTCCGTTGTATTAAAATGCCCATCGGACCCAATGTTATCTGTAGCTTCTCGGTCGAGGACTCCTGTCAGTGATACTTACTTTGGCACAAAAGTTCAACCTCTACAACAGTACAATAGAGGTCCCCCAATATGACGGTCTGAGTAAGGGGGTCTCCCGATAAATAGGTAGGGGCGACTGGGGAGATGCACTTACAACCTGCAATGAATATGGGGGGTTCGTCCATTGAGGCGGTCATATTACTCTGACGCACCACCGCCATATTGGGGGACCCCTACGATGGTAGCAAGGTTCAATTGTAGAATACGCAACACTGAGCAAGCACAACACACATGCCTACATTTCACGTTTTCAAACACAGGCCGCCAATAAGGTACCGTTGGGTCCTCACAAACGCGGGTGAAGTTCTTAAGTGGTTACCTTTCAGCGGCAGGATTGTCAAATATCACGTAGTTTATAACCGATGAGCGTCTTTGGTTCTATAACGAGGCATCGGCACGAACACTGGAGGTACTGCGTTTCGATCGGCGGAAACCGTTTAGGATGAACATACACAGTAGGTAGCCCCACTTTTAAGGGACCACGCCTTTATGAGGGGCCCCGGGAAAAGAGAAAACCATCGTTGAGGACCCTGCACTCCTGCGCAGCGTTTTTACCCAGCAAGGTAAGGGACCTCGTCTTTGAGAATGAACGCGACGCTGAATAAAGAACCTGGAATGGGCCAGTGCATTGTGTCGCGTTCAAAACGCCACTCACAGAAGTACTACTTACATGTTGTAGATTTCAAGAAGACGAGTTCAGCGCTACCAAAGGTCCACGGATGTTGGTATATGAGGGACGGACATCTCCACGTGGACGTGGTAAAGTCCCTTGAAAGGTGCTACAGTACTGCTACTGTACAACTTTGGTTCGAACAAAGATCGTACACACGCCACAAGATCTAACCAAGCACGACTCTTAGATCGTCCGGCGATTGTCAAGTCGCCGGCGGTATGAGGACCTTAGTAGCCATTTCCACTCATTTGGCGCAGTGGTTGTCGCACACTGTGTACGAAACGGAGAGGACTAGACCGAATATATATCGGTTGATCGGGTTGGGGCTCACGTAAGAAATACTTATAGTGTCGAATAAATGGTAACGTGCCGTCGTGGGCGTAGGAGGGTACATTGCGGCGTATTCGAGCAGGCGATGTTGGCCTACACTTTGAACTACTGCTGTACATCTTGCCCTAATCCTCACCCTAACCCTAACGTGATCATACACAATCAACCAGGAATGTAGAGATAAAATCTCCGATCACACATGCCAACCATGAAGATGCGTTAACCGCCGCCCGGTCTATGGTATCCACTATCACTAATAGACCTTCATAATGGTTGACGTTCAGCAATATCAACTCCAAACGCAACCGGGAGTGAATGAAGGGTGAAGGATCTTCTACCGACCAAATATCGCGGTTCTCACTCTAACATCTCCCCTTGTTTGACGCGAGGGGGATTTCTTTGAGAGGGTGCCTCCTTGACATGTCGATGAACAGTAGTGGGGGCTATAAAAGGCGGTGTAGTGCGAACGAATTTTGACCTTTGACCGCCCTACACCGAGAAACCGCCCTATTCGATCTAGGGCAGTTGAGTAAATACTACCTGGTATAAATAGGTTTCACTGCACAGAGTACCGGGCGTGAATGAAGGGTCCTCTACCGACATAATCTAGCTGTTCTCACTCTAAACTCTCTCCTTGTTTGACGCGAGGGGGATTTCTTTGTTAAGGCGCCTCCTTGATATGTCCATGAACAATAGGTGGGGCCTATGTTAGACGGTATACTGCAAAGAAATTTTGACCGCCCTATATCGAGAAGTCGCCCTATTCCGATATAGGGCAGTTGAGTGAATACTAGGTTTCACTGATCAGTACCCCGTGCTACTGGCCCTATCACCACAGCAGAGTCGGCACGTGCACACGCACCTCGTGGGCTACGGAAGTATATTGTGTTGTTTGAGCTGAATGCGACAGACCCCGCTGAAACTACCCTGTTCGGGGTTTGTGTGTGCAAGCCGATTTTGGCCGCCATACGTCTGGTGGCCGCCTTGTTCTGACCGATTTATATAAGCCCCACTACTGTATGATAAGATACAGAACAATGGAGACACAGCGTCTGCCGACTCCCGTCCATGCCAAGGGCAAAGGCCGACATCATCAACTAAGGCGTAATATATTACGCAGGTCAAACGAAAAGTGGTTATAATCACTCCAGGAATGTTTTTGAGTCATCCACAATTAAGATCGTGCTTCATTTTGTCGAATGGCAGAAATCATATTTACATTTTGGTAAAGAATTTAAAGTACCCTCCAGCTGTTCGATCTGGGATTTCGTCGAAACTCAGCTTTGCAATCTGTGAGTGATACTCCGATCGCGCGTGTTACGGGTTGTGTAGTGTCCTCATGAAGGATATAGGTCGGCGACTCCCCTTTGTACTAGATAGCACCAGGGTCAACAGCGTGATACGAAGACGTCGGTCTTATTCAAGCTGTGGACGGAAACTATAGAATTCTTAGAGGGGGACAAAATCTGACTGCTATAGGAAGCAAAACTATATATATGTCGTCTTGCCACCGGTGAGGGGACGGGGACGGGGGAGGGTTGTTCTAGGTAGTGTTTAGGTGGCATTAGTTGCCCGTATGGTACGCGGGAAGTTATGAGTATTGGTCGATAGTGTTAATTACTGACAGTTTTTCTGACCGGATCACCAGGGTTTACACGAGGATGATTTTATGTATGGTAACTAAACAACATGTTTTTCACGGGGGCAACCTGGTGTTTTATGGGAATATTAGAGGTTTGGTTGGTGGATATTCACATGAGGCATGCAAGCAACTGTTTAACGGGAGACGGCCTTTTTGTTTCATGTAATGCGTGTTTATTGTTTTCGCCAGTAACTACCGCACTTGCTCAAGTCTAGCACTCGTACCCTGCTTATGTACATTCCAAGCATATCGTTCTTCGTTCGCCGCGCATGGGGAGAACCCTTTTCCCTGGAGAGGCGGAGCTTGATGGTATATATGTGTTTAACCCTGTCCTCTACATCGATTTCTTTATAGGTACAGTTCAGCTGGTACACCAACGTTTGGATGTTTATATCTTTTCCGGAGATGCATTCTTTCACTCCAGACCAGACAATGCGATGCCTGCCCTGCTACAGTGTAGATTACGTCGACGAGGGGATGTGATAACGTAACCGGTATATCAAGCAATATAACACACGCCCTCAGAAGATTGTCAAAGCTGAACTTCTAGACAACGAGGACAGTTCAAACCCCGAGCGACGCGTCTATAGAAATGTTCCTACGAAATCTTCCCATAGCCGTCAGTGTCGTTGTGTGTGCCTCCCCGGTTTGAAGAAAGATGGCTCTGAAGTTTATCGCAGGGGGCGTGTTATCTTACTGTAGGCGTTACACGGGAAAAACAGTAGTACAATGATCTTTCTCCGTGCAGGAATCACACGGTTCGTTGTCGTGCCCTATTTTCCTCGCTGGCTGGTCAGACGACGACATTATATAGAGTACATACCGGGTAACATCTAAGACAAAGTGTAAATGCTCACCCAGGCTGGGTTTTTTATTCGGGAGGGGGTGGGTGTGGACTACACTGAAGTTTGTACTGCGGATGACGGGTGCTACGATAAAGGTAGCTCTTTCCGGCCTTTTCGTTTCTGAATTACGGGGCTCCTTAACCCAAAACCGTCAGAATGACATTCTTGTTCTGCGATAACAGGTATGATTTTGTGTGTGCCTAGGCCATAGGTTTGTTCATCGGGTTGCGCTTTCATTCTTCTCTAAATAAGTTTTTAGGTGAGGTTTAGAGCTCCTCAAGTGAGGAGCCCGAGAAACAAAATGGTGCACCTCTATCGTAACATGTGTCGGCTCCCGGATATAGTTTTCTTAACCGAAAACCGGCCTGTCGTTCATATTATATCTCATCCTGTTTCTTGTTGTTGATGTTCCCACAAAAACTCTTCGTCGCCATATACAAGTCCGTGTCAAACCACAACACCCTGTTGATTGATAAGCATCAAGTGCTGAATACAAACAAATGTGATTACAGCATTATGATTTCCAACCGACCGTAATGTGCAGCATGAGCTTCAACGTCGACCACTCGCAAACACTCCCAGAAATAAGGTGAAAACCAAGGGAAATCCAAAAAAACGGCAACCGACAGGGTAGCATGCACGAACTGTAACACCTGCCTTCTTAATCCCTTTATGACTTCAGAGGGAAATGACCTTGTCGACGAAAAAAAGGCAATTACGGCATTGGTCACAGAAATCGGCACAAGCGGCCGGCGTAGCGGTTAAGGGATGCGTCCGAAGTGTAACGGAGGGAGATGTACGACACGCGCGTAGCATGCTGATGCCGGTAGTGCCGCACCCGCCTCCTTAAAGGTTGACAAGACCGCACTTGCCCGCTTTTAGGGCGCTACACCCGGTTCCCAAAAGGTTTGATTTGCTTCCGGCTTGATAATAGCGTCGATCAAGTTATATGCTTCCGACCCTCTCTTTGGACTATATCGCGTATAGGTCGTACAGGCCGCAAACCAAAACGAGTACCCGGTAGTCAATTACGAGTACCTTGTTTGTTTTAGATGTTTAGCATTTTGCTTAGATATATAAATCAAGAACTTCTTTGGGCTTTATTGTGTTTGTCGTACGGGCGACAATCAAACATCGAGGAGTCGAAGGCGTCGAAGGCTCCAGGTGTGCAACACAGTAAATTGTGCCCGTCTAGATTCCAGGCTAACGTTCGTACAATATACCCCGTATCTTAGTAGGTGTTCAATACTGTACATACTAAATCAAGTTCTTCCCACACCCTCTTTGAACTCAATCGTGCATCTCGTACAGGCCATACATCAAACTTGAGGAGGAATCGAAGACGTCATCTGTGCAGCTGAAGGCAAAAACCCGGCGATGAAGGTCCAACGAATTCAATCCTTTACATTCGCCGCTTTCACCTTAGGAGCTCTATACCTCGTGAATTACCTATTTTGACAAAACGGGAAGGTGCAACTCTGCGGACAATCCTATGGCTTTGATACAACTCGAACCCCAACGTAAACCGCTAAGATCTTGGGTAGTTCCTAATGTGAGGATCTCAGGCATTCAGACATGCGTTTGCTCAAATGTGCTACCCCCATCAGAACACGTGTTGTAGCATGCGTCGTTGTGGACTTCGTCGATGTGATGACGTCGTGCCGTCTATATCCCAGGGTACGACGGGGGGGATTCCGGCGAATGTACCAGTGTCAGCACCGGGGACTTCACCTGCGGCGGCAACGGTTTCGCGTCCCTCGACCTCAGTGCGGAATGCCTCGACGGCGACAGCATCATCTTCAGTCAAGGATTTGACGACTACTTCTATTTGGACCCACAAGGGACAGGCGGTTCACGCTGCATCCCGGAACTTGGATGGAGACTGCGACCTGACAAACAACGATGAGGACTGCGGTGAGTCACGAGTGATGGCTAAGCACGCCATCGATTTGTAAGATACACGCAGTATGTGCTACATGAGGCGAAACACTTATATTCGATTTTCTTTCTGACCGAGGGGCCTCTTCGCACCAATAAACTTGGAGTACCATCTGTGTTCGATCCTATCATTTGTGGTATACCTATGTAGGATATGGGATTGTTCATCGGGTTGCACATTCATTGACTCTCAAGGTTTGAGTTTGAGTGAAGTATACCAGGTAGGGTCTCTCAAGTTTAGAGCGCCAGCAAAAAACGGCTGCACCCCTACAGCAGTAACATGCCCCACAACAAAACAGGAATACCGAGAACGCAGCCAGTGCTGACTGTTAGCCCAGTGGTTCAGATATATCTCGTACAAAACCCACAATCGGGAGTCGGATTATTCAGCGCCGACTGTTCTCGAAGTGGCTGTAAAATGTCCCCCACTAGCACCTCTCGTAAACACAACCAATACTGACTCCATAGCCCAATGGTTGTGGTGCGTCCTTAACAACGATTAAATCTCTTGAAACAAAGCACAATTTGGGGTTCGAATACTACCAACGTCCGTATCTTGCCATATTATTATATGATGGTAGTGACTCAATTACACCCCTGGACCCGTGCTACGACAGAGGTAGCACTTTTCGGCTTTTTTTGTTTGTGAATGACGGGGCTCCTTAACCCAAATTCGTCGAGATGTCATTATTGTCCTTCAAAAAATACTGTTTTTTATATCTAGACCATGGGTTTGTCCATCGGGTTGCACTTACTTGTAGTTTACACAAAATCAGTTTGTGGGTGAAGTGCATATCTCCTCAATTGAGGAGCCTCAGAAAAAACTGCCGCAACCTCTACCGCAACATGTGTGCCTTAAACTCGTTGTACACTCTCCCCGGTAAAACGAAGCGCCATAATCGCACCTGTTCTGACACTTGCTGAGTTTGGAGGCATTGCTACGATTAAGTAAACCCGAGGTCCAGGCCGGACAAACACACGAACCGCAGGTTGTGCTGTTTTTAGAGATACGCAATAACAGCCGAACTAACGGAAACCTGTCTGCTAGCTCAGTGATTATGGTGTACAGTATCTCTAACAAACGGACATTATCCCGTCCGTCATATTGCCGTATCCGAACAATGATGTTTGTGCCTGTTTCGGTACTCTCCGTATGGCGGTGTCGTCAATGACAAATACTATGTATGCTAGGGGGGTCACTTTTAGGGCCACGTTTTGCAGCGCCTCGGGGTCACTCGCGCGAGTGGCTACCCTATTCGGTTGTGCTGTTTGGCTACGAAATGAAGGCACCGCGGTGGAATTGTTTGGTACGCTTCGCCAACAAAACACAAATAAAACCCTTTTTTCGTGAGATGCAGAGCCACTCGCGGGAGCGGTTTGCGTTCGGTCGTTAACGTTCGGGCACCCCCCGTCATCATAGCCTTGGTCTGGACGAGTAAAAACATTTCTGCTAGCTCAGTGGTTATGGTGTAACTCCAACAAACGGAGAACAACCCGTCCTCGTCATATTGTCGTAGCCGATCATTGGTGTATGTGCTTGTTTCGGTGTTCTCCGTATGATGCTGTCGTGTATTTAGAGGGTCTGGGCACGATATTTCCTCGTCCTGATCAAAAGGGATGCATGTTACGTGTTACACGTACGATCGCGTGCGCATATCCACGCGTCATTCACAGAATTTTCCCCGTTTGCGTGATTAGAACATAGCCCAGAGTGGGAAATGCCACCATTCTTACTGGAAACTCCTTTGTTCTAGCACTCTCGGTCCGGAAGTTGATGGTTGGTGCGTCCCCTGTATTAACGCCTTCATATTCTTGCGGTTGCCGTTCGCGGCCGCCGTTCGCACGTTTAGCCAAATTCCTGCGAACGGGCGTCGTTCGCGGGTTTTATGGCTTCGATACGCATCTGTTTTTGGCACTCGGTGATTGATACTGGTCCCCGGGTATTGGGCGGTTCGTATTGTAGGGTTTTCGTATTACGTGGCGCGGCATCATTGTTCCATCGTGATGTAGCTCGTCTGTGTGTTGCGGTGCCCTCTCGAGAGCAGTTAACGTGAAAATATGATACGGAACTCATGTGTGGCATGGAGTGTGTGGCACAAAGGTACCACTCAGCGTATTATAGAGGTGGAGATAGAAAATGACGCCATCCGAGCGGGCATCGACGCTACGGTGGGGGTGGTGGAGGACAAAAGCAGTGGGACGGAAGGTCTGCTTGGGTTACGGGAGTTTAATAGAGACCTCGAGGCTGGAGGAATCGACGTGACGTACCTTAACTACGATATGGTATCGACTAGGGCGAGCATGCAATCAAAATACGGGCGGTTGAGCACAGCAGTGGGACGGAAGATGTTTTAGGACTCGGGGAGTTCGAAAGAGAACTGGCTCCAAATGAGACCTGGAATATAACGTCGATCCCAAGCTTCTGCCAGCTACGGTCCCACTGGTGTTGAATGGGCCTAAGATGGTGGAGCTCGATGACGCTGGTTTTGTTTCTGGTGTTGTAGCCAGGCGCGAGCTGCAGTGGTGGAAGAGCTTGGCGGTTCTCGTGTCTTGGATTGTGGGACGCAGCAGCAGCAGTAGTGTGGAGTGGTGGAGCTTGATGATGCTGGTAACATAGTTGGAGCGGAACGCCCATTGATGTACATTAACTGACATGTTTAGGCAGTTTCCACGGCAAGCCGCGCCATCTTCCGCGGCATTCCATGGCGACCCGCGGCTTGCCACGGCAATCCCCACGGCTATATCCACGGCGACAGCCGAGGTAATTTCCGCGGCAACAGCCACGGTAGTATCCGCGGTAAGATCCGCGGCAATACTCACGACCGTGTCCATGTGTCTATGGCAGTACCCACGGAAACAGCCGGGGATGTATCCGTGGCAAACCCCCAGGGAAACAGCCGCGGGTGTATCCGCGGGTGTCCGCGTGTGTAACCGCGGTTAGCTCGACAGCAATACCCACGGAAAGAGCCGCTGGTGTATCCGCGGCATTACCCACGGAAACAGCCGCGTGTGTATCCGCGGCTGTACCCGCGTGTGTATCCACGGGAGTAACCACGGTTAGTTCCACAGCCACGGGTGTTTCCTCGGCAATACCCACGGATACACCGGCGGGTGTATCCGCAGCCACGGGTGTATCCGCGGTTAAACAGCCTCTGGTGTATCCGCGGTTAAACAGCCGATGGTGTATTCGCGGGTGCATCAGCGGCAATACCCACAGAACTATCTGCGGATACACCGGGGAAAAACGCGCGGCTATAGCCGCGGCTGTTTCCGTGGGCATAGCCGTGGAGCAGAAACCCACGGATACACACCCACGGGTGTATCCGCTGCTATACTCACGGAAACACCAGCGGATATATCCTCGGAGACAGCCGCGGGTGTTGCCGAGGATACACCCGCGGACGTGACTGTTTATCCGCGGATACACGCCCGGATAAACCCGTGGGGATATCCGGGGGTGTATCCGCCCCGTGGGTGTATCGGCGGCAATACCCACGGACACACCCGCGGCTACACCCACGGCTGTTTCCGTGGGTATTGCCGTGGATCTAACCGCGGTTACACCCGCGGAAACACCCGTGGAAAAATCCCCGGCAAGGTCCCCGGCAAGCCATCCAAGGCAATAACCACCAAGGTTTTGTTTTCAATGCTATGTGAGCAGGAATATCGTTTTTTGAAATGTGTCGTCAGGTTTACGAACGTATTATACGATACTTGTTAAATGTATACTGCTTACGTACGGATCGTATGAAACGCCCACATTGTCATGGAAATTGACATGAAGTGGGCCTTGCCGCGGAAGTTGGCGCGGACATTGCCGTGGGCGTTTCAGAGGGCCTCACCGTGCAAGTTGCCACGGAATTTCCCGCGGACATAGCCGTGGGCGTTTACGTCAGCATTCCCGTGGGAGTTTCCGTGGGCCTTGGCACGTAAGCTGCCGCAGACATTGCCGCGGAAGTTGGGAAGTTGTCCCGGACATTGCCGTGGAATTTGCCGTGGAAGTTGCCGCGGACATTTCCGTGGGCGTCTCCGTGGGCGTTTCCGTGGAAAATGCCGCGGAAGCTGCTGCGGACATTGTCGTGGGCGTTTCCTCGGGCGTTTCCGTTGGCCTTGCCGCGGAAGTTGCCGCTGAAGTTGCCGCGGACATTTCCGTGGGCGTTTCCGTTGGCGTTTCCGTGGAAATTGCTGTTGGCCTTGCCGCGGAAGTTGCCGTGGATATTGTCGTGGGCGTTATCGTGGAAATTGCCGTGGTCCTCGCCTCGGAAGTTGCCGCGGATGGTGCCGTGGGTGTAGCGACGGGTCTTTCCATGGGTCTTTCCATTTGCCGTGGGCGTTGCCGTGACGTGCCTTGGAAATTGCCGTGGGCATTGCCGTGGACCTTGCCGTGAGAATCTGCGGCGATTCTTGCCGTTTATCGCCACGGGCATTGCCGCGGGTTTCCACGGAATGCCGCGGCATGCCGTGGATAGCCGTGGGCGTCGCCGCGGGTAGCCGTGTCATGCCGTGGCATTCCGAGGCAGTGCCCGTGGCAAGCCGTGGGATGCCTCGGGTACCGTCGCGACTTGCCACAAAAAAAAACAAATAAAGTACATCCCTCGCGAACGCCATGACACGTTTTCGTGGGGGCAGACTCATGATGGGGTTGGGGTATTTGAGGGAGCTGCTCCTATTGTCTACGCGCCGAGCAACAGCAACAACAGCAGCAGCAGCCGCAAACGGGTGGGTGGGAGATGGCATGGACCATCAAATTTTCCGTTTGACACTTGGAAACACTAGTATCATTCCAATGGCATGTTACGTTCAAGTGTAGAATCGTTTGATTCTTAAATATGAGGGTGGATTGGACTTGGTTTTTGGTTGTGCTTCCTTGTCGCCAGATACATTTGCGATATTGGAAGAAATAATGTGTGTTATATCTGGAACCTACGAGCCATTTACGATGCGATTTGTGCAACAGGATTCATGAGCGTTTTGGTTTTGGGCGGAAGAGTTGAGATATGTGCAACGAGGATAAAATGATGAGTATTTATTTGTTTTGTTGTCTTTCGGCGTGATATAAGGATATTTCACGTATGATACAGCATTATCTGATAGTGTTGCGTCGCATCACCTTATTGTACACCACTACGCGCATTACATGATGACCAAATTAAGCTACGGTATGTTTGAGATATGTCCCTGCGTGGAGCCCGCCCTGACCGGAGACACTATTCTTGCAGTAGATCTCTGATCAATCCGTGCTACTCAGTAATAGTGACGTTTCGGGTTGGTGCAAAATTCTCTCGATGGCAGCAGGTAAAATGAACAGCGTACCACGTACCTGGTATCTGGTATGCATCGTGAAGCCATAAATATTTTTGAGTCTTTGACGTGATTTCCTGCGTAACCCTTATACACCCACGACGTCTTTGGAACATCTCATTGCAGCAGGACAGGAACACGGTATTGTTTTGCTGTGTCCTTATAGCGGGTGGCGGGTGTGTAAGTTCATCCTATTTATACCAGGTACCAGGCATACATCATGATTTGTTTTTCAGACTTGACTAATTTATTGCGTCCATCCCTTGGGCGAAATGAGATATGCCGTTTTTCGTTTTTGGCTGGTATCATATGACAGCAAACTGGACTATATAATTCGAGTTTGTTGTTTTCACACCAGGCATAGACACTGTTTCTGGCATATTTGACTAAATTTGGAAGTATATTTTTTGGTTTTCGGAGTGCTGCTCGAGGCACCATGGAAACCTGATGTTTTTCTTCTTGATCTTCCATGCGATGAGTGACATCGCCGAACATAAGGCGGGGGTTAACTGAATGCTCGATCTGCATTGCAACCAACGAATTGTGCTGAGCACGGGGGGCGTCGATTGTACTCCGGCACAGAGATATTCCGTCTTAGACTATGGAGTTTTGTATTTGTGTCGTGCATGAGGTATGGGTTACAGATATACGAGAAGTAACTGGGTGCTTGTAAGCCGCGGAATGGGGGGGCGGCTGAACACTCGGCGTGAGTACTATATCAACCAATGAATTCGTTCTATGAAACCATGCAGAATGCCTGATGCAAAAACTTGACGTTTGGATACATGTATGATCTACTCAGTGTATACATGTGATAAACGGTCGCAGTAACGTCAGGGTGAGAACACGGCTGCGCACGAGTAGATATGACCCGTTCTGGTGGTAGAAGTGTCTGTCATTGATTGGCGAATACTGCATATATATACTACCTGTATAAGGAAGCACGACTTGAGTGATTGGTCCCTTTGTTATTTTGTCTCGATATGCGTTAATATTCTAACGATATTACATTTAAGAGAGGTATTATTAATGGAGTTCAACTTGGAGTTATACTTGGATGCGAACTTTGAACACAAGACGGTCTATCTCTGGTGGATGTGTGATGTGTGCTGGTGCCTTCTGTATCGTTTTTCTGTAGGATGCAGACACGGGTTAGGCTTTGGCCTATGGAAGAGGAGTGTGGCCAACGGGGAGTTTGAGATTTTCCACGTACGTACGTCATCAGAGTACCATGTTGATTCTCTCACCAAACCGTTGGACACGGAGGAGGAGGCGTTTTGTTGCTTCCATTCCCCCGTGAGGAGACTCTGGTAGAGGGCTGCTGTAGTTCGATTTGAGTCGTTTGATTTGGGTTGTTTTTCTATCGGAGAAGTACTGTTGTTTTGATCTTTCATGGAGAGTACACAACATGGGGGCCGATGTTATCGGGCGGTGGGGTTTTATGAGAAGACGATGTTACTGATTTCGTTTGAATGTTTTCCCAGCCGATTCTCGTTCGTTGTACTTTTTCCCCTCCCGTAGATAATGTTTTGTTTTTAATGGGAGATTTCAATCGAAGTTGATATTGAGACATTTGGTGTTGGGATTTCCGTTTTTCCTGGGTGGTTATTATCTTGATATATTGCACACATCATTCATTGACATGCATTCAATTCAGTAGGTAATCTCGACAGCGCAAGAGGACACCGGTTGTAACGACATTTCACTGCACTAGCTTTTAGTTAGGAGGTAACCGCAGTGTAGGATTTCACAGTAACACCAACGGTATTTACATTGCCGATTTACATTGGCAAAATGATTGATGATGGAGCTTGGCATTGCCGGTTGCCCCGGTGGTCAAAGTGGTTAACCTCGAAGACTACTAAGGTTGGAGTCGTGGGTTCGAATCTCGGTATCGATATTCCTTTTTCTGAGACACCAACTGCCGAGAGCGCTTTACAGCGTGGGTAAGCACGATTCGATGCGAGTCGACGAGGGAAGAAAGTGCTGAATTTTTCTCCCGATAAAAATTTAAGCGCGTACCGTAGTGGAGAGGGGGGAGAAGAGCCTGCTAAGTGACTCCGGATCTGAGTTACGAGTACCAGGGAGGGAGAAGGAGAAAGTAAAAGTGCGAAGATAATAAATGGGATGGGCAAAAAACAAAACAAAAAACAAAAAACAAAAAACAAATTGCCGTTGTACCTTGGCATTGAATTGCTTCATGATTGGATTTGGGATGTGCCGTTTTACCTGGCATTTTGTAATACGTCGTTCCTGACCTGTCGTATCTCACACATAAATGGGTGGCTGTTCGTGGTAATCGGTGATTGATACTGGAGTCCGGAGATTTGGCTGTTCATAGTATACGGTTTTCGTAATATGTGGCGCGGCAAAATTGTTCCATGGTGATGTGCCTCGCCTGTGTGTTGCGGTGCCTTCTCGAAGGCAGTTGACGTGATCATAAGATACGGAACTACCTCATGACGTGCGCAACGATAGAGGTAGCACGTTTTGCCTCAAACGCCGTCTGGACGATGGGGCTCTTGAACCCAAAATCGTCGGAATTTCACAATTGTTAAAGAAATTTTTCGTTGTATACCTAAGCCATGGGATTGTTCATCGGGTGGCACTTTCATCTAACCCAATTCAATTTTTGGGAGAGGTATAGAGCTCCTCAAGTGAAGAGCTTCAGAAAAAATGGTGCACCTCTGCCGTAGCATGGGTCTGATGTGTGGCATGAAGTGTGTGACACGACGGTACTACTCATGCAGGTGGTCAGGGTCTGCGCAGAAACGTGCGGCCCGTGTATGTAATGTATGGCAGTGAGACCGTTGACAGAAATCTATTGGTTCCTGCACGCGTGTGGGTTTGGTGGCGGTATGTGCGGGATTCGTCTTTACAGCCCTCCTCTCTACGGTATAGGGGAAACACCGCACAACAACACGACAAGTTGCGTTACCTAAAGCAGTTTATAACAACAGCATCCCTGCTTGTGTGAGAGACCATTCGACGAAGCTGTCAACACCTCTCGCTCTCCAAGACTCTGGTCGCTCGCTACGATAGAGGTATCCTTTTAATGACGATGAGATCCAAGATTATCTGCTGCCCGCGGTCTCACCCCCGGATGCCAACTCGCTAGATATACAACATGTATTTCTTCTGGAGGAGCCGTAAGCGCTTCACTTGGAGATATGGTGGTAGCGGGCATCGTGTCAATGGTTAGCTGGACGTACAACGGTATATGTCAAAGGCATATCGGGACAATTCCATTCCGTCATGGAGAGGAAAGGAAGCGAAAGGGTCATGAACTACAGTAGCGTGCACAGACGCGAACGAGAAGCCTGCATGGCCAGAGTTCGAACATTTATATGCAGCTGTCCCACAAAAGTACTCCTAAGTTACGGTAGCCTTCAGCGTGATGTATGGGTATGGAGGCCAGGGAAGAACAGAGACGCGAGTCATACGAGTCCCCAAAACGCTAGGGGATGAAAACAGAAATCATAGTAGACCCAAAAAACGACTGAAAGTATGGGTGATATCACCAGCAACGCCTAGAGGCTTCATTCCAACCGCATACTTCACACCCCGGACAGCTCATGAGGTAGCTCGTCTGTCGTCTATTGCTCACGCCTTCAAAAGAAGTGCAGATGAGGTATCTCCTACAACTCAAGCCACGGAAAGTACGTGTAGCTCATGCAGCTTTTAATAGCACGTCCCGGTGAAACATGTGCAGCTCATGTAGCGCCTACAGCTCTCCCTGGCCAAATAGGCGCATAGGAGCTAACATCTACCAAGTATAGTTCAAGATTTGAAATCATGTGCAGATGGGCTACTTCCAATAGCTCAAGCCGGGGCTACAAGTGGAGTTCATGTAGCTCATATAGCTCACCAGTGAGCTACCCTCGAAACGAGGTAGCTCGAGCCACAGTGAGCTGTTATGTCCGGGGTGCTGAAGATCGTGTGTGAGGGCTGTTTGCCATTTGCCCAACCAAATCAATACACAAGCTCACCATCTTCTGCTCAGCATGCGTCTTTGTCCAACGAAATACGCAAACGCACCACCTTCTCCCCCAGCAGATATTTTCAGCTCATTAGCTAGCTCATCTGTCGCGAATAGCTCACGCCTTTCTAACAGTTGCGGATGAGCTACCTCCTATAGCTCGTGTCGGTGAAACCTGTGCATCTCATGCATCTCCAATAGCTCACCATGAGCAAATATGTGGAGATGAGCTATGTTCTACAGCTCAAGCTTTGAACACATGTGCAGATTAGCTACGTGCTATAGCTCGAGCCGGGAAAACATGTGCAACTCATGTATAGTCCACCGGTGAGCTATTGTAGAAAAGCGCTAGCTCGAGCTACGGCGAGCTGATCTGTCCGGTGTGTGCAGTACTTACAATATGGCAGAATGCGTAAGTATTTCGATACAGTCCGGGGCACCACAATGCGGTCAACAAACCCGGCGCACGAGTTGCCCCCGTACGCTAGCCCCCGTACGCTAGCGGAAGGGG
>JAYJMJ010000329.1:877997-902696 GCA_036873875.1 Laminaria ephemera
GGGTAGGTAGTGTTTAGATCGCGTTAACTGCCCGTATGGTATGAGACCTATAGATATGGGGATCAGGTATGTGGTGGCGTTTTATGTGTATGGTAGTGGTTATAATATTTTATCGTTGTGAGTCTTAGTCAACGGTGTTCATTTCTGACTGTTTTTCTGATCGGAACATATACAATTTTACGGGGGCAATCCGGTGTTTTTTTGTAGATGGGTGGAAAGATCAGTTTTTAATGTGAAGAACACACACACACAGTGAATGTTGTATGTTAGGTTGGTGGGTGTTCACAGGAGGCATGGGAGCAACTGTTTAAACGGGAGATGTAATACGCTGTGCACGGAAACAAAAGAAAATTCAGAGGGGGACAAAATCTGACTGCTTTGGGACTATGGGACGTTAAGATATATACATGTAGTCTTACTACCGGTGAGGGGATGGGGGGGGGGTGGGGGGTGGGGGGCGTTGGGCGTATGTAAGTAGTGCTGAGATCGCATTTACTGCCTGCATTGTATGGGACCTACAGAGGTAGTGGGGATCTGGCATGTGGTGGCGGTTCATGTGAATGTTGGTGTTTGTAATATTTTCGTTATGGGTATTAGTCAATGTTGTTCATTTCTGACTTTTCTTCTAACCGGATCACCGGGGCATACACCAGGATGATTTTATGTATGGTAACTACACAAAATGTTTTTTACCGGGGGGGCAACCTGGTGTTCGTTTTATATGCCTCCCACCACCACCACATCTAACACCGCAGCGATAGTGGGCGACAGCCTCTGTTGATGACTGAAAATATCAACTATTACGGGGGGCCATAGTAATCAGGACCTACGATACACACAAAAACCTACCAGGTATATATTACCCTATTTTTACTACTCATATTTGGTCCTTACTGCTATGTACCCGCATAGTAGTTGTAACCACCAGCGCAGATGCCCATTGCGACAGATACCCCATATTTTTATCTTCACGTTGATTACCAACTTCTCCTACGACTGCTGTGTTTGCAATGTTGTATATGTCTCCTAGGTTGTATCACAATGTGTCTCTCTGGGAAGATGATTCGCCTCCGCCCCTCTTTTTTGGCTTTTTTGGTTTTTTTTACCTACGACCCTCGTTTTTTGCTCTTTCTTATTTTTTTACTTGAAAGTTGTCTTTGCTGACTTGCTTATTTTACGCTTTCGTATGCATAGCGTTTGTTTAGCCTTGCATGGCCAAATCACCTTCCTCTATTTGCGATGTTTATCTCCGTCTTGTTTTATGGGCCCTCTTTGTTAGGACAAAATCCAAGACTAAAACTAAAAGTACGCTCCTTCCACAGAATGTGTCGATTACATTTTATGTTCGACGGGGAGTGTCGTCAGCGTGTAGTTGCGAGAGTCGTATCCACTACCCAACCAACCTGCTCAGCCCAAGACCACCTCTGACGTAGCTGACTTTTTCACCTTGGCCATTCTCGATGCATGCAGTGAAAGTAGAGGTACCAGCTGAACCACGCCGTCACCGCAATCGTGGATAGTGCGAGTCGGCCGAAACCTCGGCGCTTTAAAATAACATGGACAGCGAGGGAGGATGCACCACAGCTCGTGCGCACCCCTCCCCGCAACAAGACAGCGTGGAAGACGCTAAGGACGGCGTGCGCGACCCTGAGAAAAGTGGTAGACACAGGCATCCTTTGTTATTTTGAAGAGTATGTTGCTGAAATGGATAAATTGATGGTCGAAGAAGACCAGAGGGGTTTCTACAAGCCCTTGAAAGGCACGGTCAGGATGGGAGAGAAAAAAATGACGTGTGAACAATTCGTTAGGGATGAGGATGGTACTTTATTACAGGACAAGGTGAGCATTCGTGAACGATGGGCGGGGTTCTACTCCAACCTCCCGAGCACAAAATCGCTGACGCTCGACCCTTCCGTCATGGAGCTATCCCCCCTAGGACCGTTCGCACTATCGCTTGAAGATCAACCCACTATCGACGAGATGACGGGAGTAATTCAGAGTATGACGAATTGGAAAGTGGCAGGGCCAGACTCTGCCGGCCGAATTGATGAAACTCGACCACCCCGAATTCACCCGTTGCTTTCACAGCATCCTTGTCGATGTTTGAAAAACGGGTGATGTCCCCCAGGAATGCAAAGATGCGACTATTAATCCTTCACAAAAAAGAAGGATCGTTTTGATTGCAACAATTACAGAGGGATTTCGCTTGTTGCCCGTACAGGCACGGTATCGTTGAAAATCGTCGCGTCCCGTCTTAGCAACTACGGCGAAGAAGGGGCGATCATCCCCGAGGAGCAGTGCAGCTTCCGTCCGCCGCAACCAATAGCGGATATGCTGTTCGTCGTGCGCCGACTGCAAGAACTCGAACGAGAGATAAAAATCCCCTTGTACATGTGCTCCATCGACCGGAAGAATGCGTATGACTCTGTCGATCGAGAGCTACTGTGGGAAGTGCTCGCACGCTTCGGTGTACCAGCGAAGATGCTTGCAGTTTTCCGCCAGTTCCACGACGTCTTGCGGGGTCGCGTACGTACAGACGACGGTGAGCACCCGGATTGGTTTGACGTCACGCAGGGACTTCGACAGGGTTGCGTGCTATCGCCGCTGCTGTTCAACATGTTCTTCGCCGCTGCGTTACACGTTGTCCCCGTTCCCTTCATCGAGGACGAAGTCATCGTGCAGAACCTAGTCCACCTCGATGACGATATGGCAGGCAGTGATGAGGAACCATTGGCATGCGTGCGGAGGGCCGTGTGGGGCATGCTATACGCCGACGACGAAGGCATTGTCTCGAAATCGGCAGAGGGGCTTGCCAAAATGATGAGTCACTGTGACCGTCTTCGGAGCAGCAGGCTTCACGTTTTCGGAAAAAAAGACGGAGACCATGCTGCTGCGAACACGGGACCCAGCATCCCGGGCTCCACCGTTCGTCATGGAAGGACAAAGATGTAAACAGACGATGCAGTTTCTATACCTTGGCGGCGTTATCCACGAAGACACTGACCTCATATTTGAGATGGAGCGACGGGCCCGTCTTATGAGGGCATGCTACAAGCCATTCGGTCCGGAGCTATACGATATGGTGACCGCCCCGCTCAGCCTGAAGGGCGCATGCTGAAGGCCGAGGTGATTTAGACGCTGCAACACAGGGGTGTGACTTAGGCCCTCAACACGATTCACTGTGACAAGCTCAAAAGTGTCCACCTCGAAGTTCTCCGGCGAGTCCTTGGATTCCAGCGCCCTGCTGACCACATCAACCTTTCGTACGTCAAGGCCCTCATGCAGACGAAATGCGAGTGCATCGAAACGACCATCCGGAAACGGCGGCTCGTCTTCGCGGGGGCAATGGTACGGCTAACCACGTGGCGATTTTCCCAGTGGAAATATTTTTGCACAGATAGCCGGTGGGGAAAACACCGGACCTGGTTAGTCACCGAAACACTGGCTCAGAACCCTTAAAGACGACCTCGCCGTTTTTCGATCCACCGAAGGCCCCACGAAAGACTCCCCTCGGCAATTTGTACTTGAACCCGTCCTGTGGGTCCATGCAGCAAAGAAGGCGGGCAAGTGGTACCGGGGGGTCCTCGAAGCAGAGGAACGGTTTATGGCTAGGTGCCACATAGAGGAGGCAAAAGGAGCTCGGAGGATCAACCAGCCCGGACACGTGGCGCCCAAAGCCGACGAGGGGGTGGGGAGGGAATAGGAAAACCGCGGTTGAAGAAAGCAAGGAGACGGTAGACAGGGTAGCGAGGCATCAGGCCGCCTAGCAGGTAGAACCTGTCTACGCACCTTCAAACTTCTGCGATTACCTCGTGCTTTGTTTCATTTTTGTTTTGTTATTGCCTGCTCCAACCCCCTTGAGGGAGCAGTGCCGGCCGAAACTGCGGTACTATCACCGCCGGTATGCTGGTTCTTCCGGAACTTGTTTTCCCTTTCATCCCTTTTGTCCCTTCCTTTGTCCCTTATATTTTTCCTTGTTCTTTGCCCTTTCTGTTTCTTTTTTGGCCACCCTTGGGGGTTATGGAGGTGATGGTGTGGGTATGGATATGCCCGTCGTAGACACCGTGAGTAGAGAACAGATCAGGCAGCTATGCTCCTAAGCCTACAGTAGTTGCGTTCGGAACCCAGTTTGAGTCCTGCCCTGACGCCAGCTGGGTGGTTTCATCTGCTTTGTTGCTGTGTTATTGCTTGCTTTATCTTTTAAGGGTTGTTGTTTTGCTTGCTTTTGGGCTCGGGGGCCATGATGGCGGTATGGACACGACTGTCGTTAGAAACAGAGTAGTGAGCTGGTGATAGACCATGCGAGAATGCTCCTACTCACACTGTTGATGCATTCGCGACCCAGTATGACTCCTGCCACGACGTTGGTTGGGTGGTGTCATCTGATTATTACTAGTTGCTGGTTGTCTGGTTTCGCTGTATTTTCGTTTTTGTCGTGCCGTCTTGTTTCACTCGGGTTTTGTTCCTGGGTACCTCTTGTCTCCGCCCTGCGTTCCTTTTTCCCTCTTTCCATTTTCGTTTTTTCCTTTCGGTTTTTTGTTCTATATTACTCGTATTATTATTTTCTATGTTTCTTGCAAATATATTCTGGTGGGTAAGATTCCTAGTTCGAGAAACTTGTGTCGACGCCAATAAGATTCCATGTGTGAGACCGTCGGAGGGTCGTGAACCCACGCCTCTCTGTGTTCGCAGAGTTATTCACACTTTTGAACTACGACGGCTGAGTGATGTTACAAGAGGCTCAGACGTATGTCCGATGACAGGCAGGGAGATGACAAGGTGACAAATGAGAGCAGGAGGCGAGCATTTGTCGTTGCTCCCTCGGTTATCGGGACAAAGGGCCAATCCAGCGCGGTCTTCCTATCTTCCGCTGCGAACGATTCATCAGGCAGTAGAGCAACCTCGAAGGATCGGTCGGGCGGATGTGGAGTGGATGGCAAGATGGCCAGATATTGGACATGGCAATCTCCCGACACACCCGTGTGAAGGCTCCCAAAAACATAGTCTGGAAGGAGCTGGGGTTTCGACTTACATGAATAGTCGTGTTGGTTCCGGGGACATGGTACCCACATGTGCTGGGAGAGGCGATTTTTTACTGGCGGTGCGTGAACGGTCGGTAACAGCCCTTTTTGTTTTTACTTGGTTTTAAAGGCCCGACCAAAGGCCGCGTCGGTAACAGCCCTTTACGTTCTGGTCTTCTTCTGTTTGGAATTTGAAAGTGGGACGCTTCACACAACACAACACACAGCCAGCAGCAGTCTAAATGCACGCACCGAAGCACGCGGTTAGGGATGGAAGAAACCAAAACCCCCGAGGCAAACACATCTAGCTGCATCAGCACGTCTCGCCGAGAACATAGCCGTTACAGAGGCAAACCAAGCAAGCACAGTAGCAGCAGCAGCAGCAGCAGCAGCAGTCGAGGGACGAGAGGGTTTACCTGATTCAATCGTACTTGAATAAACGTCGCAATCACAAAATGGCGACGAATGCTTCGCTGATGTTCTTAGGACGTCTCGCACTGCCTAGGGTACATCGGTCCCTCTACGGCCGAGAGGAGGGCTGGAGATCCTTCCACTTATCCTATTCAACTCATATCGTATTCAACTCGCCGAAATCGACAAAATTCAATGCAAGGTTTACCTCGATTGACACACGACTGGGGCGGCCTTCCGAGGAAGCCGTGATCAGAGATGTCTTCCCTTCCCCCCGCCCCCCCGATATCTGTCTTCCCCTCCCCCGGCACCTGCCTTCATAAATATGGCGCATTAGGTTCATTCAGCGTTCCCATTGCTTGTCGAGGTTGATATTATTTCGTCCACTGTTGCTCTTTTACATTCGGCGACGGAAAAAGACACGGAAGAAACTCACCTGCAATACGAAATACGGCCTAGATTCGAAAAATTGGTTTGTGCACGTAGGTAAGACACGTACATACATGTGTCATCTGCCTGGCCGAGAACAAAACCACCCGTTAGCGCAGCCTAACGGGGGAAAAGCAGAGTTCTTTGTTTTAAACACACCATCCTTAGGAGCAGCAGCTGAAGATAGTTGCAGCAGCAGGAGGAGCCATGGGAACGCTTACAATCGATGCACACTGCTTACGACAGTTACACATGACTACCAGCATAAGTTCCTAGCGAGACCTACTCCATCCTAGGTCTGAAAACTACAAGTGGTTTATCTGGTTCAATCGTACTTTTCAATCATCATCGGAGTCACAAAATGGCGACGATTGCTTCGCGGATGTTCTTATGACGCCTAGGACTGCCTAGGGAAACATCGGCCCCTCTGCGGCCGCGAGGAGGGCTGGTGATCGTTTCACTTATCCTATTCCACTCATGCCATGTTCAACTCGCCGAAATCGACAAAATTCAATGCAAGGTTTACTTCGATTGACACACAACTCGGACGGCCTTCCAAAGGAGCCGTGATCGGAGATGTCTTCCCGCCCCCCCGCTATGTGCCTATATTTATCTTTATTCCCCCCCCCCCCGGTACCTGCCTTCATTAATATGGCGCATTAGGTTCATTCAGCGTTCCCATTGCTTGTCGAGGTTGATGGGATTTCGTCTGCTGTTGTTGTTTTACATTCGGCTTACATTCGGCGACGGAAAAAGACACGGAAGAAACTCACCTGCAATACTAAAAACAGCCGAGATTTGAAACATAGGTTTGTGCACCTAGGTAAGACACGTACATACATGTGTCATCGGCCTGGCCGACAACAAAACCACACGTTAGCGCAGACTACGTATATCCGTGCATAGATCATGAGCCTCTGTGCGTCCACGTTCAGGCATATACTACCGATTGTATGGTCTTGCATTCGACGACTCCCGGTATAATCTGTACAAATATATTTTTATAGAAAAGTAATAAAATATATTGTCGCACAAGACCTTGAATGTGCGTTTCATGTGGACGGGCATTTAGGTACACTCCTTAATTTTCGCCCACACAACGATTGGAACTTCTTGAGTAAGGAAGGTGTCGATGTCTCCAAGCAGCCAAAATATCCTACTGTTTGTGCGACGATGAAAAACAACAAACGTACTTTATGTACTACGGCAGTGCTGTTTCGGACGAGGTTGGGGACTCGAACGAGCGTCGGGGACGCGGACGGATTTGATGATTCAGGGAAGCATTTGCTAAATTTAGGTACATATTAGTTTCCTCTTGCTTCGTCAAGCGACGACTTTTGTATCCACTCTTTACAGTTCTCGCACACAATGGTTGTAACTCCTTGAGTAAGGAAGGTGTCGATGTCTCTAAGCAGCCAAAATAGCCTACTGCTTGTGCCGACGATGAAAAACAACAAACGTACTTTGTGTACTACGGCAGTGCTGTTTCGGACGAGGTTGGGGACTCGAACGAGCGTCGGGGACGTGGATGGATTTGATGGTTCAGAGAAGCATTTGCACGCGACTAAATCAATGGGCCTCCTGAAATGACGCAATGGATGGGGTTCGTTCCTGAAGTGATGCCCACTCACGCGAGAGGTTTCCCAATCTTGACACAGAATATGCCCCGCAATGGGTTGGGTGAAGGGCATTGCAGGAGGTCGAGATCGGGTTGCCGATTCTGAATCTCGATTTTTGTTATCTTCCGGAGATCGAGGTCGGAATTATATTTTCCCGATTCTCAATTCGAAATCGAGATCGAGATTGAAAGATCAAAAATCGCGATTATTTCGACGTTCCTCTCCCCGCGCAGATAACGCCTTACCGTAACACATCAAACCGCTATTTTTCCCACACAGCCACCATCGTGTACAAGGAGCAGCAGACCAAACAACGGACCACATAGAGGCGAAAACAACTATCACGTTCCGGTTATCAGTCATTATAATACAAATATCTTCGAAATAGCTTTAAATTATATACGCACCAACGGACGGTGTTGCTGCTCACTACCGCCATACTGAAATAAGTTGCATTCCACGAGGATCGAGAATCGACGTAATGATAGTCGAGATCACCCTTTTGTCCAGACATCGCCCAAACGTTTTTGAAGAGAGTAAAACCAACTTCGTAGTTCTATGTACTTCGTTAAGATCTGGTCTGCATCGCATTCTTATCGATTCATGTTTTTGTAGTATGGTAGTCGTTTGGTGAATTCTGGAAATTGTCACATTCTCCCTGGGAACACGACGACGGAAAGAATCTTGCCTTCTCCCCGAATCTATGCCTTTAATAAAGCACGAAAATGACAATTCATGGTTGTATTGCAATTTCCAACTTGATTATTCAACACACGGCATTCATTGTAGTATCATCGATCAACGTTTTCCGCGTGTCAAGCCGAAGCAACTTCATTGTCGTACCTACAGTAGTGTGCAATCTCATCGTCTAGTTTGACTGGGTGTGCCATGTGATGTGTCTGATTCCTGTGACGTAGCAAGCACTAGCAACTTTTCACTTTTACACAGAACCGCTACAGGACGCAGAATCATCGATCAGTCGCTGCGTTCATTGGTAATCATACTGACCAATGCGTTTGACGCGGCGTTTCGCCAGTGATACACAGTATCAGACATTTCCCACCATTTTGCGCCATGGCACGTTGCGGCACGTTTTTCGGCCTTGATTTCGCGTGGACTAGGGTTAGGGTTAGGGTGGGTCAACCATGCGTTTCGCGAAGCAAGCATAACCAGCTTCATCGTTGTATTTGTGTTCGCAACTTGGTCGTTCAGTAGGGCGTACATTGTACCCTTGCCGATCTATGCTTGTGACGTATTCTAGTCCCGATCTGGTCTGGGTCAAGTCCGGGAATGGTCTCATTTGTTCTCCGATCACCAGAAAGGCCAAGCCCGGGCTTGTTAATGGTTCGATGGTTTGAGTGAAGCAATTTATATCAACCTCGTCGAAAAATAGAATTCCGCACGTTGACCGTCCCGATATGGCTACGATTTTACTATTCCCTGCCCATGCTCGTGATCCATCATGTATCCGATATATTGGGTGAAGTTTGGAAATGGTAATCTTCACTCTCGAAGAACGACGACGGATAAACACCGATTTTTCACCTAACCGATGCCCGTAATGAATCAAACAGGAGCAACATCATGGTAGTGCTACAGTACGCAATATCGTGGTTCAGGTATGAAACGGCGCACGTCGTAACCTTGCAGAAAAAGGATTTGGCGTAGCACCGATGGTTTGGGTCATACGTGCCTGCTGCCTTCCTTGGATGCGGTAGGCGTTTTGCAGGGAAACTCTAACCAAAGGCAAAACTCGGGCTTCTTACATCATCGATGGTTTCGATCAAGCGGACCGAATTTACTTCACCATTCTGCTACGAAACGGCATCGTTCAGTTACGGCGTGCGTTGATGTGATATTTATCCGATGCCTTGTGATGTTTCAACCCTGCGTTAGGTCATCGTATGAACCAGGGCTGTGTTCATGTTACAGCGTGCATTGTACTGCTCGTACTACCACTGCGTGTATTGCGTTCAATCCTGTGTAAAGTCGTATCGTGTTTTTTGTGTCGACCCTCTTTCAACGAAATCCCTATTTCTAAATTACACAGGCCTAGATCATCAGGGAGAACAGGGTACCACTCGCACGACGTCGGACGAAATCCTGCCGTGATGTTGCAAAGGCCCAGCTCCGTTCGCGTAGCGGTTTTGGGTTTCGCACTGGCGGCCCTCTCGGGAAGCGTCCTCGCGACAACCGAGACCTCGGCATCCGAGTGTATTTCGCTCTTCAATGCCGACGGGGACTGCGACCTGGTCAACAACACAGAAGATTGCGGTAAGTTGGTTCGATTAAAAGAAAATTCCTGCTAAATCGTAGTCACTCCTTCTCGCGTCAATAAATCCCACAGAAGAAAAGAAACAGATGATTTTTTCCTCGTGGAGGTACAATCGCCTCTTACCTTTCTTTTTCACTGCTCTTGGCAATTTCACCACCACAATAGCTCGTCGTCGGTCCGCACTCCTCTCGTCCTCACGGATGGAGACTGCGACCTGCAAAATATCATGGGAATATCTCGAAAAGGCCCGTTTTCATCGAAGAGTGTTTTCCCAGAGAGCAGACAATCGGGAACATTTTGCGTTCAATTGTTTTTTCGGGGTGTGTTACTGTAATGCTAACATCGGGGAAACGCCAAAATCATGGACTGGTCGTACTGTAGGGGGGCTACCCCTATTTTCACTACCGTGTTTAGGCCACTCGGGCGAGTGACTCTTTTTTTCTCTTCAAACAGGATTGTTTGGTTTGTTGGAGCAGCGCAAATGACAAGAATTCCAAGGTAGTGCATATCGCGAAATCCAAAAGCAAACGAGCTGGAAGACAGCGAACAAATAGGGCAGTCACTCTTCCGAGTGGCTCTGGACGGCTGAAAAACAAATACATAATATGCCCCCCCCCCAACCGTAGTACAGTGCATATGAAAGATGTTCGGTAAGAGAGCAAACAATCGGGAACACTTCACATTCAGTTGCTCTTTGCGGAAGCGTTAGTGCTAAGATCTGAAAAAGATGACAACTGTATAGATTAGAAGATGTTCGATAAGAACGACTCATTTTCGGCCTGCATTCCCCTGTTCCTTGCCGCCGGAAACTGCGACCTGCCTAGCAACATGGTAAATGCCGTAGGGCTTGACCCCTTGAAGGAAACGGCCGTCGACTAGCTCCTTATCGCAGCGGTCAACTTGTCCCCGTGTCGGTACACATCCTCTTACAATATTTCACATTCCCGGTGCTAGATTCAACACTTAATCGCGGACGGAGACTGCAACCTGCTCCATAAGACGGAATAATGTGTGAGGTAGAGAGCTCCCACAGCCCCAATTAGTCTCTGTGCTACCCTATTTGGAAGACGCGTAACTTGCCTACTGCAAAAAGCAACAGGCGACGTATGTATGTCACAGTGCAAGTCTTTCCCTTAATTTGATTGACTTCCTTGTCTTTGGAAATGCCATCCGAGTTTGGAACGGCTTCACGCGTCGTTGCAGTCACGAATTAGCCTTATCAGTCTGCTTGCTCTCCAACAAAGTGCAACATGATATCTAATATATATATATATATATTATTCGTTATCATTCCAATAAAATATTCAACAAAAATTAGGGAAACTGAGCACGGAAATCTGCACTTGGGCCTAATCCCTCCTGTACCTACGAACTTCCCATTGCCCTTGGATGTCCTGTCCGATATTCTGGTTGTTCAGGATATGATGTTGGCGTTCGTTACGAGTGTACCCGTGTCAGGACCGATCATACACTAGCGGCGAAATCGGGAGGTAATCCTGCATCGACCCCGATGTTGGTTACGTTGGCGATGACGTCGTCACCACCTTCACCTTCCCTAGATTCGAAGAAACATATCCAAAAAGCACAACTCCCTGTTGTGCCTAGCTGCAAGTTATCATCTATCTGATTGGCCTTCTGGCCTTTCTTATGCTCTCCGTTTCGTATTTTCCTCAGGGTATGACGGTGGAGATTGCTGCGAGTGTACCTGCGTCAGCACCGAGGAGTACACTTGCGGCCAAAACGGGGGTTTCATGTGCCTCGACCCTTTTGCTGCTTGTGTTGCTGACGACGACGTAACCACTCTCCCTGTCTCCGAACAACTTTGTGTTGAAGGCTTCCTCTCCGACGGCGACTGTGACCTCACCAACAACATCGACGAATGCGGTAAGGAACGTTCCATGAGTACTGAGGTTTGTGACCGTGGCCGGCTAGATAGTTGTGGACCAATGTGGTGCGGAGCCTTCCGGGGATGTTTTTTCTGCTGTGGGAAGCATTCTACGATTGGCGTACACTATTTACGGGCGACCATAGTAATCAGAACCTACGATACACACTAAAACCTATATATTACCTTATTTTTACTAGATCATACTTGGTCCTAATTACTATGTACCCCCGTAATATAATTTTCCAGACGTCGTACAAGGAGGTCCATACCGAACCCAAACCCTGATTTTGATCAAATCCGAAAGCGCAAACCGATAAACAATCCCATGGCCTAGGAATATAACAAAACATGTAGCACAACAAGAACGGCCTTCCGAAGATGTTGGGTTAAGGAACCGAGTCAATCAGAAATTGTCTTTTGAGCAAAGAGTGCCTCTCCCCTCTCGTAAGACGCGTCGTGTCTTTGCTGACTGTGAGGTGCCGACGAGGGATCGATTCAGCACGTGTTGCAGCTAGTTGCGTGCGTTCCGTGGTTCTTGGGGTAGCGAGTTGGCAGGATATTAGTCACCGACCCGGTGTTTGTTTGGTTAGGTATGTGTTGTCTCTGACGGTGACTGCGACCTAGCCAACAACATAGACGAATGCGGTAAGGCCCGTTCTGAATATCTTTCTTGTGACATTTAGCTACCTAAACCGGACTTGCCTAACAGCAATGCACTCGATAGGGGTAGCACTAAAAATTCATTTGTTTTCTGACCCCTGGGCCTCCTCAACCATGTATCCTTGGAACGCCGTGTGTTCATTAGTTGAGATAAATGAACACCTTGACCATGCGATCTGTTCATCGGGGTTTGCGTTTCATTTTTTCTCGACGTGTGCCTTTGTGCGTATGGCCGCGTGCTACGATAAACATATTTATAGTAGTTATTGCACTTCTTGCCTGAAAGGTTTCCTGAATGTCGGGGCCCTTTAACCCCAAATCGAGACGATTGCATTCTTGTTATACAAGTATCTTTCGTCTTGAATACCTAGGCGATGGGATTGTGCATCGGGTAGAACTTTGGTATTGCCCTCTCGGTTTCGGGGAGGAGTATTAGTAGCTCCTTAGATGAGGAGCCTCATAACAAAGAATGGTGTACCTTTGCCGTGACATGCGCCTACAACGCCCCTCAGGTACAGAGCTTCAGAAACATCTGGTGCAGCACTCCCACCGTATCATGCGTCACATTCATTGCCAACAGGTTATGAGCCTAATTCTAGCACTTATATGTTTGAACTACCCCTGTTCTAGTAAGCGACATTGACAACAACGTTTGTGTTATTCGCCCCAACCAGGGTACGACGGTGGCGATTGCTGCGAATGCACCTGCGTCAGCACCGACGTGTACACCTGCGGGGACGACACTCACGGCGGCTTCGCGTGCGTCGACCCGGGTGCCATATGCTCTCGAGACGACGATTACGAAGCCCCTATCGAAGATGGAGGGAGCTTTTCGTTCTCCCTGTGCATTGACGTCAATATTAGCGACGGAGACTGCGACCCCACCAACAACGTGGAAGACTGCGGTAAGCGAATCTTTAAGTTTTGTGAACCCCCTTTAGCAGGGAACTCCCGACATGGGGACAACGCACATGATATTTTAGACCCTAATACGTTTCAGAGTTGTAGAATGGGTAATTTGGGACGGCGACATGGACGACAACAACGAATGAATTAGGTTAACGTGTCAACGATAGGTTTGTGAGGTGTGATCGTGGCACACGACAAACAACAGCGACGAGAGCGGTGGCTGTAACATGTCAAATATTGTCGGGGGCTGAAAGTGGCAGCCAACAGCACCGATGAGCGCAGCGGGAGAATGCGTCAGATTGATATCAACGGTAGGGACGGTCATATTTGATGTAATGTGCGTTTCCTAGATATACCCCACACCCACGGAGTGAGTTAGATGTCGGCGATGAAATCTACGGCACTGACGTCTAAGCCGCGGACAACGATTACAAAGCCCGTAACGATGAGTAAGTGGGTAACGTTTTGTTCTCTTTGCCTGTTGAGAACACCATCAGCAGCAGGGACGTCAACACGACTAACAACATCGAGGAATGCAGTGGAGTATTGTTTATGTTGCACACGTCAGAGGCGGGGACGATCGATCGCGGTTCGACCAAGGCTTATCGTTGAACTTGACGTCCCTGTTTCTGAAGCGCCTCACCCGAAACTCGAATATGTGAAAAAAAAAGTCGCTCCGCCGGGTGAAAACCCCCAGAGGCTATTATAGGAGTACAACCAATACAATATGAAATCAAAATTGACTTCTCCATCTACATGGTATTTTCCTCAGGCGAGAAACCGGTGTCTCAAGAGATGTTGCCCGCTAATGTGATACCGCTACCGCAGCACGTGTCGTTCGTTGCACCGGTATATTTAGACGGAACTTTATTCCTTTGGCCCTCCAGAGAGAAATATGACCAGTATAACGGGCGAGTACAAGTTCAGCCCCACGAATAGACACGTTTCTCGGTTCGTGGAATATGGATGTTCGAGTCGAGTTACAATGGAAAGAGCTTCGCGACACACGCGGTGCATGAACCATCGAATATGAAGCGCTCAAAATATCGTTAGAGCGCATTTTTCCTTTGTTATTTGGTCGCCCGACACGTAAGCTTCATAAACTATCGTATGCTGCGCGCTATCACTGTGGTAAGGCCACACCTCATATTTGTGGTAACTCACAAACTACTGTATGATGTGCGCTTAAAAACAATTGTTCAGGCTAGTAACCGTTCCCGATGACATGATGGAGGCACGGTCCTAGGCCCAATTCAACCACTAGTACTATCCTTACATTGACCACTTACCGCTATAAACGGAGTTGGAAGAATCCTCAGAAAACGACGGCAGTGACTTGTGCGAATGGAGCTGTGTCAGCACCGGTTGCATGAATTATCGTGGTGTACACGCCAACAAGATCGCAAATGGACCGCACTCGATATTTGCTTTATCCCTATCCATGGTACTGGGCAGCCGGTGTCATGGACTATCGGGTGCTGGACGCTCACATATTGATAAGACTGCACGACTCGTTATTTGGTGTATGCCTATCCATGGTAGTGGGCAATACTCATATTTCGTGCCCACGATGAAAATACCGCAATCGTCATCTGATGTAAACTCTGTCCATGGTAGTGTTCAATCGTCATATTTCGCCCCTACCACAATAATACAACACCGTGCTAGTCATTTAGATGTTCTGTACCCTTGGTATTGGACAACTGGTAGCACGCTTGCCTATTGTATTCATGACGCTCACACCAGGATAAAACCCTGCTCGTCATTTGTTTTATCCCGATCCATGGTATTCGACAACCCTCAGATTATGATGGCGGCGACTGCTGCGAGTGCGATTGCGTCAGCACCACCGAATTCACCTGCGGTGACGAAACCAACGGGGGCTACGATTGCGTTGACCCCAACTCACCGTGCGTGAACGATTACGTCGACGCGGGCACCAAAACAACCGTTACGGTATCGGCAAACGCTTACGACACGCGTCCCGGCGAAGACAGCGATGACATCGGGTGCAATCTGGATGGATGTTTGCCCGAGCTGGCGAGGGATGGTAACAATGATGACGTCGAATCGAGATGGTCGTGCGCCCGCAAGATCGTGGTCGAAGATGACGCTTGCGAAATCTCGTTCACGTTCGAAGACGCTCAGGATATCAAGGATGTTCAGGTTTCGTTCTGGAAGAAGGATATTCGCATGCGCAAGCTGCAGGTTGGTACTTGGTGGGGGGAAGTTCGCCGATCATCACGAGAATTTGTTGTTAATGTTGTTGTTGGTGGTGGTGGTGGTGTTCGTGTTGGTGGTGTAGTTGTTCACGTTTGTGTTTGTGTGTTGGTGTTGGTGTTGGTGTTGGTGTTGTTGTTGCTGTTGCTGTTGCTGTCGCCGTTGCCATGATTATATCCAGGACGTGCAGGTGTCTGTTTGGAACGATATTCCCATGCACAAACTGAAGTGAGTATCATGCACAAACCGAGGTGAGTATTTGGTGGGAGGACGGTTTGAGAAGGGGTACACCACATTCGTTTCGGGGCTCGTGACGTAAGGGGCTCTCAACGTAATAAAAAATCCCGGCTTTTGAGTATACCTGAAAGTGCATGTTGGTGAACAATCCCATCCCCTGGACGCGCAAGTAAATTTATCATATAGCACTGATGATATTACGACGATACTGGGTAGTTCTGGCACGTGGAAAAAAACCGCCGGTCGCAAAAATACTCACCAAAATATGTCACCCCCGTCCTGGCACGCGTCGCCGCAACTATGTGATGTTTGTTTGCACTTGGATCACCTAGACGAGTTCTAAGGGTAGAGGAAACATTCTTTCTGAGTGACAGGCTCCTTAAGTGAGGAAACGGCCTAATATTTTTGGACCCCCTCTGTGTTTTTCTTGTATTAGTTGTACACCTAGCCCATAGGATTGTTCATCGGGCGGAGCGAACAATGTTTCTCAAGCTCGAGTTCCGGGGGAGGTATGGAGCTCCCTCAGTCGAGGAGCCTTAAGGAAATACGAGGTGGACCTCTACCGTAGCCTTGGTAGCGAATTGATCTATTTTCAAAGACCATACGCCACGTGTTGCCGATGATGAAGTGCCACAATCTACATGAGGAGTGCATGTACATTTTCTAAAGCACCTCACTTGCGGAGCGGTCTATCTACCTCCATGGAAACCTACTTTTTTGCTACGGTATGTGAGCCTGCTTGACCCGTTGAACAATCCGACGGCCTAGGTATGAAACGAATAATATTGTAAACATAATGTCGGTGCTGGGTTGATATTCGGTTCAGGATAGCCCGTTGAAACAGAAGTCAAAGATCCACACGTGCCACCCTTCTCATCGCACGCGTCAAGTCCTCATATACAATCGATATATATCTTTTATGTCTTCAGTCCCTATCTGATGTGTCAAAACTGCTGCATGCGACTACTCCCAGGTATCGATTAACGGGGAAGACGTTGGCAGCTTCGATTCTGCCCCGGACCCAGAGTACACTGCGCTCGGCGTGGAGGCGGACGGCGTCACCTCCCTGACGCTTACCTCCATCGACCTCGACGACGACGAGTGGATCAGCCTCATCGAGGCAAGTCCTACGAGCATACGGCGTGCGCCCGTAGGGGTATCGTCTCCCTCTACCATCAAAAATAATTATCTTAAAAGAGTGACTTAATTTAATACCCCCCCTACATCAGTGCACTTAGGCTTCTGATATGAGAAGCTAGATATCCCAGCCAACAACCGAAATATCCACCACACAATGGCTTGTATCTGCAAATCAAGGACTGTCAGGCCCCAAACAGCAACAACAATGGTCACGAAGACATGGCTACCAACACCAAGTCAAGAGCTGAGACTCTCGTTGCGGTAGTAAGGCATTCAGTATGACGTAAACGCCCTGTCGCTGACCTCCATTTGCAAGGATGACGATCTGTGGATCACCGTCGTCGGGAAAATCCATAGACGCGGTTATGTGTGCGAATGGATAGGTCGCAGGCAGCCCCGCGTCATCCTCGGTGTTCGACGTGCACAACGTGCGACCTACACCCTTTAGCCCCGAGGCTGCAGCCTAGCGCTTACATGCGCAGCAACGGCGTGACTTCCAGCTTCTGCCAGCCATTTGGCAACGTAAAGGCTACAGCCGCCATGTTGTTACAGAAAGGATAACCAAACCCCTACTGACTATTGAACATGTCAACACACAAGAGAAGTTGGTAGTTGTTGACCTACTGATGATATTATCATATATATGTCAAAACACGGAAAACGGCTGTCGTTATGGTTGTGAGGTATTCGATGTAGGGTAAGCACTATGTCGCTGAAGTTCATGGCCTTCGGACGTATGCTACAGTACATGTTCCCCAATATGTTTCCGAAGCTCATCACTTGAGGGTTTCGGTAGTTAATCTAAAGCTGACGTTTAAGGAAATAAAAACTGTGTAACGATGAATAGTCCCGAATTGTGAATACATAAATTGTATTCGAACGACATTGGGCAGTTCCTCCTTGTCAGTTAGAAAAACAAGTGACCTAAAATTGATACCGCTACCGTAGTACGCCTCATCGAAGACGACGAATGCATCAGCCCCATTGAGGTAGGAGTTACACAACAAGAGGCGTGCTTCGGCAGGGTAGCCTCATTACTTCCTGACGCTCCTCACTTGACAAGCTTTATACATAAGAGCTCCTAATAGTCACTTCTATCGTACTTTATTCACACTCCAAAGAACCCGACTACTCGTTACCCCTGTCGTTTTTTCTCCTTGCCTCGGTTGTATGTTAGCTTCACATTGCACTCAGACTCTGAGACACATCACTGCATAAAACAATCGCCTATCAAACGTATAAGCGTGGGGCGCCCATCTCTGATCCCGTGTGCACGCTCATACAGTTCATACAGCAATTGATTTTGCAGGCGCCCGTGCTGGTCAGGCTGTGAACTGCCATCTTCAGTAAAGCTAGCCCACTCTTCACGATCATATGTTCTACCTTCTGCCGTGGCGTCTATATTTTCAAACTGCACGAAAGACTTTGATATACAAAAAATCATCGGTGAGCGATCGCTTGCTGAAATGTGAAGCGGTACCTTGGTGTGCCCGTCTTTCCTCCTGTATTCACACTCATACAGGTCATACAGTGATCACCCAACTCATACAATGCTCGTTTGTGCAAGTGTTTTTCCTGATGGAGCCATGAACTACCAAAGTAAATACGGCGTACCGTTCAAGCTTGATTACGGTTTCATATACAGTACGTGTACATCTTACATCGATATTTTCCCTAACATGACTTAGTACCAGTTGTCTAACAATCCTACATTTGTCTCTTGTTGTGTGCACGCTCATACAACTCCCACATGTTTTTGTTCTGCAGGTGCTTTTCCTGGTGGAGCCATGATCAACCTCTGTCAAGTCAACAACCCATTGTTTAGCTTACTAGCGAATGTTATTCGATTTCTTGGCTGAGGGGGTAACGGCATGGATGTCCGAACTCTACAATTCATTGAGGAGTTAAACATCAGTTTCGCTCTAGACTCCATTCCCGGAAAAAAGGCAGTAACGAACATATTAGCTTGAAAATTGGTTAATAAGATTGAACCCTACTGTAGTTAGGCTCTAGAGTTAATGTTTGATGGGTGGTGTCAAAGGCTTTCGGATGACGTTGTTGTACCTTGCGGTGGGTTAGATCGGGTGAAACATAGCTACACTCCTTTCGATTTTCATGGAGTGCATGAAGCTATTAATGATTTTAGTTTGGAAGAGACAACCGGGACGCAACGCGGTCAAACACACGGTTCAACGATTCAGCATTGGACAAGGCAATGATAGCGGGGGACGCGTTCTAACACATTGCTCAATGCTTCAGCAATCATATCAGCTATGACAGCGGGTGAACGGTGAGGGTCATCCAAATCAGCGGCTCAAGAATGACTCGCGCAAGGGTATACCCTATTTTATTCCCCAAATTTTATTACTGTAGTTTGTGATTTTTTGTTTCGCGATATGTACCAATATGCAGTTGCGTGTTACTCGTTCCACCAGCATGATTTGATTAGGTCCTGTTTTAAAGTGAGCAACCGGGCGGCTCACGCTATCGACCTAAACCCGGTAGTCAAGGTAGCCCCCCCCGCCATACCATTGGCTTTAATTTGGTTCGTATTATGACGACTCTGTTGAGCGCCGTGGCGGGAGTGTTCTACGCCTTTGCACTTGATTGAATTGTATGCATACCTGTATTGTGCGAGTTTCTGAGACGGAACACAAGAGTTCGTACATTTTCTAACAGCATTCTTCAGCTTGTCGTGGTTGTGCACTGGTACAATACTAGGCTGGAGTACAGCGTAAGAGATGCATGTCGTCGTGGTTGTGGGCTGGTACAACAGTGGGTGGAGGCATAAGGCACAGCGATGCATTTTGATAAAACTAATGGAGAGTTTTGTATGTTACTGGACTGAGGATTAAGGAGAAGGGGCTCACTTGACGCGATTATGGAGAGTTTGATAGGAGTGTACATCGTGAAAAATTTGGTAACCGCATGAAGGCGTATAGGTTACGGCGGCGAAGCTTGGCGATCTCCTGTGCGACCGGTCGTAAACTCGGTGTAGCTTTGGACACGTAGGGATGAGCGAAATTTTAGAGCGGGGGAGGAATCACTATTTCGCGCGGTGCATACGAAAATGGCCGTTCAGGGGAGGGTGCGTCGTTATGATACCCCATGTAAAACCTACAGGAAGGGATGGACGAGTATTGGGGATAAATTACACCCTCGCGCGGGTCATACCAGCGAATACACCCAAGGAGTATACCATCGTGGAGGAGGGGCGGGGGGAAGCCTGCTACGATACACTTTGCCTAAGTTACGGTGGGGTGGTGGGCGAAGATTTTGGTCAAGCCTCCAGGAGATGATTTACGTGAAGAACACGGAATAGAGCCAGGCGCAAAAGAGACGAGCTTCTTTCAATCGTGCGTACCCGCACGGTACTGAATTATGATTGCATTTTTTAAATGTTTTTGTGGTTGCGCTAAGCAGACTTGTTTGTTTTACTTCAAAGATCGGGCCTGTCACAAGTTCTATGTATGTCATATGTACAATTGTTTTTATGATGCATGGACTGTGGGACAACCGGCCTCGTCGTTCACCCGCAGTAACCCATTCACTCCGGTGAAGACGCGCGCTACGTACGATGGAGGTAGAACCTTTCTTCCACGACGATCCTGACTAACGGCGCTTCTCAAATACGGAACTCCCCACTGTCGTTGGCAAACGGTTTGTGACTTAACCATGGCATTCGCTATGTGCCTAAGCCAACGGATTATACATGACGTTGCACGTTAACTTCCTCAAGGTCAGTTGTTGGGAGGGGTCGAAAGCTCCTCTAGCGAGAAAGAGCCGAGAAAACATAGAGGTGCACGCTTATCGTAGCATGTGCCTGCTTATGATGTACACCATGCCTCGGTTCGCTTCGGTAGGGAAATATCTTTAGGAGAGCTTGCAACTGATAAAACTTATCATCCAGACCAATGTGCAAAACGATTGTTCAGTCGTATGTTCGATCGATCGATCGTTCGTTCGTTCGTGTCCGCTTTGTTCACTCCTTTCGGTAGACGTAAACGAAAGCGGTATACCGTTTTTTTTGCCGAAATATTCCTGACGGACGGGGGCTCCTCAACTCTGTAACTACTCAATATCGCTGAAATCTCGTTGGCTTGCCATAACATTCTATATGTATACATCATGGAACTTTTACCGGGTTTAGCTTGCCAGTGTTACCATGTCATTGTCGGGGTGAGGGTTGAGATGCTCAAGTGAGGAGCCTCACAAACTCCATGTGCACCCTTACCGCAGCGTGTGTCCCTGGAGATTGTCGGGTTTCGAATATCGAACCTGTCCCCCACGCGACGCAAGCATCAACAACATCGGTTATATTTTGGTACTTCATTGACCCTCGGAAAAGGTTGGCTCCTTTGGCGCCGCCTTTGCCTATATGCGATCTCGAATGTAAACAGCGTTGTGTCGATTTTCTCGATTCCAGATCCCCCTCGGGTTGCGGCGTCGCTTGAACCACTCGTGATTTCTCGACAATATTCTTCGACTCTCGTTCCGTGGTATGGGTCCTTTCGCTACGATACAAACCAAACTCACCCCTGCGTTACATTGTCTTGACCACCCTGACGATCAAAATGTGGAGAAGCTTCCGGCAAGGGAACGGGGGTGTTTGTTGGAGTCCTCGACGCGTCACTGTCTTCTCTTAGAAAAAGCATAATTGAAGAGAGGGCGAAGAAAACGTATTTATTGTTTCGATATCTCCTTCAGCGGTTTCTTGCCGCATATGCCGAATATAAAGCATGTATATATGTATGACCCTCACGAATCTCGTCGGTCGCGATAGCAACAATAAAGTTTTCGAAAGGGCAAACAACATGATGACGCAACTCTAATTTCGTCGCCCCCCGAAACATCTTCAACCTCACAGGTACTCTCAAAAGGTCAAACATGGTGACTTAACGCTTTTTGCATAGACCGGCACAACATGGTGTCCAAACGTTCCTTTCTTTGGCCTCCACAACAAAACCCTTACATCTAAAAGACAAGCACAGTAACTAAACCTTTCCTGTGTCGACCGCCTAACATCGTGTCCAAACGTTTATTTCGTCGACGGACACAGCAAAAGCCATCTCTGGAAAAGACGGGCGTGACATCAAAGCACTTACTTCGTCAACCACACAACATGGTGCCCAAACGTTCCTTTCGTGGACCACCACAACAAAATCCTAACAGCTGAAAGACGAGGAAGGCGATTAAACACTTATTGTTTCGTTGACCGCCACAACAAATTACCAACTCTCTAAAGAGCATGGATGGCCATTAAACAGTTGTTTCATCGATCCCCATAGCAACAAACCTTCTGTCTAAAGGACAATCATAGGGACCAAACACTTCTTTCGTCAAAAACCCAACTCGGTGAAAGACAAGCATGGTGACAAACACATTTTTATCGGCCTCTACAACAACAAATCCAACCCTTTAACGGACAGGCATGGATACTGGTTACTTGTACGTCTACCGCCATCAAATCGCCTACCGTCTATAGGACAAGCATGGGGACCAAGCACTTCTTTCGTTTCAAACTAAATCCTCCAGAACAAACTTGGTGACGCGTGCTATTGATAGAGGTAACACTTTCTGGGTACAAAAGTTTCTGAAGGATGGTGCTCCTCAGCCCGAACTCGTCGGAATTTCGTTCTTGGTTTACGGTATGTTTCGTTGTGTACCTAGGCCATTGAGTTGTTCTTCAGGGAGATCGTTTATATTTCGCCAAATCGGTGATTGGGTGAGGTGTAATGCACCTCAAGTGAGGGGCTTCAGAAACTATCGTTTGCACCTCTACCTTTGGATGGGTTAGGTGACTACGCACATATTTCATCGATTCCTACAAGAACGTACCAACTCTCTAAAGGACAAGCATGGTGACTGAACACTTATTTCATAAACCCCGCGACCAAACCCTACTGTCTAAAGGCGAAGATGCGAACCACACACGTTTTCCGTCAAAAAGACAAATCTCTAAATGACAACCATGGCGACGGAAACACTTCATTTCTCGGCCGCTGCAACAAGAAGCCAACTCTCTAAATGACAGTCATGGCGACCAAACACCTCTATGTCGACCGCCACAACAATAAATATAATATATCAAGGACAAACATGGTGACTAAACACCTCTTTCGTCGACCGCCTCAACCAAATCGCAACTCTCTAAAGGACAACCATGGTCACCAAATTTGTCACCGTGCTATTAAGGCAATCCTACTAGTTTCAGAACCCGGACTGAGTTCGTACTTCTTTGAGTGTATACTTCTAACTACATCGCCCGTCATCCCACCCTTTAGACGTCTTCGAGAGGTATGAAGAATCGCTTTACACCATATCGGCATAGCTTTGCTACAGTCTGTCAAACGAAATAATGAGGCCTCACAGCGCTATGAAGCCGTTCGGCCAGGGCTGAAGACGGTTAATGCAACAACGACTTTAAGAGACATCGTTGTTATCGGTTGGGGTGCACCAACTTTTCTACGGCTCGTCGGTTGAGCTCGATATCTCACCCAAACCTTGACAGCGAGAAACCACGAAATATCAACCAGACGAATATCCACATGGCCAACGTATTTGACGATTGACCCATGCTACCATAGGAAGGGTAGCAACTCATCATGCTTCTGGGGCTCTTCACTTGAGGAGCTCTCTACCTCTCACCCAAACACTATCTTTGAGGAAAACTGAAAGGACAACCCGACGTACAATCCCGTGGCCTACAGTACGCGACACGTGTTAAGAACATTTTAGTTAAGAAACTCAGACTGAGATTTTTGGAAATTTAAGAAATTTCAGGTAATAATCTGTGCTTAATTTGAGGAGGAAATAAGAATTAGAAATCGGGATGTGAAAAGTGGTGGACAGATAAGAATCTGCCTCCTTGCACTGCACCCCAGAAAAAAAGCAACTTCCCACACATCCCCCAAGGACACATCAGCCCCCCAACCAAGCTGTCTCTTCTCCGAAACCGTCCCCACAGATGACATTTTTAATTAATAAAATATATATTTTCTAATCAAATGCCTTCCCTTCTGCGAGCACGCAAATACAAGCATTGCAACACCATTTTTCATTTTTTTTCGATGCCGATAGATCAGTCCGGTCGTGGGTCGAGGGTGGTGTCATGCTTGCTGCTATTAATATAGTACATGCTGTACCTGCAGACCCCTGGAGAAGAGGATTGAACCTGCACTGCTTCGTTGTGTCGATTCGCGGTGGTGAGGGTGCACGGCGATGAATCTATCCAACGACGCTTTGCGGGACCTGACGGCTCTTACCGAGAAAAAATCAGAAGGCGGGTTCCCTTGAGCGGCAATTCTTGCTGCTCAAGCGACATGTCATTAAGGGCCACCATGTTGGCACCCTTAGCTTGGAGGGGGTTCGCATGTCGCTCCACCTGATGCAAATTGGCGGTATCTCGGAAGAAGAGCACGCCGAAGACGTCGACGGCAAGGTCTCCGAGAAGGCCTTCTTCGCCAAGCAACAACGCCGACGGTGGTTCCCGGAGGCAGAGGAAAAACTCTACAACCTATTGATGGCGAGACGAAAGAAGAAGCTGAAAGTGTCCACGCTGTCGGTCACGATTACGTACCGGAAGCTGCTGCGGGATATTTTCCCTTACAATCCGCGGGCGGTGGCGTTCCTCCCGTCTTACAGATGGGCGCAGCGGTGGGCCAAACGTCGCACCCTGTGGAAGCGACGCAGGAGCAACCTCAAGAACACGTCTGTCGAGCAGCGCCTGCCACGGATCCCGCCATTCCTCAGAAGGTTTCGCAAGCTGATGCAGGACCCAGCGTGGCGTAGGGGGGCCGTGTTCTCAGACGCTGAATCTGGGGTGCGGGCTGCCCAGCGACGAGATCCGAAGTACGGGCGGTTTCAGCTGAACGAACGGTTCAACTCTGA